>CM055751.1:12453081-12955581 GCA_029465975.1 Dallia pectoralis
CTCTGCAGGTAAGCCTTTTCTCCTCGGCACATTTCTCTGCTCTGCGTTTTTGTTCTGTCGCTGTCGTCCCCGCTGTCGTCCCCGCAGTCGTCCCCGCAGTCGTCCCCGCTATCATCCCTGCAGTCGTCCCCGCAGTCGTCCACCATCTGACTGGACTGCGGTAGTGGAACAGAACATTCATGTAGAAGAATGAGTTTTCCTGATTGATTATGAACATGATGTGATCAGGGCACTCGCTGGGTTTAGACACTGACCTGGGGCCTGTGGTTAGTTGTCTTTATGTGTATTCAAATCAAGTTGGGGTCTGTCTGTGGGTATATGGGTGGGGGTCTGTCTGTTGGGTGGGGGTCCGTTGACATTTATCACCTTGTCAGCTCTTGAGTGTTACATTTCCTTAAGACTCGGGCTCCTCTGTGTTTAGCGTGATTATATTTCTGCCTTTTGTGAATAATTGATTAGCCTGACTGATTGCTAGCTGCTACAACAGTGTTCACATTGTCCCACAGGGCCAGGAGGGGATTGAACTTTAGCCCAAAGTATTATCTTTCCCGCTTCTTAGAAAAATGTAGTCAGTGGGTTGTTATTTTGGATCTTAATTTCTGCTCATCAGCGCACACAGACATACATCTCGGAACTGTACGCACTCACGCACACACACACACATCTCAGAACTGTGCACACACACAAATTCCGGTGACCTTCTCATGCCACTGGGGAATTTAAAAGGGGAGGGGCCGGCCTCTGGCAGCAGCGGTGACGAGAGTCGATGACGACCACACAGACACACACACACAGAGGATGTTGCAGGAGTAAGGCACCTAAAATGCTCCTAGGGGGCTTGTGAAGGCAGCTAACGCTAGCCAGTCGTCTCACCGGAAACACACTCGATTTGTGACCGACATGAAGATCTTCAGCAGGTTCCAATATGTGTGGTATCTGGTAAGTGCACGGAGAAGGCATCTGGCGTGTGTGCACGTTTATTTCCAGCCTTTTAGCCGGGCCACTTTTGTCTCTCAGTGTGTTTAAATGTATGGAAGAGAGATGTCACTTTTGTCTAAGTTGCTCAGACTTTTCTCATTCTCCTGTTGTGGCTCATGAAAGAGAAAGGGGTTGACCCTTTCCTGAAGGCTGCAGGTTGTGCGCTTGTAGGTCTTCAGTATGTAATTAGCCCTGTGTCTCAGTTGGGATCGTCTCAAACTAACAGATTTGCATGTGTTTGATGTCAGCTTGTCAGCCGTCATTTGAACCTGGTTAAATAAAAGTCTTAATATTCTACCATGACGCGTTCTCCGATTAGACATGGATACAGTGATGCTGTGTTGTTCAGTCTCCAGTCCATCAGCCAATCAGGACTGCGAGCCACTGGTCACAGTAAAATACCTTGTTCATCTGTCAGTTGATGCCATAATCTCCCAGGTTAAAGCTGTTGTTGGCATACTTACCCGGTAAAAAAATTACAGTTGATCAACTTTAATCCCCCTTTTTCCATCCAAAACACACCATGACTGTTTTAACCCAGAGGATTGTAGTTGTGTATAGCACCACCAAGCACCTTCGTTTGTCCGCTGCCTTGCCAACAGGCTAAATATAGGACAGCAGATCCGAGATCTCACTTGACAGTCTTGATTTCTCACAAGTGCTTTGGGATTGTCATTATATACTGAGAGGATAACGCCCTCTGTCTTGCCACAACAGAGATGAAACTCAACGAAGGGACATTTCAACAAATCCACCAGGAAAATAAGTGAATTTGCACCTGTTAGCGCCCCCTACCCTCAGTCTGTGTGCGGTGTCCCAGAGCGTCCCGGTGTGAGTTATACCGGTGTCAGTGGCGCCGTCTGGGAGGAGTCAACTGGACAATTGTGTGTTGATGGACGCGTCATCTCCATGGCGATGAGTGTCATTCGAGAGTCTGACGGTCAGACATTTTAAGAGGTTCTGTTTCTGTGGAGACGATGTGTTTGTGATGGTCCGAGTTTTGAATCTGCTTGAGCCGACCAGTAAGAGGTTTCCCCTTTACGTTAGTCTCAGGGGGAACTTGTACATTCCCGCAAAGATTCTTGCCATTTTTTTTTTTTCTTTTGGCTGACATCCGTTATTTCAAACCCACATATTTACACAGTAATTTAAAAATATATACAATATATCTGCAAACCAAAAACACATTTGTGTTCAGATGAGAGCTCCTTATTTGGGACAGTTTACATCTATTTTCATGTTCCATGAACTTGCCGTGTGTCTCCGTGGCAGCATTGAGTCACTCTGTCCCCACCTTTGCCCTGTGCCCTTTACCCTGTGCCCTTTGCCTTGTACGCTCTTAGCTGAGTGTAGAAAATCGAGGCCTAGTGGGCATCACAATTTGGCATCTGGTAACACAATTGTTTCTCTCTGTCAACCAGGACTTCTCGAATGACGACACCAAGCTGGAGTACAATGTGGACGCTGACAACGGCATCGCGATGGAGGGCTACCTGTTCAAGAGGGCCAGCAACGCCTTCAAGACGTGGAACAGGTGAGTTATCGACAGGGTGGAAAGGTGATTAGTCACTGCTTACGAGTCACTGCTTACGATAGCTCCACCACGACCGGCAGATGGGGAGGAGCTGCATATTGCAGAGTTTTTGGGGGCTAAATTTGAATACTTTGAGAGAAATAAAATATTTTTTGAAGGCCACGTCTCAAGATTTATAAATGGCCCATACATTTATCCTTAATTAAATACATTTCTTGCTGTCTCTTTTCAGGAGATGGTTCTCCATTCAAAACAATCAGCTAGTTTACCAGAAGAAGTTCAAGGTAAATGTGACTAGGTCTCTGTACGTTCAGGTTGATATGAGTGTGTATATCTGCAGTACAGTGTTAGGTTTTATCTCCACGTTGTCTTTTCCAGGATAACCCCACAGTGGTGGTGGAGGACCTGCGGCTGTGTACTGTCAAACACTGTGAGGATATCGAGCGTCGCTTCTGCTTCGAAGTGGTGTCGCCAACCAAGTGAGCGCGCGCACACTCACACACACACACACACACACACACGGTATATACAGTGCCTTTGTCAATGTCCGCAGATCTTACACGTTCTCCACATTTTGCTGTGTTTTACAAAAAATATATTGACTAAGAATTTTTTGCCTACGGCTACGGTAGATGGGTTTTAAGACCTTTCTCGATGATTCTCTGAACATTGAACACAGATTTTGTAATTTGATAATCTTAGAACTTGAAACCGATTGATCATGATGTAGATCGATCTTATATAAGTGACTGAAAACCCAGTGTCAAGTGCCAGGCGTCTTTATAGGGCTTGAGCTGTGATCGCTGACCAAGGTGTTTCGACAAACAATTGACTCCCAAAAAAGGACTTCTTTGTTAGCAGTGTCTCCCAGAAGACGTTCATGTTGTAACACAATTATATGTGGAAAAGTTCAGCACTGGTGAATATTTTTGAGAGCCTGTGTGAATATCCATTTGTAAGTAAAACGGGAACAAACACACACACACAGTCCATATATATGAGAGCCTGTGTGAATATCCATTTGTAGGTAAAACGGGAACACACACACACACAGTCCATATATATGAGAGCCTGTGTGAATATCCATTTGTAGGTAAAACGGGAACAAACACACACACACAGTCCATATATTTGAGAGCCTGTGTGAATATCCATTTGTAAGTAAAACGGGAACAAACACACACACACAGTCCATATATTTGAGAGCCTGTGTGAATATCCATTTGTAAGTAAAACGGGAACAAACACACACACACAGTCCATATATTTGAGAGCCTGTGTGAATATCCATTTGTAAGTAAAACGGGAACAAACACACACACACAGTCCATATATTTGAGAGCCTGTGTAAATATCCATTTGTAAGTAAAACGGGAACAAACACACACACACAGTCCAACACTGGTGTGTAGGGTTCTTTTGACAGCTTGGGCAGAAGGCTGATGTCTGTGTCCTTCTCGCTACAGAAGCTGCATACTCCAGGCCGACTCTGAGAAGCTGCGGCAGGCCTGGATCAAAGCCGTCCAGAGCAGCATCGCCACGGCCTTCAGGGAACAGGGAGAGGAAACTGAGGTGAGTCTCCACTGCCTGGTTTGGAACCAGGCCTCCTCAAATGTCCGAGCCGGAGACAGGAACTCAGACATGGGGTCATGGCATTATTTGTGCCCCGATATATAAAATTAATGATAACTTACATATGGAAGTCAATTTCACAAACATGGTGGGATAAATAAAGTATTAAGTATATTCTTATTGTCAGGTGGTGAAGTGTGTGTGTGTACATGCATGTACGCTTGGTCTTGTTGGTGTGTAGGTGTGTGTTCTGTGTAACCTCAGTCATTGTCAACCCTCCACGTCAGAAGCTGGACCGGAAGTCGTCCACGTCCACGGGCAGCTTGGACTCGGGTGGGGAGCCCAAAGAGAAGTCCCTAAAAGGGGAGAGCGCCCTCCAGAGGGTCATGGCCATCGGGGGTAATGCCTGCTGTTGTGACTGTGGCCAGCCGGATCCCCGCTGGGCCAGTATCAACCTGGGCATCACTCTCTGCATACAGTGCTCAGGAATACACAGGTACGCCAGTGCTCAGGAATACACAGGTACGCCAGTGCTCAGGAATACACAGGTACGCCAGTGCTCAGGAATACACAGGTACGCCAGTGCTCAGGAATACACAGGTACGCCAGTGCTCAGGAATACACAGGTACGCCAGTGCTCTGGAATACACAGGTACGCCAGTACTCAGGAATACACAGGTACGCCAGTGCTCTGGAATACACAGGTACGCCAGTGCTCAGGAATACACAGGTACGCCAGTGCTCAGGAATACACAGGTACGCCAGTGCTCAGGAATACACAGGTACGCCAGTGCTCAGGAATACACAGGTACGCCAGTGCTCAGGAATACACAGGTACGCCAGTGCTCAGGAATACACAGGTACGCCAGTGCTCAGGAATACACAGGTACGCCAGTGCTCTGGAAGACACAGGTTCGCCAGTGCTCTGGAAGACACAGGTACGCCAGTGCTCTGGAAGACACAGGTACGCCAGTGCTCTGGAAGACACAGGTACGCCAGTGCTCTGGAAGACACAGGTACGCCAGTGCTCTGGAAGACACAGGTACGCCAGTGCTCTGGAAGACACAGGTACGCCAGTGCTCTGGAAGACACAGGTACGCCAGTGCTCTGGAAGACACAGGTACGCCAGTGCTCTGGAATACACAGGTACGCCAGTGCTCAGGAATACACAGGTACGCCAGTGCTCAGGAATACACAGGTACGCCAGTGCTCAGGAATACACAGGTACGCCAGTGCTCAGGAATACACAGGTACGCCAGTGCTCTGGAATACACAGGTACGCCAGTGCTCAGGAATACACAGGTACGCCAGTGCTCAGGAATACACAGGTACGCCAGTGCTCAGGAATACACAGGTACGCCAGTGCTCAGGAATACACAGGTACGCCAGTGCTCTGGAATACACAGGTACGCCAGTGCTCTGGAATACACAGGTACGCCAGTGCTCTGGAATACACAGGTACGCCAGTGCTCTGGAATACACAGGTACGCCAGTGCTCAGGAATACACAGGTACGCCAGTGCTCAGGAATACACAGGTACGCCAGTGCTCAGGAATACACAGGTTTTGCATGTCGCATCGCGAGGTGCATTGTGGGATATTGGCTGCAGAACAAAGAAGATGCCTAATGGATTTGGGGGAGGGGGGGTTGGGGTCAAAGCCTCACACGAGCTCGTTCCCAGGTGCATTTGGTCTTCTCTCTGTCATTGACTGCATACCCCCACCTGGTGGCTACTGAACTAATTACACCCTCAGTGTTCACAAACAACCTATTAGAACCTGTTTCTATTTCGTTTTGGAGCTTTGGGGTTGACTGCCCAACTTGGGGACGATGAAACCGATTTTCACCTTAACGGCTTCCCGATTAGATCAGTGAAACTTTTAAGTGTCATATGGTCTAGCTGCCAGGCAACCTGTCGACCTAAACCTGTGTGGTTGGTGAGTTTCCCCCCCGTTGTAGTGTCAGTTTCTAATAACCTCTTCTGATGTGCAGGAGTTTGGGGGTGCATTTCTCAAAGGTGCGTTCGCTCACTCTGGACTCGTGGGAACCAGAACTACTCAAGGTAGAGAGAACCAAGCAAAACATAGGCTTCTTTGACTTTACATGTTCCATACCGGTTTGTTGGTCCTAGTACATTTATTGTGTTTTGTGTTTACAACAGCTGATGTGTGAGCTGGGTAACGGGGTGGTCAACCAGATCTATGAGGCTCGTAGAGAAGAACTGGGAGTTCGGAAACCCAAGGGAACTGACCCCAGGTACTGACCGTGTGTTCTTATGTAACATGATGCGATACAGTGTTGCATCAGAGAGTGTCACTAAATGTAATTTATTCTAAATTGTCTGTTGTATTTGTCATGCCTGGTCCTCCCCCAGACAGGAGATCGAGGCCTACATAAAGGCCAAATACGTGGAGCGGCAGTTTGTGCGCCGGCCGTCTGGTGAGGAGCTGCGCTCCAAGGTGGTGTCTCTGTCCAAGCAGGAGAAGAGGCTGAGCAGTAGCTCTGAGCACCTGCCCCCCCGACCACCCCCGCCCACGCCCAAACTCCGGCCCGCCTCCAACGCCTCCGGCCAGTCAGGTAGGTGTCCACACCTCCCAGGAGCCAGTCTCCTAAAGGTGCACTCTGGAGCATGTCGCTCAGACTGAACACACTTTCATATATCCTGCTGTTCTTCCTGTTTTGGTTGAACCTTAAAGACACCCGGTCTGTGTTTCTAACTACATATACCAGTACGAGCTACAGGATGCGCCTTTAAACATATAGCAACCAAATTACGCCACAGTAAACGTGATTGGTCAACGTCCTGTCATGCTCAGAACATGCAACAGAAGGCATGCCGTCTCTCTCCCATCTCCTCTCACTCTACCAGGTAGCCTTGCCTGTTGTCTAACTGCCTCGTTCTCCTGCGGCTGCTCTGTGCTTCCTGGACTAACCCCTTTCCCCCTCCTCCCCCCCGCTGCCTTCTTATTTCTTCCGTCCTGCCCTCTGCCCTTTAACCCCATGCGTTGCCTAGCTGTCACCAAGGGCTCGGAGGCCCGTCGCGACTCTCTGTTCTGTCCCGACGAGCTAGACTCACTCTTCTCCTACTTTGACACCTCGGCCAAGCTCAGGAGCAGTAAGTACGGCTGTGTGTGTTCTGCTGTCCATCTGCCTTCTTATCTACATCCATCTGCACCCACACCTTCAGGCTGTTAACTAATGCTCCCCTTATCTCAAACCCCCCCGCCAGCCACCATGCTTTTTTCAATGGGCCATGCCGTTGTGTTGAGTGTAGTGGTTGGAGCATACCATGTGGTTTCCTCGGGGTATCGGGGGGGTCTTATCACCGGGTTGTGGTTTTGTGTCTTATCTGTCTGTTTGTCTGTTTCCCTGTCTGTGTGACTGAGTGATTGTTACCATCTGTTTGTTTGTCTGTCTGTGTAATTGAGTGACTGTTACTGTCTGTTTTTCTGTCCCCCCCTGCAGTGAGGAGTGCTGACAGTGGCATCCAGAACAGTGCAGATGGGAGCAGAGAGATATTGGCCACCACCCCGTCTACAGACAACCTACCTGAAGCAGGTACTGGGATAGTCAAACTGGTCTCTCTGTCTTCTGTGAAACAGTGTGTAATTAACTCATTAATGTGTAATTAACTCATTAATGTGTAATAAACTCACTGATGTGTAATTAACTCATTAATGTGTAATTAACTCACTAATGTGTAATTAACTCACTAATGTGTAATTAACTCACTGATGTGTAATTAACTCACTGATGTGTAATTAACGCACTAATGTGTAATTAACTCACTAATGTGTAATTAACTCACTAACGTGTAATTAACTCACTAACGTGTAATTAACTCACTGATGTGTAATAAACTCACTGATGTGTAATAAACTCACTGATGTGTAATTAACTCACTGATGTGTAATTAACTCACTAACGTGTAATTAACTCACTAACGTGTAATTAACTCACTGACGTGTAATTAACTCACTGATGTGTAATAAACTCACTGATGTGTAATTAACTCACTGATGTGTAATTAACTCACTGACGTGTAATTAACTCACTGACGTGTAATTAACTCACTGACGTGTAATTAACTCACTGACGTGTAATTAACTCACTGACGTGTAATTAACTCACTGATGTGTAATTAACTCACTGATGTGTAATTAACTCACTGATGTGTAATTAACTCACTGATGTGTAATTAACTCACTAATGTCTAATTGAATGATCTGTCATGTGAAACATCATTAATGACTGTCATGTGAAACATCTACAAACACCTAAATACTCCCAATAACCACTTGGACCCCCCCCTCCTTCCCCCAGAAGCAGCCGAGGAGCCCCCAATGGCCATGCCCGCCACGCTGCCTCCTCCGTCTCCCTGTAAGGAGGTGCTGATTTTCTCCGAGCCCAAGGAGTACTCCCTGGGGCTGCAGCTGTACTGGGCGTCCTACACCCGCAGCCTGCCTGACATGGCCGAGGCTCTGGCCCACGGGGCAGAGGTCAACTGGGTGAACATGGAGGACGACAAGAGAACCCCGCTCATCATGGCCGTACAGGGGGTGAGATAGAGAAACACTTCTGATTGGTGGTCAGACGTCTGGTGTTTATTCATCAGGATATGTTTGGGGTTTTAGGGTTTAAATATGAACCCCCTCCTATAATAAATGAATGATCCTAAACCAGGACCTCTGTATGTTTGCGTGTTTAATGCTGATATGTCACCAGGGCTCGTTGGTGACTTGTGAGTTCCTGCTCCAGAACGCAGCAAACGTGAACCAGCAGGATGCGCTGGGCCATGGACCTCTCCACCACGCCACCATCCTGGGACACACCGGGTTAGTCCTTTACTTGAGCAATGTTCCCGTCAGTGTAAATTAGGCAAATCGGACATTTAAATTCATTAGGCCGCGTTTCAACCTCCGGTCGTCAACATGAATGGGGAGTCTATACAACGTTAGTTATGTCAACGATGCCCCCTAGTGACGTTGTTCGTAGTGACGTTGTGCACTGCAGCATTAGCAACGAAGATGTGTTCTTCCCAGAGGATCTAACTTGGTTTAACCGGATAAGATGTTCCACTGATCTTTTCATGTTGTGTGTTCTGGTTCAGAATAAAGCCACATGGGAAAGGCCTTCGCTGAGCCTGTTTTAAAATGTCTCGTCAAATCGTAGGTCAGGCCGGGACTCGAGATGTATCAGTTCATTTGAGATGTTTCTTTCTTCCTGTCCTACGCAGACAAGTGTGCTTATTCCTGAAAAGAGGAGCCAATCAGAACGCGGCTGACATTGAAGCGAGAACCCCACTTTCCATGGCAGTCGACGCTGCCAACGCTGATATTGTCACATTGTAAGTGTTGAGTCTGTTGTCCTTATTTATTCTCTCGACGCTCAGACATATTTACTCACAAATAACCTTAAAATTAACACTGCACTCAATAGGTTTCAGTTGTGTTGAAATTCTACCACCGTGCCCTCATCTAAATCAATATGGCCCGCATATGGGGGGAAAACCATAGATTTGATTAACACTGCAAAGTGAATAGTACCTTTACCAGATGGATAACCTCTCTCCATAACTCCACCTCCCACCTTTCCAGGCTGCGATTGGCCAAGATGAACGAGGAGATGCGGGAAGCAGAGGGTCCCTACATGCAGTCAGGTCAATATCCCACCAACAGTCCTACTGAGATGCAATACAGGAAATGCATGCAGGAGTTCATTAGCCTGCAGCTAGCTCAGCCCTAGACCATGTGGTCCCACAAATACACAGGAGGGGGTTCATTAGCCTGCAGCTAGCTCAGCCCTAGACCATGTGGTCCCACAAATACACAGGAGGGGGTTCATTAGCCTGCAGCTAGCTCAGCCCTAGACCATGTGGTCCCACAAATACACAGGAGGGGGTTCATTAGCCTGCAGCTAGCTCAGCCCTAGACCATGTGGTCCCACAAATACACAGGAGTTCATTAGCATGCAGCTAGCTCAGCCCTAGACCATGTGGTCCCACAAATACACAGGAGTTCATTAGCATGCAGCTAGCTCAGCCCTAGACCATGTGGTCCCACAAATACACAGGAGTTCATTAGCCTGCAGCTAGCTCAGCCCTAGACCATGTGGTCCCACAAATACACAGGAGTTCATTAGCATGCAGCTAGCTCAGCCCTAGACCATGTGGTCCCACAAATACACAGGAGTTCATTAGCATGCAGCTAGCTCAGCCCTAGACCATGTGGTCCCACATATACACAGGAGTTCATTAGCATGCAGCTAGCTCAGCCCTAGACCATGTGGTCCCACAAATACACAGGAGTTCATTAGCCTGCAGCTAGCTCAGCCCTAGACCATGTGCTCTCCCAAATACACAGTTCATTAGCCTGCAGCTAGCACAGCCCTAGACCATGTGGTCCCACAAATACACAGGTGGGGGTTCATTAGCATGCAGCTAGCTCAGCCCTAGACCATGTGGTCCCACAAATACACAGGAGTTGCAACATGCCTGTAATAACAAGCAGACAGTCCTCTGCTGTTAAATCAGGCCCATTTCGAGGTCACCCAGGTGGTGATTACATGACTGGGGGTCAAATCCGTCCGCCCTTAAGCCATTGTTTTGACTACTGAACGGCTGTGGCTGAAACTGTCGCTGCCGTTTCTTTGAAGTCCTGTGAACCACTTTACAAACAGCCATGTCTTTATTAGCTGCGATGACTGTTCAGCCAGAGGTCGTCATGACTACGGACTTGTTGGTCACCACTAGGTTCTGTGAGCATCAGGGCAATAATTGCTGACTTATGAATGATAGTTTTGGACCAGTGGACTGTAGATCTTTTTTTGAGATACACCTGGGGTGATTTACTGGTTAATCTGAGGGAATATTTTATGCACATTCCGGACATGCTTCTGGAATATTTGAGTGTGTTATATTATGCTTGTGTGGTTCTCAGAATAAGTCTTAACCGTCCGTTTTGAAACACCCCTTTATACTTTCAGACGTTTTATGTTTGAAATGGTTAAAAAAAGTTTACAATTGGAACCTTATGGTAGTAGTTGTACCTAATGTATTGTACATAGATATACACAGTGGTATATGTTATACAGGAATTAGTGTTTGTTGAAACAACACCTGTTGTCAGAAAATGTGCGCGGGTGTGTCGCTTTATCCGTCCTTGTGTTTTGTTTTTCATATTCTGTGATATTTTATACATGTCAAACTGCACTAAGATATGTTTAGATTATGTTTTGTCTACATGGCAAGAATGGAGATGTCTACATAAGAGTGAGTGGAGTTCTGAGACGTTTTGTCTAATTATCAATGTAATGGGTCTGGTGTGATGACATGCTGTGGCCACAGGGGGGAGTGCTGCATTTAGAATTGCTACCCCTTCCATTGAAGGTCTGTTAACTTAAGCCCTCATTATGCTTCTGCGTCAACTCCACGGCGTAGCTACGCCGTCACTCCTACGGCGTCGTTGCCGTTTTATGGTTCTGCGTCGGGTTGCGTTGCATTTCACCGCCAGATGTATAATCTGACCAATCACAGCCCTTGTGGTCTGCGTCGCCTCGACGCGTAGTTACAATTTTTTGGAGGTGCACGTCGAGCTACGGCGTAGGGGTCGGAGAGGGGTTCGCGTTAACGCAGAGGGGTCTGCGAGGGTACGCCGTCAATTCGACGCAGAAGCATAAAACAGGCAGTCCGATTCTGATAATTAGCTTTTCTAAATTGGGATTTTGATCAATCTGAAGAGCAAAATAACATGATGGGCGATGTATTCTCTTCACTGGTGATCAGTTAGTGTAAATAAAATCCTACTATCCTAATAATATACAATACTATAGCATTGTGCTATCTGACAGCGGTGGTGACAAAGCAAAGGTACTAGATTATTTTCCTCAATTTAAACTTTTTTTAATATCTCACCTTGTACATTCTTTCGACGACAGATTTTTAAACCTCGAATGTAAAATATATTTTATTGAGTTTCACTGTTCATGTATTGTATCCTCCTGTTATGCTTTAAATGTACATGTGATGTTTCACTGTTTTATGGTGAACAGCAGGCAAGCAGTTGAAATAGTGAGGTTAGCCTAGCGTAGATTTTAAAGGCTCCGTGTAACACTTGGTCAGCGTATGAGACAGGAGTTATGTATGCATGTGGAGCCCGTGAACTGTGCTCAGATCAGTATCACATACTATAGCAATACTTTGTAGTGGAAGAATCCAGTTGAGGTGTGGCACAAGGCTCTCTTGTCAAGCTCCTTGCGTTTATCTCTGGGTGCGTTGCTCGTCTTCCTCCGTCTGTAGCTCTACCCCTTCTGTTTCTGTACTGTTCGTTTTCTCCTTCCGGAATTTGTGCCTTCTGTTCCTTACTTTCTGGTGCTAAGTCTTACACAGCTGTATTTTGTACATAAATCCTGCACTTTAAATACAATACGGCTGTAAACTAAACTAACGTTGTGGGCTGCTTTCTTTCTTTCCTGAGTCACAATGAACTGTAGAGTCACATTTTCTTGGTACCTGCTAATACTTTGGGGTGCTGCTGCTTTCTTTTCACTCTGTCTCCCCCCGTTAACCCCTCGTATTACGGTTTCTCTCAACCGAGCCACGGTGCTGCAGTTACAGGTACAAAGAAGAGCTCACAAAAACCTTTTAACATGCATTTTATTGACAACGATGCGTTTTATCATAAAATATTAGTGTTTATGTGAGGTTTCCTCCGGTCTCGTATTAATAAACCAAACCTGCGCTGGTTTATTTTTTCCTTGCAGGCGATGAAACCTACCAAGACATTTTCCAGGACTTTTCCCAGATGGCGTCAAACGACCCAGAGAAGCTAAACCGTTACCAGCAGTATGACTCTCAGCAGAGGCCATGAGACACCAACCGCGCGGCAGGGTCCGCCGGCAAACTTATAAAAGCGTCCGGAGTTCTGCCGGGCCTGTGCTCGGCACCAAAGTGGCTGTAGGACAATGCTGACTGAGAATCATTTTTATTGTTTTTTAATACACCTAGAGGTATAAAAGCCACAATTAGTTAGGCTGAAAGGCTCACATAAATTGTGAGCGTAAATAACATTTCTGTATTGGAGTTCGTAAAACACGCCAGTAACTGATTACTGGGTTGGGTCTATATGTAGATCGTAAAGCTACACAACATCATTGTTCATCCACTCCAAAATGACCACTATTAAGTACTTAATTGTATCTTTTATGATCTAGCAGTGTATATTTTTTAACATCTTTATTGGTCAAACAGAAAGTATCTACGTTTATTTGTGCTATAGATTTGCTAAGGTCCTCTCAATTCACCCGAGTTTTTCTTTGTTTCTGATCAATATGAAGCAAATGCAATTTGTCTTTAGTTGTTGGTTTTAAGATGTAAAAATGAATGTTAATGGTAGATACATCCTGTCATCACCCCGGGTTCTTATGGTGGACATTTATTTTGTAATTGTGAGTTAATGCACAGTGAGTTTAGATGCACAGGGAGCTAAAATACATTTGTGACACACTTGACATTGTTGGAAGGCTGTTGAATTGGCCGTGCTTTGATTGAAAACGTGACTGTTCTGTCGTTAATACTTTTTATGAGTCTGTACTTTTGTTTGTTTAGGGGTAAACTTTTTGCACAGACAATTATAGTGGGTGTTTGGGGTGGTAAGGTGTTTGAGACATGCTTGCAGTATGATTATGGTCTAATTTCACGCGGGAGACAGTATTATTTAGTTTTCCTAGATCTTTTTTTGCAGTACATAACAATATTACTGGGTCAGAGTAGAGACTTGTTCGAAGCAGAGCCTGTTAAAATGCCCAGCATCACATCAGGGGAAATGATTTCTGGATCATCGCCGGTGACAACCGAACACCAAAGGACTGTTACACTGTTAAAGTCCCTCTTTGTCACCGTCAGATCTATTTCTTAACACATTATTCATGACCAGATTAAACTGTGCCCCGTTCCTAAGGAGTGATATTCTGGTCTGTATTTGTCCTCCTGTTTATCAGATGCCAGTGTACAACTCTACTCTACACACATTGTCATTAGAGCTGTGGATTAGATCTCCTAGACATCAGGCTTCTCATGACAATGGAAGCAGACCACCCTGACACTGTTGAGATGACAGTGTGAGGAGCTCTTCAGACCTGTTTATAACGAGCCATAACACGCGTTCTGATCATGAGCACTTTTTCTATGATTAAAATGTGATTGTGATCATCTGTTCTCTACCAGCGCTGGAGGCAACATGTCAGGAACATGTTATTTGGGTTTTCAAACCATCAAATAGTGCCTCTGAAGTCAATGGCACACAGCTCTGTGTAGCACTGGGTGTGTTTTGAAATGACAGTACAATGGGAATGTAAAAAGAGATTTGAGCTCAGATTTGCTGACTACAGATCCAGACTATTCACCTACCATAAAGTTTTGCCCACTGAGTATTGACACAATAAATACATGTGTACCTTGTTATTTCGGGAGATGTTTGGAAAGTCACGATCAGGTATTTAAAGTGTATAATTAAAGTTGTACTCTGGGATTGTTGGCCATTGGTCGTGGCTGTGGCTAACTGCTAAGATACTTGTTGATTATACACAATAAACAGGAGATTTAATATTTAGCCTAAAATTCGAACAAATGTCCCAGAATACATCTTAAAGACACGGTCAGTGTATTTATCCCACAGAAACACTGTTTCAGTTGTGAGCATCTAGATTCCTTGATGTTTCGCTTAATTAAACACAGAGGGTCTTTCTTTAAATTGTGACCAATTTTGACCAAACGATTAAACTAAAACGGTTGTTTGGTGGAATGAATATATGGACACGTTATCACAACCTGGGAGACTGGTCGTGTTTTGTACAGCCTTTGAGTATGCTTATGAAGTTAAATACGAGGTATAGTGGTACTTGAGTCATTAAATAAGCTCAAATGGGTGCTGATCATTTTCTATTTTTAATCGTTTTTAATATTGTCTTCCCATGTCACGACACGATTATAACTCTGTAGGCTGAGATGCTGACCGTTTGTTTTTTCATTGTTTTTATAAATCAGTTTTCGGTTCTTATTGTCTGTTTGAAATTCATTTACAGTTTGGCTACATATAAAGTGTCATCGTTTTATCCCAGATATTTAGATGTTATCATCTGTTAGATGTACTTTCCTAGGCAGAGTGTCTAGCTCTTGGATGTTTAGTGTTGCTCGGCTGGAGGTCGGCAAATGTGAACTATGCACATATGTCTAGGAGCCTCTCCAGACGCATTTTTCTCGATGGTCTTACGACCTGTTCCAGAGGAATAGTTTCCTATTAGCTCTTCGGAAGCACGTTGAACATGCTTCGCCGTCACCCACTTAGCCAACAATTACACTTCGTTTATTTATCCTGGTGCAAAATATGCGAGGCATCCCATCACGTATCCTTCGATGCAATCAGGCTACGGGTGTGTGTTTGTATACTTCTAGCCTGGTCACATAGCTGTATACTTCTAGCCTGGTCACATAGCTGTATACTTCTAGCCTGGTCACATAGCTGTATACTTCTAGCCTGGTCACATAGCTGTATACTTCTAGCCTGGTCACATAGCTGTATACTTCTAGCCTGGTCACATAGCTGTATACTTCTAGCCTGGTCACATAGCTGTATACTTCTAGCCTGGTCACATAGCTGTATACTTCTAGCCTGGTCACATAGCTGTATACTTCTAGCGTTTAAATTACATATGCCGCGTCCGCCTGTTTGCTCCTAGTTCATTATTTGGTGGGACAAAAACATGAACGTTGCAATACCTGGAACTGTTGTTTATGTGTGGATTTGAGTTGTTTAACACTGAAGTGTCTGTGGAACATTCTGTAGACGGTGTATTCTGTTCTGGTTTTCCCACCTGGATGCCCGCGGTCATCTTCCCTGTGGAGAGACAGAGTGTTTCTGCGGGAGGCGTTTCCCCTCCATGAAAGAGAAATATGCACAAAGGCAAAGATCCCATCATGCACCATTAATGTCACCTGACCAGCCGCAGCATCCAACGGTTTCCTCGGTACACTGGACATGCTGGGCAGAAAGGAGAGACTGGTGCCACGTAGGCACTGACCTGACAGGATACAACTGGACCTCCGTCTTAGATCTTGATGTAGCCACCTCATTTGCGGCTGCTAAACTCTCTTCATGCACCCTGGTTTCACAGCTCAACAAGCTGGTAGAGCGCTCTCTCCACTCAGAGAGACTGGTGCCACGTAGGCACTGACCTGACAGGATACAACTGGACCTCCGTCTTAGATCTTGATGTAGCCACCTCATTTGCGGCTGCTAAACTCTCTTCATGCACCCTGGTTTCACAGCTCAACAAGCTGGTAGAGCGCTCTCTCCACTCAGAGAGACTGGCTGGGGTTTCATATTATTCTGGTTAGTCTGGGCAACCCGAACAATCCTGCCTGGATTTTCTAAATGATGATGATAAATGGATAGCCGGTATGAATAGGCAGTGTTATAGGAATTCTTTCACACCGCAAATCCTGCATCTTCCACCACATTCCCCGATAGAGTGGAGGATATTTAGCGTACTACAACGTCCTTCCACCCCCTCTTCCTCCCGTCTGTTTCTTCATCCTGCTGTTTATGTCTTCGGCCTCGCTTCCCAGAATGGGTCATCCTCCATAGCCTCTCGTTGAGAGGAAGATCTTTTCATGAGAGAGTTCCCCAGGGTCTAGTCCTCCATACCCCGGCGAGAAGCCAGCTGTTTCCAGCGGAACGGCCCAGCTAGGAAAATGCAGTCACCATCAGAGGCCTGGCCTCCAGCTGTTCGGTGAGCCCCAGATATTGGAGTGTCTGCCGGTTATGGGAAACCCAGGCTGGAAGTTGGATCAATCAGTTTCACCGTACAGATTTTATGGAAGTATGTGATATCCTAGCCAACAGGGTCAGAGAGCTTTAGGTTTCAAGCTACGGGAATGTCAGTTACGAAAAACAACATCGGGAAAACAAGTAGAGGTGACATTGATCGTGCTGACTCAATGGAAGTGGTTCTTCGGTCGGACACGGAACATGTCCAGCTGGACTCTCGGGGTTTCAGAAGATTACATGTTGTAACCGTTTAGCCAACTTCTTCAGCCTCTTGTCTTATCGAATGTCTGTAAACAGCCTGTGGACTGCGGTCACAGCGCAGGGTTAAATAAACAGGGGATGTAGCACTGATTGACGGGGAACTTTGCAGACTAATCTGTTGTGCGGAGTGTAGAGGACGGGATAACCACTGGTGGATAACCACAGGGGATAACCACTGGTGTTAGCGCTGCCATAGCCGCTATGCAACTCCAATTCCCCAGGCAGCCTCTCATCTTCAATGCTGACCTTGGTGGTGTTAGTCTGGTGCGCCAATCATCCGAGTTCTGAAACCAAACACGTCTTCGAGGTCCACAGAAGTGGACGACGGGGCTTCAGGAATCCAGAATGCCATGCTGAACCGGACCTGACCACTGGCAAAAACCAACGGAGTTTATGCTTCACAGTGTGACTGAAGTCAGACTAAGCCCTCCGTGTAAAGGCTAGTTCGCGTGAGAGCAGCCATTTGTGATGCTGACTAGATCATCTCAAGTCTCAAGTGTTTTCTTCTGTGGCGTACTCACACACCGCCTAGCAAAAGTATTAGAAGCTAACCAAGTGCGAACTGATATGTTCACATATTGTCAATAGGAATGGCATTTGGACTTGACTGGGCCTTTTTATGTTATTCTTTTGTTCTTCACTCCAATGTTTGATGTGATCAAAGTTACATTTCCTTACAAACAAAATTTTTTTGCCGATAGAAACACATGTTTTTCTACATCGCAACTCGTTCACTTGTGCATTCTGGGTAACGGCATCTATATTTCCACCCTTCAAAACAGGCTACTTTCTTGGTGTGATTGATCGGGCAATTTAGTATGTTTAAAACTGAGCTTCCACTGAAAAGGGTGTGAATAATCAATCGATATTTATATATATATTTGACATGAAACCACTGAACCATGAAATAATACATTTTGTGTTAAAAATAAAATTTAAAACGAAGACATTTCATTGTAACTTTTCCATTCAGTAAAATCATGATTTTTTATCAATATAGATTAAACAAATTTACTTAACCATTTCTTATTTCTTTTTATAGATATAGTTTCAGCCATTTGTTTTATTCGGCAGATTAAGACTGGAGTGACTTTTAGCTAAAAGAGCATTAAGTCTGATTTGAACCAACAACAACAAACTAAATATTATACCACTTGACCCCCATGGGCCCTACAATTCTATAGTATTTTGGTGAAGAACATTTGTCATGTATTTCAAAAGTACTACGGCAGAGAATTGCGTACTGCTATTTTCACTCCCGACATGTCATCTCTTTATTTTTCCAGACAATGCCTGACCAAACTCTACTAGTGGGAGGTCTGATTCATTTACTCTTTCTAGTTCAGAGATACTACCGGACCACATCAGCCAAGATCCACAAGACCTTACAAGCAAAATGTCAAGTCTCATCCAAAGGAAAACAGTCTGCCCTTTGTAGAGTCCCATGAACGGCCTGCACATCACTTGTCGGCCTATAAGTCAAGAGAAACCACAGCTGCCTTGACCCCTAAAGACATATCGCCACACACTCAACAACCCTACCCTTCTCTGGCAACTCCATTGGCACATGCCGATCTGGGGCTCCTTGTTTGCCAAAACAACACAAATGTGATGTTGACCGACATTGATTCCATCAACGCTTGCTTACCACTGCGTCCACAGACGATGACTAGTCTGCAGTAAACGCCAGAGGTATGCTTTTTGCCCGTCTGTTTCGACCTCCCCGGCCATCATCCTTTCGTCGGTTTGTTGAAAGGCACCGTCTGGTTGTAATGGTTCGATGGATTCACGGTTTGGTCTGGCTGGACACAACCTCAGGAGCTTTTTCGCCTTGTACGGTGTTGCGTTTGTCCCCAGCTGGAAAACGACTAAACGTGAGTTCAGAACTGACAAACGTCATTCCGGATAACGAGTCATGACTAGAAGCTTTTCAGAACTTGTCGGGTTCACAGAAACATTTATCCAGGTCACAGAGGGTAACTTGAGGATTTCATGGGACTGTTCCTGGGTGAATGATAGCACAGTTACTCGAGCGATGACAGAGACAGCATGTATGTCCACATCTCATTAATTTGGTCAACTACTTGGTCAGATAAGATGGGAGGTTCAAGAAGAGCAACATTGGAATTGGAAAATAAACACGAAGAAATGTGACCCATGTTAGATTTACAATGTTTCTCTAGTAATTGGGAATATTTTCCACTCCTTTATTCCCCAAAATGTACAATTACCCACCCGCATTGACCAGACATACGTGAAGTAAAACATTGGCACACCACATCTTTTGTGTGTGTGTGTGAGGGGGGGGGTCAGGCTGGAATTGGTGTGACTAAACATTTCCTTCTGTCAGACGGGTGCAAGCTGTCGCTACATCCTCTGATGGTGGATACGTTTACCACAGACACCACAACAGAAACCTCGCCGTTTATTTATACACCGGGAACATCAGGCTGTCACTTCCTCTCCACATGTGGTCGAGGGCTAGTGGTCGGGGACTAGTGGTCGGGGACTAGTGGTCGAGGGCTAGTGGAAGCCTAGAGAGTAGATGGAACTGGGCACGTTTTCTCATTAATACAATACATATGATCGCAATGCAGTTTTCTGTTCCAAGTTGATTATTCCACAGCTGAGATTTCAATTTTGACTACGTTTTAGTTTCTTGCTTTGTTGAAGGATAAATGTAATCATTGTGTTCATTGAGAAACATGCTGCATTTTAGTCAGTCGGCCGGTGCTCTTCTCCAGAAGGACTCAAGTAAATATATTGTTTGTTTTCTGTACATTCAACGCTCCTCCTCTCTGGAATTGAACTAACAACTTGTCCATTGTTCGCTCCAGTCTCAAATGAGCTACTTCCCTTCAGTTTCCCAATTAGACCTCAACAGCAGCTATGACAGAAGAACTTTCGCCCACTTGGCTTCACTAGTTTTCCAATGAAAACAATAGTTTGTGGGCAATCTTTGTTACACCTCCTGGAAAACCTCAAGACACTGCTGCCCATGTGACTAGCTAGGCTTGTTATCAGATGTGCAATCAGATGTCCATCTTTCAGGGGCAGGATGTCACGGTCCATTAGTTAAGGAAGAGAAACATCTCAAATCTCATTAGTTGTTTATGCCCAGTTGAGTAATAACGATGGTAGGAGACTCAGAGCATTGCAGTCACACAAACTGTACAGCCGTTGAGCCGTTGTCATGAGTTCTTTCTATCCGTGTTATGTAGACCTAACTGGAAACCGGACTCGTAAAGATTTAAAAATGATGAACTCGGCCTCCTTAAAGACATGGATGAAAGTAATGGAACTTTATACACAGCTGAGCCAAAAAATACTTTGGACAACAAGCGTCTTAATTGATAGAAATGGACAGAAAATTAGATCATGAGACTTTCCCCCCAGTTATTATGCATACAATGTAGAGACTACCTTCCCACTACGATGAACAAGCACCTCAAGTTAAACAAACATCTGAGCCAATACTGGCTACCAAATATTTCAGACAGAAATTGCAAACTAATGAAAATATGCAAAAAAACAACAACCGTGGACGCTATCGTATTGCACAGATCAGATGGACGTTGCCTTGGTGATTAGTCTAGTCTAATAATTGTTTGGCACTGGGATCGTATCAGGGCCATGTTATTCTATTAGATTTAATTAAATAGATGTATTGCAGGCGATCACTCTTACAGTAGCCATGGCAACAGGTGGGTTCTGCAACATTAGGAAAGAAAAATATTTGCTCTCAAATCATTTCATTGCATTTCAAAGAAGCCATTAATATCATTCCGCGGAACACGCGCATCACAAACAGGAATGCTCGGAATGAGGAGAGTCTAAACCCCCTCCGGGTGGACTCTGGAACCAGGAAGCAAATATGCGTGTGACTGTTGACAGCAGCCAGGACCACTGGACCAGCCCAGGACACTTTGATGCTTATTTGAAAACAAATGTGTCTGCATTCAGTGTGTGTGTGTGCCCTGGGGATGCCCCAGTGTGTATTGCCTGGTCTGAAAAATATCCTGATTGTTAATCTTAACTCTGTTCAACCAATCAGGTATCTGAAAGAGTTGAGGGGGAGTGTCCTCGAGTTAACGCCCAGAAACAAACTCATGGGTGGCTCATCCTTGAAAGGCGGAATGTCCTTTTGCAGGCGTAAATGAGTAGAATTAGAAGGAATTTGCAGCGCACCCCCCCACACACACCCACACAACAATAAAGACACATTCTCCACTCGCCAATATACATATCCTTTTTTATTGTACTGACAGAAAATTATAGCATGTAACAAGAGAATGTAAAACATTCCCCGTCTGACGAAGGGAGGCCAGGACAGGAACGTGTAAAAGAGGGAGGAGGGAAGATAAAGGGATGCATGCTGGGATGTCGTATTCATCCTGTAGAGGTGTGAGCACGCCACCTATTTAAACAGAGAACATTCAGTGGTTACAAGGACACCTCCTGCCCTATCAGCCTCATGATCCATTTACAGCAATAATTCAACAAAACCTGACACACTATCAGAGACAAACCCATCGCAAATTACCCAGGAACCATCAAAAACTACATAATAATAATGGTCTGAAACACGGCGTAGCAAACAAACCTGTTTCAGGAGCGCCCGTTCACTCGTCCACATACTCAAATGGCTCCGGGGCCTCTGGTTCCTGCTCCTCTTCCTCGATCTTGGGGCCATGGGCAGAGACGGGCTCCACAAGCTCCTCGTCCTCCTCACTCGTGTCCTTCATGATGATGATGCCACCGGTGTGAAGCTGGGGACAGACAGAGAGAGAGTGCTATTGATTAGAGAGCTGCTACGTTAGGTAACCTAATGACTAATGTACCTAATAATGAAACCTGAACACAAAGCTCATGAGGGTAAAGGACAGGCGGGCGCAGTGATATAGGACACGTGGGCGCAGCGATACAGGACACGCGGGCGCAGCGATACAGGACACGCGGGCGCAGCGATACAGGACACGCGGGCGCAGCGATACAGGACATGCGGGCGCAGCGATATAGGGAGACATGGGTCAGCTGGGTAACGGAGTCATAGGGCACATTAGAAGGCTGCGTGCTCAGGAGGCATTCTACTGACAGGCTCAGATAGGGAGGGAAGTTCTACGGAAGGCACACCCTGACAACACAACAATGGGATGAAATATTCAGGCACACACACACACACACACGTCACAATCCTGGGTGGACAGATTAGTTAGGAATAAAACATATCCGATAAAGACGACGCCTACAGCGCAATCGCCGCCGCGGCACCCACCGGTTTGAAGGGCTGGTACCGACAGGTCTCTGGCATGTTCAGGACTTTGAGCTGGGCGGGCATCACTCTGGCCGGGTTCTCCATCAGCTGGAAGCTGGGCTCAGGCTCTTTCTTCTTCTCTTTTTCCTTCTCCTCATCTTTTTTCTCCTTCTCAGCCTCCTGCACTTCCTGCAAGTAAAACAAACGATGTAGAGCCCTCTTCACACGAGCGTCCTAAACCCAGAGGTCATGTGTCATATATGAACAGGCGATGTGTTCACAGTCTCACCAGATTAAGGACAGGGGTAACATAACTCCGCCTGAAACAAGTTTAAATGAAACCCCAGCAGATAACTGATTAGACATCAGCTCCACCAGACCACACAAAACAATAGGCGGCGCCTCCCAGAAAGACAAAGAGAAACAAAAGTTTGGCAGCTGATCCATAAAACAACCCAGGATATAAACCCGTAGGATTCAGGCTGAAACAAGAGAACTGTAATCATGCATCACTTTGTAAAGAAAGTTCTTGACCGTTGTTCAGAACTGGAGGCCAAACGGGTTCCGTGTTCTAGATGGCGGAGAAGCACTTTTTCCAAACACGCACAAGCTGCCATCATGAGCTGACAAGTGTGTGTGTGTGTGTGTGTGTGTGAGAGTGTGTGTGTGTGAGTTTACTAAAACAAAATAAAAAACCACTGTTCAATGGCTTTAGTTAAATAAAAGTGCTAACATAAACCGGGAGAGAAACACACCCCAGCCTTCCACAAATACGAAAACCCACCCATCCTACTAGCTCACAGAGTCATCCATCAACGAGAATGTGAAAACCTTCACTGTGGAGACCGTCAAACATGGCGAGAAAGACCATCTGTAGACAACCAACGGGAAGCACTGCTAGCGCGAGGCTATCTCAGGGTCAGAGGTCAGTGACGGCGTGTGTTCCACGAGAGTACCGAGGTCATAACAGCTATGGGATCCTGCCAGGGTCATGAGCTGTTCACTCACTTCCTGAGAAGTGTCTCAGTGGGATAACGCGTCCTACATTATTTGATGGGTTTCTTGGCTTTGAAACAGTCTCTCACATGCGTCTCATTCACAGGCCTGTATTATAATATCCCTGCTTTACCAGTGAAACAGACCAGAACTAAGTATCCCACAAATAAGAGCAGACCTCAACAGAATTGATACAGAAAAAAGGATCAAAACATCCAAAATGAAAAATATATCATTAGTAAAGCAGAAATATAATAATATAAAATGTGGGGTTTCATCTGAACGCACCACTTCCATCTTCTCCTCCTCTTTGTCCTTCTTTTCCTTCTCCTTCTTCTTAGCTTTGGCTGTGATGGACAGAACTGCTGTAGACACCTATTATGAAGAGAGGGAGAGGGGAGAGGGGGAGGAGGGGGAGAGGCGGGGGGGAGAGGCGGGAGGAGGGGGAGGGGGAGAGGAGAGGGAAGGGGAGGGGGGGGGAGAGGGGGGGGGGGGGGGAGGGAGAGGGGAGAGGGGGAGGGGAGAGGGGGAGGGGGAGGGAGGGGGGGGGGGAGGGGGAGGGGGGGGGGGAGGGGGAGAAGAGAGGGAGACACTGAATCAGCAATTGCCCACAGAGCTAGCTGGACCAGGACCTTCTGTAGCTGAGGGCAAATCACAAAAACACTTTAAATGCATGAGACAAGTGTTCTGCGAAATACCAACTGGTTTTATTTTTTTAATTACTGTATTAAAAAGCACGCAGGCAAACAAAATAATAGATTCTGGCTTAGACAGTGCAGTGAAATAACATTCGATGAGGTATGTAATTGAGCAATTTCAGATGGGGACTTCAATGGAACATCTCAGCTCAGGACATTTAATTCAGGAGGACAGAACAGTCACACCATTTCACCGTTTAGGACCTCACCTTCTCCTTCTCCTTCTCCTTGGGCACCTCCAGAGCCGGGGGGTAGGCGAACGTGGAGGGCTTACAGTTGGACCGATACTGCACCTTGGGCATCTGAGGGTTCAGCACAGTAAATAGTAAGGTCAGTTTAACTTATCCAATAACCCACAACCACTCAGGGCCTAACAGGATGTTAGAACCAGGTTTATTTCAGAACTTCCTTCTCCATCGAGCAACAGTGACCAGAACACCCATCTCAGGTTCCAAGAACCTTTCTGACTGTTTGCCATTTCAGAAGGACGTGACCACTTTCCCCTGTCTAGTTTGGGGGGGGCTGTGCTTCTCTGGCCACCAAAACAGTGGATGGTACAGGAACAACTGTTATAGCTGCTGCTAACGAGGGAACAGGTGGATATTATTTCACTACCAGATCGTGGTGTCAGGTGGTTCTGGGACAGGAGGGGGGCCAGATCGTGGTTCTTTATTTCACCATAGAGGGCGGTCTGTACCATTTCACCAGAGAGGGCGGTCTGTACCATTTCACCAGAGAGGGCGGGTCTGTACCTTGAGGTCCTTGTTGAGGCCGATGATGGCGGTCGGGGTGAAGGCGAGGGACAGGAAGTGTGAGAGAGGGAACCAAAACCAGAACTGTGTGAAGACCAACAGACCCACCACCGATGGCATGTGGGTGTGGCCTGTGCGGGACTGAAGGGAAATGGTGACATTACGGCCACCTGTAACACACACACACACACACGTTTGAACGTAGAATAAAACAAGGGTGCCACAGAGAGAAAAAGAAACATAAGAGGGCATCCGAAACAATCCGTGTATCATTTGTTATTCAATTTAGAAGCCAAAAGGCAAAAACGATTAGTTATTGCGTTAATAAATTGAGAAACCAAAAACAGGTCAACGTATTGATGTTTGTGACCTGCATGTTGCACTCTTGTCTCTTAAACTCAGTTCACACACAATCATGGAGTTTTATATTATTCAGAGGAACAAAAAGTGCAGCTATCAAGGAAACCGGAGGGGAAAAATCTTCTGGATCTTCACACAGCCAAGGCCATCCATTATATGAAATAAACGTAATTATTGCCAAGGAGCTCAATACAGTTTCCAGCAGCAACAACATGACCTGCAGATTAACAAGATTCAGTGGAGGACAAATGCCAGTAAGACAACGATTTGGCACAAGCGCAGTTCCCCTCTAGGTGTCTTCCCAAGTCACAGCCCTACTCCTTTTCCTAGCCGATGTGCATCAATATCCTCATGCAATATCTCCTTGTGCTTTAAGGGCCGATAGTCGTATATTAAACACATACATTGTAAAAAATCTTATTTTGGGTTGTAACGAGGGAGCAGGAAAAGGTAGCATGACAGCGTGACCTCTGGCAGACAGCTAAAGACGTGATGTGAAACAGGAGCAGAGGATTTAAATCAATGTCTGCAGACAGGCCACTCCTTTTATAACTCACATACAAATAATGTAAAAGAAAATAACCCCAGGAACCCTTTGATTAAAAGGCAATATGACAGCCAAGATCCCTGGAAATGGATGAAACAGGAAATCAGTTCAGACAATGGCGGGTGAATCACAGGCGGTTTTCCGTACCACATGCAGAGTTCACTCCTGTCCAAGAAATCATTGTTGTATGACTTTGTGGGTCATTTGACTCCCATATTTTGACAGCAAAAACATCCCAGATAAAGCACCCACAAACTGGATTTATTGGTTACCAGAGTGACTCACAGATTCTATGTTCCTTCAGTATCAGGGTGTAATTTGAATTTAGACAGTTCACGGTATTCACCACAGCAAAACACATGTTAAGGAAGGGGTGCAAAATTCACTGATAGAAAGTGCTTGTTTGAGAAATTCAGGTTGTGATTCATCCAAAACAGAACAGTGCTAAACAGGCCAAACTTCTAAACAAAATTAAACAAATAACCGCAGTTCTTCCAAATAAATAATTTAGAATTAAAGCATTCCATCAATTTAAACGTATACAGCATAGAACGCAACTCAGAATACTATTCTTTAAAAAGGAATTTACAAAAAGATCAAACATTTAGAAAAAATATTTTTAAAGGAATAACTATGTCCCAGTGAAGATTGTGTTAAAAAATGTATATACATTAAATGTATTTTTCTTCATAAGGAACTTTCCTGGTTAAATACATTGCAGCATTTCATACATTCTAATATTCTCTTACTTCCTCACATTGAGGGCATAGAACCTGGTTCCCACAAACGACGACACAAAACACTTTGCAAACTGTTGTTTGTGGTTCAACATTTTGAATTTGACTAATTGCACTAATGAACAAATGCTGTATGTAGAAATTTCTTGTCTACAGCTGGTCCTTCTCTTAGCTAAACTCCAATGTAGCAAAGATTACTTTATCTGAAAACGATAATCCGAACAGAAATGAAAAATTGATAGGGGGAAAATAAAAATAAAAACACCCCAAAATTGAACAATTCGATAGCCTGGAGCGAGCGGGGGACCGGTTGGTAGTGCCGTGGACTGCTCACAGAACAGCAAAATCGTTGCTAACGAACACTGGAGGAGGTGAAACGGAACTCTAGCGCCTCTTGGTCTGACCTGTCATACTATTATCTCCAGTCATAACCCAAGACTGATATTCCACCTCTAAATTCCCTCTATCTGGAGTCATTAGCTGCGGCCAACGTATCTGTGACAGTATCTCTGAACATTACTCAACACCAAATCTCAGCCCGCCTCAATACGTGCATCACATCACTGTGTCCCGGCAGGTCTGAAGTTTACAGAGGGAGGAAAGAGGCTCGGTCTGCGATCTGGATCTAGCCAACAATCCTGTATGAAGATCTTGTCTGTGGTTCCTCAGGGCAGGGGTGGGGTAAGAATTATCTTGGCATGAGCTCCACGGTTAGCTGAATGCATTATGGGAACATAGCTGTCACTAGCACTCTTTGGAAACCAAATTGAGCTTGGATGTAAACAGCTGCACATGAATGGGACACACTGGTTTCACCCCAGGTAACACTGAAGAATGCCTTCATGCTACGGTACACACACACACACACACACACACACACACACACACACACACACACACACACACACACACACACACACACACACACACACACACACACACACACACACACACACACACACACACACACACACACACACACACACACACACACACACACACACACACACACACACACACACACACACACACACACACACACACACACAGTGGATCATCTCAGTACTGGTCTGTCAGACACGGACTCATCTTGACACAATGACCTCCAGAAGGTCACAACCCCTCCACACTTCACACTACTGACCTGCGTCCAGGATGCCCTGGGCTAGAATGGCCCCGAACTTTGCCATGACGTCGTCGTGTTTGTCATTGATGACCTTGGAGTAGAGCTGCCGGAACTGGTTCACCTGCGTGTCAAGAAAGCCACAGACACAACGTTAGCACAAACACATTGGCACACGGCATTGGCAAAAACACATTGCTTCCGTTGGCACCACGTGCAACCATCTAACACTCTCGGTGAAATATGATGTGTTAAAAATAAATGTTTTCTGGGTTTTTAGAGGGATTCAAATGTTTTGTATGCAAACCAATTGGCAGCGTTGGTTCTAAATAAATCAACATGACTACCAGCCAACGGCCACCAGCCAACGGCCAGCACTAACAAGAACATTGAGAGGTACCATTTCACCTTCCCTTCATTAGGACACAAGTTATTCAAACCACTGGAACCCGTGTCCTGTTCTACCAGAACCTGGGCTACAAAACACAACATCAACGGTAGGTTCTCAGTTGTTCAGGATTAAACCAACAATAATAACTTTATTGTAAGACTGTTCTCTTCCTATAACTCTTAGAAGGCAGAACCTTCGGGCTGGGAAGGTTCACATGCAGAATGGACTGTTTTATCAAAAGCTAATGGAAAGGCAGAAACCACATATAAACACCTCTATGTAAAAGAAACTCAAAGGACAACTCAAGACATTGTGCGGTTGCCAACATTTTTCAGTTACTGTACCAGCAGCATAATGCTGCTCTGCTGTGATCAACCCTGAAGTAGCTCATGTTAATTTCACTAGTAAGCCTATGGTGTCGTGAGTGTTATCAAGTACCCCCCGTGGAGAGGTTATGTACCCCTGAGGGGTACCCCTGGTTGAGTATGTGGGGAACCAGAGAGCAAAACGTGCGGCAACTAATGAAAGCGTAGTTTCAAACGGCACAAACGTCAGGCAGAGAAATAAGGCAGTCATGAGATCAGATGTGTGGAGCGTGCGCTCAGCCTCATTATGGAGCACATACAGAACCGAACAGAACCGTACTGTTCTACTACGTAAACAACCTGCCGGCCTACCAGGCAGAGATCCACCCGGGGGAACCACCACCACCAGAGCAATCAGAGCAGATGGAACAACATTTGGAACATAGCAGGAGGTGACACGGGACGCTGCCGGAATAAACAACAACAGTGCCTCCTGCTGTTTCCAATAGTAAACCTGTCACTGCCAGCACCTTGGGTGCAACGGCTGTCAAAATGAAAGCTGAAGACCTGGCAGAGCTTTGAAAATGGGCCTGGCATTACTGAAACGTCTGTGAGAGAAATGGACAAATGAAAACTAAAAACACAAAACAAAAGTTTGAAACCAATTACAATAGGAGGATCACTAATGACCACAGCAATTATAAAGAGCCTGGCAAGACAAGGACGGTCTCCAGAGGAAATGACTAAAGAAGACACACGATAATGCCGTAAAAACCCAGAGTTATTAGGGGATTTGTCTTTAACTCACCTTTGGACAGGTGACCTCAGTCTGCTGGATCATGATGAGGGCGGAGGAAATTAGGGCGCCCTGCCTGACGTAGTTCACAGGGTCATTTGTCATGGGTTCCAACAGGTTAATAGCCTCCTGGAAAAGAAACAGCAATAAATTGTCAACCATAAGTCTTGACAATAACGCAAAGTCTTTGTACAAGTCGCATACTAGAAGCTTTAATCGCAATATAAAATAAGATGGGCGAGCAACGCTTTAAATAATGAAAAAACCATAAAAAACTAAATGAATAATCCAAAACTGACAAGAATCTCCTTTCTAATTGGTCAACAGGGGGTTTTAATTGCATCAATCAACTGTCAGATCCAATCAGCAGATCAGATAAGGAGCATGAAATCAGTTCCAATCTGCTTTTCCGTGCAGTTATTCCACACAACAACACGCAGAGAGAACGGGAACAACCACCACAAGTTACAAATGCAAGTGCCAGGCCACCAACCCTCCAGAGCGGACATATTGGTGGAGCCTCGCGGTGTGGAGAGCCCGGACCCAGCAGGCCCCCACAGTAAGCCTCCAACGGGCACCTAGTTCCAGGTTTAATGGTCTGTGACTGCTTGGCCGATGGCACCTGTGAGTGATCAACCCATCGTTAAGCAATTCTGGGCACCCGACAGTCCAGCCACCCTACCCTCTTCCCCAAACCACAACTGAATCGTTTTGCCGACTAAGTGCCCAACGTGGCGGTGATCTGCCAAGCGAATATAAACAGCTAAACCAAACTCATCTAGACGTGTGCAATACATCAAATGAAACGCAGTCATTCCCGTCAGCAAATGATTTATCAGGCCTGAACACGTTACCTTCATTTAAAGTAGCAGACTTACATGGTAGAGAGACAACGTATTTTAATTGGTTGCTAGGATGCCCATAGTGATTTTTTGGGGTTACAATTATTTTTAGTTCGCTAATAGATTTTTTTTTATATTGTGATTTATTAAAAAAGTCAGCGTTGGCGCTCATAACAAACCGGTGCACGGTGCGTGTCTTAAAATCATCATTCTAATATCGAAAGCATTTGAATGTCGCCCAAAAAGCAACCGCGGAAAAACGAAGTGTTGGTTTTTCAGTGTGAAGATCAATCACATCTTGATTGTTAACATTGACTTCTTGACAACTCTAGAAATCCGACGTGTGGTTTTCATCGAGCGAAGACATGCAGAATGTACCATTTGCCGTCACTAGGTAAACACTGACAAGGCCCCGGATGTGCCTGAAGCTGTAAAGATGTTCGATCATTAGATCTGCTGACAGACGATAGATGCAAAAGACTGGCCGAATCGCAGCCGGGTCCAGACAAATGATCCACCAGAACCCTCACAATACGTCAGACCACCTATATAGACTCCGATCCACTGGGCACACCCTTGGAAAAAGACCCACTATGTAAATAAAACTCCTTGTTAAGATCCTGGAATGGTTTACAGTGGTCCAATTATGGTTGTACTGGCCGTCAGAAACGCCTATTAATCGTGTTCACGTTACGAAGTACCAATCATTCATTGTATTTTGTAATTCTACATTATTTTCCCTTGTTTCTACTTAGAATTTAAGTACTCCGGGAGTTAATCTAAGCACTGTGTCTGTTTGAATTTCACTTGCTGGTTTGATGTGAATCCATCTTAGGCCTTATCCAAGCTGCGACTTAGTTCCCCAGGCGTAACAGTTCCCTCAGATTTATGGGACTTAAACTGGTAATCCCTTGGGAGAAGCTCCCTGGTTAAGAGTCCCAGGAACGCAGTATTTCTGCAGAAAATCCATTAAGAAAATACCGACAGTAACGCCGTTTAAACGCCTTTTGTCATAAATCCGTAACCTACTGTGACATATTAGACACTTTGGCCAGTGCCTGAACAAGGACGTGGGGTATGGATCCTCTACTGGCAGACAGCTGCCCACACCTTCAAGAATTACAATCCCCCTGTATCTAGCTGCTCTGGTGTAGATGTAGTCCTATTGGCTGTTTGTAACAGAGGGGTGTGGTCAGAGCGGGGTTTAGATGTAGTCCTATAGGCTGTTTGTAACAGAGGGGTGTGGTCAGAGCGGGGTGCGGTCAGGTCAGAGCAGGGTGTAGACGAGTAAAGCCACCTTATTGCCGGTCCCAGCACAGCAGATGCCCAGTGCCATGGCCGCCCCACAGCGCACATGGGGGTTGTAGCTCTCAGACAGGAGGGACACCACACTGGGACACTGGTCAGGGGTCCTGCAGAGAGAGACAGAGAGACAGACACAGAGAGAGACAGACACACAGAGAGACAGAGAGACAGAGAGACAGACAGACAGACAGACAGACAGAGAGACAGAGAGACAGAGAGACAGAGAAACAGAGAGACAGAGAAACAGACAGAGAGAAACAGACAGAGAGAAACAGACAGAGAGAAACAGACAGACAGAGAGCAAAACAAGCACACAAAAAATAATTGTTATTCTTGTGAAATGCCATTTACTGAAAAACAAATTGCATACAGACTTCATAGACTTCACAGTGCTAGAACATCAGTCCCTGAGGGGCCTGTGGTGGCATCAACATGGTAGATTGTTCTAGAAGAACTCACAAGGCACCAGGTACAAGGCTTTACCACTACCAGGAAGCAACCTAACGCAAGGTTCTGGATTTCTAAGAGCGCTGCTTTGATGCTTAAACATTGACCTGACGTATAATGGCATGGGGTGAGTGCAAAATGTAAAAACAAAGTCTCTGGTCTGTACAGATTATGTATATGCGGAAAGTAAAGACGAAGCCAAACACATTAGGATGTACAGCAGGGAAGGCTCCAGTCTGCCAAATGGTTGACTACGTCAGAAAATACAAGTTGAAGGAAAAACAACGCCAACTCGATGGTCCCAGTTAATAATGAAACGGTCTTATTATACAATCATCAAGAACGCCATTCAAGTACAGCACATGTTTTTACATGTGGCCAGAAAACTGTGCTGCGTGGCAACTTCTGGTGTATTCTGGCAGAATGTTACTGTAACTCCTAACACCTTGAGTTTAATTAAGTGAATATCGTAGCTAACCCCTCTCGTCCAGAAACTTCAACAGTCATGTCTTTCATGTGTGAAGACACGCATTTCTTCACCCATTGCTTTTTCCTGGCTTCCACAGACTTGTTTCACTACGAGCCGAATCATGTGTTTGTTTTGAACAAAGATTCAAAAAGCTTTCACAAAGTCTCAAATCTAGGCTGCTGCGTCAAGACAGTTTCTTTAAACAATTTACACAAGGCGATTATGGTTTCTTTACTAGTTCAGGGTGTGGCACTGGAATCCGTGCTAGTGTTTATTTGAACACCTTTACACAACTTCTTGCTAGCATGACTTTTGGGACTAAAGAGCTTTTTACCCTAAAACCCAAATTGTCTGGTGCGCTTTGAAACGAGGGAAATGTGGAATAGGAATGTGGTTTACGTTCCAGAACTCTTAAGTGCCGGGTGGTGAACTCGGCCTAACTTCTCAAAACTGCATCTTTACTTACACTGTGCTGTTAGTGCTACGGCCATTTGCCATTAAGCGCTTGACATGTGAATTTAATATGCTTTGTTTTAAGAGGAGTGAAGTGGGACTGGAGAGAGAGGATCTGGCCCTCATGACTGTTTGCAAGTGGGCTTTCAAGAGAGACCACCCATGGCAGGTTCACTGAAAACAGCACGTGTGCAACCATCACTGGCAAACAGTCGCCATCTTATTGATGTTTTTCAACATCGAACCAATCAGAGCAAAAAGGGAAACCCTGTTAAGACCCGCACACGTTCTGGTCTTTCAGTGGAAATTTCATATCCTGTCAAATTGGCCGATGCTGTCAGCTAAACGAACGAGTAAATTAATAAAATTGTCCCTAAAGGCAAAGGATTTACAACAGCAATGGAACAAACAAATGGAAAAAGATGCCTCCCAGCAAGTGACATAACCGGCACGAGTCACCCCTTTAATTGCTTCAACGTGTGCAGTATTCCCAGGGTTGGTACATCTATTAGAGCACAGGTCGTGGCAATGTGTTGAACTAATCAAAAAAATAAAATAATAAGAATTTGACAATATTTTCTACAGGTACATTTGAGATAAATAGCTCATAAACCAGTAGCCACAACCACCGCCGATGCTGAAAAGCAGACGAAAATAACTTAACGTGAAATTAATAATTATCATTACTGACTGAATTTGCTATCATTCTAACTACCGCCCCCTATATAAAGTCCTCACTTTAGTTCGGTTTTAGCTAACAATTTGGGGAATAAAAACATATTTAATATTTTCTTATCTGAATAATATAACTCAAATTAACCTAATATACAACAATAACATTTTCAATCAATTTTATAAGTAAAAAAACAGCGATTGTTGCAGTATACCTCCCGAACTAGAGGACCATCAGTGTATAAGCTCAGTATCTGAGCACCCACAGGGAATATCAACCCAGTACCTGAGTGAAAAGAAATGTCCTCAGCTCCCGCGATATGAGACGCTAACACGCTTCAACAGGCACTGAAAGTGAGCCTATAAAAACCTGGCCTACCTGTTGCCTGCGCAGGCAGAGGAAAGCATTTAATCACCTGGACACACACAAAATGTACACACAAGGAAATCTAAAGGGAATGCATAGCCAATTAAAATGAAGTCATTTTACAAATGTTATCCAGCAGTGTTTTTCTATGATCCTTCCATTTTTAACTTGTAAATACACATGCATGCAACACTGAAGGGAAGAACTTAACAAGAAATAAAACTACTGTTTCACGAGAAGCTCTTTCAGGCTGCTTTAAGACCGTACCAGACCCATAGCCCTGACACCAGCCCTGACACCAGCCCGACCCCCAAACACCTCAGCCCCGACTAGAAGGCAAAACAGAAAGTGACAAATATAAACAGTAGGTCGCCGTGATGAGGGAAACTGACTCGCAGAACTACTGGCCATCGTCCAGCTCTGAAAACACTCATCCGTTTTCTCCTTAGCCTGACTCATGGGTAAGAGCGAGGCCGTGGGAGGGGGAACGGCAGAGAGAGAGAGAGCGAGATGGAGGAAGAGAGAGAGAAGCGGCGTGAAGTGAGAGGGGGGAACTAGGACATCTGAATGTTCAACCTGCTTACACGCTAGGTGATGTGTTTCCAAACCAGGGGCTCACCGGCACACAGGGAAAAAACAAACACCGTGACACGGATCGCCCCGACACAACGCGGCACTGCTGAGGAGTTTGTGAGTTGAGTTGTTTGCGGACAGACGGGATTGATCAACCAGGGAGAAGTTGGGACAAAGAGTCTCTGAATGTGACGCTGATGAACCAGACCAACCCAAGGAGTGCTTCTTACAGTGAAGGTAAAGAGAAGCTCAGCAAATCACTATTAACCTTGATTCACCATTTGCAAAAAATAAAACTGAAAATGTGTACGGCTCTGATTAAATTGTCCAGCATTTCTGAGCTTTGCTTGTTCGGTTACGTTAAGAGTATATATACACCACTTTAAACAGACCAGGTCACATGTATTTTATATATTTTTGCTATGGTTATGAAGTTCAGAAGCTGTGCATTTTGAGTGAGCAACTTCACTTGATAGCTAAAGAACAAAGGAGAATAATGACGACTGTTTTGATGTTGAAGTTAACGGGAACGGATACAAGATAAACAGACAACTTAAAACATACAGCTGTATTTAGGGGTTGTTATATATATATTTACAAAAATACTACTGGCAATTAACCAATGCCCAATTACCAAACATGAATATGTTTAAATAACTGAACAATAAGCTACTGGAATTTGCAATAAGCTAGATAAATGTAGTACAACTAACTAAACAAATATAATGAAATTTTTTTTTTTTAAATAAATGGTATTTCACAGACAAAGAAAATATAGAATAAGAATAATTGAAGTGTGCGTTAAAAAGTGACCCATACAAACTTCAAAAGAATGATTCTATTTTATTGTATTAAAAGAACCGGTTCTAAACATAATCAGCTAATAATAGTTCATTTTTGTATAAAAAAACATTTAACAAACCGTTATAAAAAATACATTTGCATGTTGTTTTTTTAACCGACCAGCACTCAAAGCATGTAAAAACAAATCCAGTGAATACAATCAATAATTACTTGGCCACAGCCTGGAATCAAACAAAGGAAAATCACCGAAAATATGTAAATTAGGACTTTAAACTGAAGAGCGTCTCCCTCAGAAAAAGTGGCTTTAACGTTCTCAAATGTGTCTCCTTGTAAAACTTTCAGCAGAACCAGGCCTGTTCTCAGGAACACACAAACCAGGAGACACCAACGTCCGGACCGGACCACCCAGCCATCACCAGCACTAACACCCCGTTAAAGGCGGACCTATAACCTGAGCTCGGATTACTGCCTGGACAAGTTCGCCAGCCGACCGGTTCATTGAGCCGCAGGGGCCTTCTGGAATATGCCGCGCCACCACCTGGTGCGCTAGCCGCGAGCCGCACAGAGCTGCCGCCGCCGCCACCCCGTACCCCTGCCCACGGGACCCCGTGACCATGCTGACCCAGCCCCCTGAGACAGCCAGAGCAGAGCCCCGACCCACGCCAGTCGCCCCCACCGCGTCAGCATGTACCAGCCCGAGGCGGACACGGTGGCGGCCAACATCTCGGGCCCCGGGGAGGCGGCGGGGATGCCAGTACGCTGGGCTGCTCTGCTCATCATCATGGTCATCATACCGACGATCGGCGGCAACATCCTGGTCATTCTGGCGGTGTCGCTGGAGAGGAAGCTGCAGAACGCCACCAACTACTTCCTGATGTCGCTGGCGGTGGCCGACCTCCTGGTGGGCCTTCTGGTGATGCCGGTGGCCCTGGTCACTGTGCTCTACAGTAAGTCACCACAACATGCCCGAAATCTGGTTGTGCTGCCAGAAAGGACAACTTTGCGGGTACACTCAACCGCCGCCACTAACTGAAACACTCGAATCGTAAAGTCCCCCGTAAAGCAAATATGCACGAGCAGATGTTGGAACTAGTCGTGACCCAATGAATGCCTCAGAGCCGACAATACACAGAAATAAAAAGAGACACATGTTATTATGTAACAGCATGAACTAGACGTTTTGCCAAAGATCTACGCAAAAGGACACCAAAATGTCAAAATAAAAGTTACAAAATGAACTACAATACATAACTGCACAAGTTTACCCCTTTACTCAATATTTGATAGAGGCACCTCTGGTAGCAATTAGAGAAATTAGTGTTTCAGATAAACCTCCCCTCTGCACACATCTAGTTTGGCTAATTCTTCTTGGAAACATTGCTTGTTAGGTCAAGTTGTAGAAGGACGGTTGGTGAGCGCCAACTTCCCAAGTCTTTCCACTTGGAACTGGATTGGGGTCAGGACATTGACTGTGAAACTAGAGGACATTGATCTTTTCCAAATTGGCTTTAGTTGTAGGTTTCTGGTCATTGTCCTGATGGAAGATTTTCTCCTGGGTTCTGGTCTTGCAGACTTCAGCCACACTTTGCACTTTGTACAGATCCACTGTACCCTCTACCCATGCAATCTTTAGTGATGGCATCCCTGCATTCTGCTCCATAAATCCATCCCTCAATCATGCCACGCTCCCAGTCCGTGCCGGTGAGTAGCACCCCTATAGCATCCAGGGACTGCTTCGCTGTAGCGATGAGTCTAGCCCGGTGAAACGCCATCTTGTTTTCGCCATAAGTATTGCTTGGCATTCAAGACTAATAGTTTGATGTTCGTCTCATCAGAGCAGAAGAGCCAGCCCAAGGAAGAGTCCCGGAGACCACACCTTTTTTACCTTTCCACAAATATGAAGCACATTGTTCTCCAAAAAAATGCCATGAGTCATGCAGAGAGTTCCTTGGTATTCATTGCTTTTAGACCTTAGAGAAAGTTCTGGAGAAATCTCAAGGACGGATAAGAGACACAGGAATCATTGGTGCTCATTAGGGAGTTTCAGAGGAAATGAACTGAACACACATGCACACACAATATTGTAGTTGTTTACATTAAAGTTGATTTAAGTGTTGATCCTGGCCTCATTACCTGTGCATGGCTCTCATCAATTAGGCCTTAATTGCATTTGGTCCCATAGGTTCCCCATGGGGATCCCATTATAAAGCTGCTGTCAGTGAAAAGATCCCCAAAAAAACCTGAGCGCAGCATTTTAGTTTCGGAGCATTTCAAAGCAGAATGTCATCACATTAGGTAACAAGAAGGTTTGGATGACATTTGCTTTAGCTGGAGTTAGAGCCGGACCGCAACCGTGCTGGCTGGGACCGCAACCGTGCTGGCTGGGACCGCAACCGTGCTGGCTGGGACCGCAACCGTGCTGGCTGGGACCGCAACCGTGCTGGCTGGGACCGCAACCGTGCTGGCTGGGACCGCAACCGTGCTGGCTGGGACCGCAACCGTGCTGGCTGGGACCGCAACCGTGCTGGCTGGGACCGCAACCGTGCTGGCTGGGACCGCAACCGTGCTGGCTGGGACCGCAACCGTGCTGGCTGGGAACGCAACCGTGCTGGCTGGGACCGCAACCGTGCTGGCTGGGACCGCAACCGTGCTGGCTGGGACCGCAACCGTGCTGGCTGGGACCGCAACCGTGCTGGCTGGGACCGCAACCGTGACGGAGAAACGGGGAGAGGAGCAGCTCCGCCTGAAATTTACCAGAGGACGGGAACGACACGCTGGGAACAGTGTGTGCAGGCGGGGGTGAAAAGGGCTCAGGCTGAACATCCAAACAACGAGCTGAAACTTCCCAGAGAACGGGAACGTCACATATTCCAGGACACATAACCATCGGAGTGTCACGGCAAATACATCGCAGCCAAGACCAAATCACAAATAAACCACAAGAGTTACCTTTGCTTAGAACATTAAAGTATATATGAAAGGTCAGCGGAAGCGCGAATAACTCAGTTTTTGAACAACTCCCCGGCTCACTTTCTTCTCGTGTATGCCTGGGAAAACCTCTCCCCGTCCATCTTATGGTCCAGCTTTGAGAGGCGTATTAAATCCACACCTGCTGCCTAAAATACTTTGTGTAAAACCGCTCAGAGATGCGTCATGGTTTCTCCCTTGATCCTTGCAAAGGTCCGATATGTAGATTTGCAGATCTAACAGTTACGATATTTTTACTGAGGACTTGGCCAGCGCACAACTGCTGTCTAAGTGCTTTAAGAAGCTCGCACAGCCTTCTCCACATCTGCCTGGCACATGGCTTTATGTAGGGCGTACAGGCAACAGAGTGAAAAATTAAATGGGTTCCACTGTTTAAAAAAGGTGTGCTGCAGACGGACTGCAGAGTTAACCTAAATATACTGCAGTACAAGGCTCGTGGAACCATTGAGGACCATTAAGAAAGGCTATTTGAAGGATTTGGGCCAGATGGCATTAACCGTGGCGGCATATCTGTGAGGTATTACCACCAGGATGGTATGTATATTGGGGGCGGACATAAATGTTTACCTTAAATACATTTGGATTGGAGCACAATCAGGGTGCACAAGAACAAGCCGTGCCAAAACGTGATTCACTGCACTACTGGAATATAAAAATAAAAATAAGCAAATGGGCCAGCTATAAATGTCACCGAGGTGACCGTAACCCAGGGGATAAAGGGCAGAACCCATTCTCTCTCTTCACTAATGAGCAAGAGCATGTTCGTTTGTGTCACCTTGGATTCCCTAATCACAGATATGCTTAGATCTTTAAAAAAAAAAAAAAAAGTGCTCAACCAGAGCAGCACAATTCAAAGCAGGCAGCATAATTCATTCAGAGAACCCTGGGAAATTTCAATAATGTAAAAAGCGACAAATGATTGACCAACCTCAAAGACAATAAGATGAACGGTACGCTTAACACAAGAATGACAGATGTAGGGAACCAAAGCAAACCTGGTGGACCTCAACACCCTGGAGACATTTGCTAAGTGTTGTTATAGCCATGGGAAAAAACTAAAGTATTACTAATCAACAGTGATACTTTGATTGTGATCAAACATAGCATCTCCATCTCAGAGGAAGACCATGTAACTTCCAAGTGCATTCAGAGACCAAATATTTGTTGTTTTTACGTTACGAGTTATCAAAGACACACATTAATTACAGCAATCCCATATAGTACGGTGTCTCAATCAATTCATACAAACACACGTGAACATGTATGAAACATGTGAAAGTTCATACAAACACACGTGAACATGTATGAAACATGAGAAAGTTCATACAAACACATTTGCAGAAATATTGTTGCGTCCGCTTAGTTTTTCCCAAATGAGTTAAGGACTCAGACATATCTTAACAAATCACACGCTACACAAACTCATTCAGATCAGGTATTCTATTAAAAACGCCTGGCCTATCCATTGTCCGCGAATTTTCAAAAGTAGTGTAAAGAGATTGGGAAAAATGTTAGATTAGACAAAGACCACCTGGACACAAAAGAGACAGCGGCCCTTGTGTTTCATATTGACATTAGTAAAAATGTAAGCTTAGCAGACTAATGCTCGTCAGTAAGGCCATTAGGGATATCTGAAGAGCTACAGAGTTCACTGTGCGTGTGACACACCAGACAACTGAGAATGGATTAAGACTGTAGAGATTCTACACTAATGACCGAAACACTAGAAGACAGCTCCCTACATGCGACCAGGTACTTAAGTGAAAATATGGCACTGGAATACAAATGCAAAGCCTTAGGTTTGGGACAAATCCAACAGCACATTTCTAAGTAGCAAGCACATTATAGTTTGGATATATTTAAGGCTGCTTATAACTTTTTGATGTAACTAAATATCCAAACAGAGGAGACTAACAACCAAGTGTTAAAGTACAAGCAAAATCAGCAAACACAGCAAAGTAATATGAGTCTAGAACACAAGCGCCCTGCGATGGTACGGATGTGCGGTGGGAAACGCTCCCGTCAATAAACATGCTAATTTAACATGGGACCCAAAAATAAAGGTTAACACATCTACATCAACAGGCTGTGTGTGTTTGCAGCTCGTTACAACTTTGTTTAAAGCTTGTTATGTCAAACGGAAGCATCTCTGCACTCAATACCAAATAAACAGAATTAAAAGTATTAAAAGTTTTAATACTCAGCCATAGAAGTAAATATCCCCAGCGCTGATGGCCTCGCTGGCAAATGGGCACAAAAGCAGTTTATTTAGCAAGCCAAATGTTTGCAGGCATAACAGACATTTACATTTTCTAAAACAGGCTACATCCTTCTGAGAAATGAAGTCGAAAAACCATAACGGCCACGTCTTGAAAAACTGCCCAGGTTTTCACCTTGCATTATAACATTTACAGCCAATCTCGGTTTGCGCCTTCCAAAGTTAAACACATGAAGAGTCATGAGAAAAATATTCAGTCCAGCAGAAGCAAAAGGACGCCAATAGTTAGAACTGGCTGCAATTGTTGTTTACATGAAGCAGAAATCGGGTTCACTCATGTAATACGATATACGTTAAAACTAGTTTTCTGTTTAGACACTGATAACTTCTGAAGTCAAGGTTAAAGCATTAGAAGCATATCCCCACGGTCGCCAAAGGGGCTTGAATGAGTGGGTTTGGAAAAAACTGTCCATCGACAATGGCTATGTACGAGGCTAATGAGACAAGCAAAACCCCAATTCTTCTGGCTTCCCGTGTTCTCTATTTGTGATATTGTGTTCTCTGTGTCTCAGATTCAGGGTGGCCTCTTCCGGAGTTCCTCTGCCCAATCTGGCTCTTTCTGGACGTCCTGTTCTCCACGGCCTCCATCATGCACTTGTGTGCCATCTCACTAGACCGCTACATCGCCATTAAGAAACCCATCCAGCACAGCCAGTATAAGTCCAGGGCCAAAGCCATGGCCAAGATAGCAGCGGTATGGCTCATTTCCATTGGTGAGCACTGTAGATTTTTTATTTTGCTGTGTTGAGATGTGTCATGAAAATTAGTTAGCTGAATCAAAAGCATGTAGCCAAAAGGTTCCTTGTTTTAATCCCATGCCAAAATAGAAATGTTGGTTGTGTGACCATTGCACTGAAACTTAGTTGCTCCAGTCACTTGTTTTTTAAATGACTGAACAATTACATGGCTGCAATTGCAGTTACACTCCGTGTCATCAGCAACAAGTCTGGTTAATCCTCAGAAAATAAAGACAGGTGGTAATAAAGTTGATCTGTGGGAAAAACAACTGGAGAGATTTACAAACGTTGCACCAAAGTGAAACATATCCCCAAGGAAAACATTCACTTTACATGATCACCATTGCAGAGCGCAACTAAAAACAACTGCAAAATACGTGTCATCTTGACATCTTTAAGCAACACAAATACACAATTCTATCCGCAATGCTAAAAATCAATCATTCGCTGAAAGGCTTTTTCCGACCGACAAAAACGGTAAAGACAAGCCTACCTCCAAAACACACCCAAATGTTAGGGCACATGTCACATTAAACATATCAATATGTACCAGGTAACAGGAAATCGCAAATTGAATGAGCCTAATCAGCCAAAACAATTATTTGCCTCAGGCTATAAACAGGGAAAAATCAAGAAACTGTCAAAATGGAGAGATGGGGAGCTGTGGGTTCATCGGAATCCTCTTCACACGGGTATCTTTTATATTAGAACATTTCAAACCGCTTTCCCCATTTTTGGCTCAACGCAAAGCATTGAAATGAGATGAGTTTGAAAACAAACATTAACGTTCCAGATATGGTTGTGTTTTCACTTCAGCGTCCACTGCCAGGAACTGTATTGGGGATGACTCACTAGTGGCCCCAAAAGGGTGAACAGTAGATGGAAACAGGAAACCCCATGCTCATTAACATCTCCAGCCCAGGCGGTTTCCCTAGCTGAGGAGTTGGGGAGACTCTGGTGTCACTTGACCAAGCTCAGCCAGACGTTAGCGGCGGAGGTCATGGAACTTAACGTCCTTTTTACAACAGTGACCCCTGTCCACAGTTTTGACAATAGGTGCCTCGCGTGTTCATGTTGGTTTTTAGATAAATACTTTAAGGCTTTAATAGACAAACAAATGGAAGACAGAGCGATGTGAATACACAGCAGTGGGCCGAATTCAAACCCATGCTCCAGCAGTATACGCTGAACCTCCATCGACAACTGGTTCTGACTTTCGTTTGCTGAGCAAAACCAGACAACCGCTTCAAAGTTACGCAAGCAGCACTTAGAGAATATCTTTGTCCAGGTTGTGTTTTTACTGGTACAGTGTTATACAGGAGGCCTTTTTACACATCCTGCCAGGTCAATAGTGTAAATAAGAATTTGTTCTTAATTGACTTGCCCGGTAAAACAAAAGATAAATCAAATTTACCAAGTGGTTCAAACCCTGAACGACAGAGAGATGTAGTATATGACCTTATTTCACTATAATGTATAGAGAATTTAGTGTCTGGAGGATCAAATATTGAAAACGCTTGTGAAAACATGTTTCTCTGTACACATCAGAACATAAAAAAGCTGACAGAAAGATTGCTTTTAACAATAACATCCAAAACCGAATGCCAGATAGTGACCACAGTGGAAAACTAGGATAAAAACATTATCCTGAGTTATTAAACTATTTGAATCCAATGCAAACAGGACGTAAGCCTATTTCCAACCGTTCGTTTCATGATCTCACTGACCACATTCCTCTTTCACACAGGTATCGCAGTCCCCATTCCCATCAAAGGCCTGAGGAACTACCATCTACCAAACAACGTCACCTTTAACAGCAACCACACCTGTCTCCTGAAACCGGATAGCTTCCGGGAGTTCATCATGTTCGGCTCCATGACAGCGTTCTTCATCCCCTTGACCATCATGCTGGTCATCTATCTGCTCACCATCCAGGTGCTGCGCAAGAAAGCCTTCCTGCTCAGGGCGAAGGTCGTCCAGCGCTTCACACGCCCAGCCATCTCCACAGTCTTTCAGAAAGACCAAACCACCGCAACCCCTCCCCCAGTCGAGAAACTGCCGGGAAACCCCGCCCCCTCCGTAGACCCCCTGACGTGCAAGGAGATCCCGATACGGCGCATGTCCACCATGGGCAAGAAGAGCATGCAGAACCTGACCAACGAGCAGCGGGCATCCAAGGTGCTGGGCATCGTCTTCCTGCTGTTCGTGGTCATGTGGTGTCCGTTCTTCATCACCAACGTGGCCTCGGTCCTGTGCGGCAGCTGCAACCCTGACGTGATTGGCCGTCTGATGGAGGTGTTCGTGTGGGTGGGCTACGTGTCGTCCGGTATCAACCCGCTGGTCTACACACTCTTCAACAAGACCTTTCGCCAGGCATTTGCGCGCTACATCACCTGCAACTACGGCCGGAGCGTCGGCGGCCGGCCGAGAGGCTTGAGCGAACAGCACAGCTGTCGGAACTTGACGCGGATCTCGTTCAGCTCCTCCGTGGCGGAGAACTCCAAGCTGTTCATGAAACGAGGGATGCGGAACAGCATCGGGCCGACTAGCTACCAGAGTCCGCTGAGGCGACGGCAGGCGAACATGCAATCCTCCAACGGCGTCCTCTTGGACACGCTGCTTCTCACGGAGAACGAGGGCCGCAAACTTGAAGAGCACGTCAGCTACGTGTAGGGTTTCAGAGGATCACACAAATGCCACAAGGGAAACAGATTGGAACCGGGAACGGACTTGTAGGAGACTGAACACCACGCTGCAGAGTATCGGATTACATGAACGTTGTCTGTTTTTGCAGACTCACTGCTCTTGGACAGAAAAGAGCTCTGACAAGGAGGTAGGGAATCGATGGGGATTTCTGAGAAACTGTTTGACCGACACGATAAGGCCCTCAGATTCCGGACAGTGTCGTCTGACGGACTGGACGAAGACGATCAAAGCTTAAGGAACCGGCAAGGCCAACATGTAAGGAATAAAGACACATGACAGCCTCGAAGCTCTCTCTATGTGTATACAATATGCATTTCCTGTTTGGGTCGATGCCATGGAGCAGCCACATGGAGAGAACATGCTAACCTAACATGCTAATCTATCAAGAGGACAATCACACGTTGTGAACCGGACTCTTAGCATCTGCATCAGACAATTAGCTTCTAAAATTCTGCCCATTTTAGCCACAAGGTTTTGGTAAGAGCTTTAACGAAAATGAGAACAGCTTTGTTGTACAGTCAAAGTGTTACAGCATTCATGTGAATTATGTGACGCGGACAAAGACCAAGCGTTCGCAAAGAGGAAGCTTGTCAATACAAATGCATAGACTACAGTTGACATTCATTTAGCATAGCGCATAATGCTGGCTCATAAATAGATAAAACTGCCTGGGTTAAAGAAAGGTGCAAATGGTATCCTTTCTTACAGATATTTTATTTTTAGTAAGAAGTTGTTTTTACTACAAACCAAGCTATAGTTTTACTATAAAAGACGCAAGTGCTTGTGGATGAGAAGACACTTTCATCAACTGGTTTTAATGAGTAGTCTGTGCTTGGATGGTGATAAAAGGTGCAACCTTATTGGGCAAGGCAGCCAAAATAAACAGACCATAAACCACTGTTAACTTACTTTATAATCACAAACAGTGTCTGTGGAGCCTGGAGTATTCAGGGAGTGCATAGAGTCATGAAGGCTTCATTAGAGGCCATAAAAGATGATTGGAATTGGTGAAGCAAAAGCATAAACAATCCATACATGTGACTAAAGCAACATCAGAAAATGAACTATTGGGGACTTTATCTAATAAACCAGGGTGTTGTTTTTTTTGTTAAGTTCCACAAAACAAATACGCAGTGTGTTTAAAGACTTTTGTCAATAGCTAGAAACTTAATTAAATGTGCTACAAGATGTTTATTTGTTTCTCATTCATAAAATGTCCCGTCTGATGGTGTTGTGAACATATTCACACAAACTGCACATAAACACAACATTCAAGGACCACTTTAGTCTAGTCACAACCACTTCAACATCCAAAGGCCAAAGATTCCAGAGTGCATCTTTGAAGATATTCCACAGATTGAAATCTTTAACAGGAAATACCGGAGAACGAGTCTAAACTGAATCACTGAGCTGAGGGACTGATCCCATCCAATAGCCAGCTCCACGATAACGAGGAATACACCCATGACCTCACAGAGCAGATGAAGTTCCTGTGACCTTCAACCAGAATCTAACTCAGAGGCTAAGCCTCCGAGCACATCCCCCGGGCGTTCCTCGACTGTAAATTAGAGTCCCTGGTAGCCATGGGAGGAGAGAGTGGGCAGTGGGGTGTGAGGCGGAGGAGAAGCACAGCTGAATTGTGGCAGCTCAGGAGGCTCTCTAAACACAGGAAGGATTTAAACAAGGTTTATCTAACAGCCAATTGATCACGGGAATATCGCATAGCCTTTTTTGGGCTTAGAATGTACCCCACCCCCGACACACAGACACACTTCCCTCACGTACCCCGGGGCGGCCGGGTGTGCTGTTTAGTACTACAATGCTGGCCGACGCGTAAATTAATGTCAGAAAATGAGAGATGAGCCTCAGTAAAAGACTTGCAGAGAAAAAACCCATGAGTATTTAAAACACCAAACTGCCCGTTAAGTATCAGGGGGCCAGAAGTGATTAGAACCTCCGGGCACAAATAGTGCATCTAAATTCCACCCTCCGTTTGTTGGAGGATCACTTAAGGAGCGACAACGCAGGAAGGTTTTGGGTTCCAACCGTCTGAAGTGGGTTTAAGCTATAAGGGTATAACAACAGGGTTTCCTCAGAGTGAAATAAACAAGTGATCGTGAGTCACTGCACTTGATACAACTTGGCAAGACCACTTAAGACCACATGCTATACACACCTAAGATCTAGACCACATGCTATACACACCTAAGCTCTAGACCACGTAAAACCACAGGCTATACACACACCTAAGATCTAGACCACCTAAAACCACATGTTATACACACTTAAGATCTAGACCACCCAAGACCACATGCTATACACACACCTAAGATCTAGACCACCTAAGATCTAGACCACCTAAGACCACATGCTATACACACCAAAGACCGTATCATGAACCAAAGCAAGGGTGGTTGAACGAGTGTTCATGTAACACGCGTTTGCCTTACATTTCCAAAACCTCAACCATGTCGGCTATCCAAATGACAAACATGGTTAACAAACATAGTTTAAAACAGGAGATCTGGACAAAAACAGAACTTCACATGGCTTATATACAACCTAAGACAGCGCTGCCTACGTACTGACAACATTAATTCCAGAATTCCACAAGCAGTGGTAGGGACACGATTAAACCTCCAACGTGCTCAGGGACCCTGGACATGCGGTTCAACCTCAGGACCAATGCTGTGTAACAACCCAAGCGCCAATCATCAGCGGAAAAGCCCTGTCTGTTAACCCTGAGATCTGTGCGGAAGACATCCATCTCACTGTTTGTTTTGGAGGTTTTAACAGCCGGGATACAGGCCCGAAGAAAGCATAAAACTGCCAGCGATACCCATTCGAAGACGGGCTGTCCAAACGCATTTGGAAAGTATGCCTTGGTTATGGGAGAAATGCCTGTCTTTGTGTATACAATACACAGGGCAGATTAATCCCAGTGAGCTGCGTCAGAGGCTAGCAGCAGGGCCACAAAGGGCTAATCGTATGGCGACCCCTGCTGGACAGACAGAGTATTACAACAAGCCCAAGGCCGTACCTGAACATGATGAATCCGATGGATTCCACCGCCGCCCGTCTGACGTCGTCGTTCACGTCGCTTACCTGACGAATGGAAAACCAGGTATTAATAAGGTAACAAACCCATAACAAGAAAGTGTAACACACATAGACAAAGTGAAGAACACATGGCAAACCGAACCCACATCCCAACGCGATCAGCCAAGATCTCTAAGATCTCAGCCCACACGTGCGCCCTATTTACAATGAGTCTATGTGAAAGTGAAATCTCCATAGTGGTAGCCAGTGCAGACCACCGTCTGAAAGTACGCCAACTCAACCACGGCCAATACCAACGGAGCTAATCAATCTACCAAGTTTAACTGCAGTGATTAACGATAGTTATACCGAAAACACATTCTGTCATAACAGCCATGGAGATGACATCACCCCCGGCATCACCCCCGGCATCACCCCCGCATCACCCCTGTCCCCCAGTAGGGGGTACTTACAGCCACATGCAGCAGACGCCTGATGGCCTTGTTGTTTCCAGAGCCGCAGTACGCCATTCCCACCGTGTACATGCCAGAGCGCCGTAGGATGGGGTCCTGGAACACACACACACTCTGAGTAAACACAGAGCTCAGTCAACTGCCGTCCACAGCATCCAAAGGGCTCAGTTGGCGTGGCGACTGTGATACCTGGACTGAGCGGCGGTTACCTTGTCCCGGCAGAGACTCTCGATGAGCGTGTCGGCCTCCTCCATGCGTCCGTACATCACCATGGCGATGCCCACAGCCAGACCGCGCAGGATCTTCTCGTGCTGCGTCTCCTGGGCGTAGCCTACCATGTCCTCGATGGCCTGGGCCGACTTGGAGCCGAGCATGACGAGCCCCAGGGCCAGACCTGCCGCCTCACCTGTGAGTGAGAAGGTGGAAAGAGGGGGATGTGAGCTGGGAGTGGGGCGCCACTAAAACAACACCTGGAGGCAGGGTGTGCCCAGGGGCGTACCAGTCACCGCGTCGTCCTGGTACAGGTTAGATTTTAGCAGGTCATACACATCCTGCCGGGCCGTACCCAGGGCGGCCAGCCCCAGGCCCAGACCCCCGCCGTGACGAACAATCTGTGGGAGGAGACAGAAAACAACGGTCAGAGGTCAGCCGAAACAACTGACATCGCTTTCGCACACAGTCCAGAAAAACAGCATTGTGAGGGCGGGGTTTGAGGTTGGCATGGCGACAGGGGGGCATGTCCAATTTCTGACACTCACGTCGTTGCTTGCGTTCTTGAGCTGGCTAAGCAGGTAGTCGATGATGTCACCGCCGTGGTTGGCATGGATCAGGCCGAGAGCATAGAGACCTCCTCCCTCCTGGTAGGCCGACCCAGGGGACGTGTCTTTGGGCAGGTAGGTGGCCATCAGCTGCAGAGCCTCTTTCTCGTGACCCTGAAAAGACACAGCGTTGTGGTGGTTGACAAATGCAGACCCAAAGTCCGAGAACCGAAAATACCTCAGTTGTCGGTTCTGGGTTCACATCGTTCCCGGCAGAAGTATACCTTGTGAATGACACCAAGACTCGCGGTGGCTGTGAATTTGGCCCAGTTGGTGGCTCGTGCGAGCCACTCCAGGTTCTCCCTGTTTATGGAATGAAAAAAACACATAAAAAATATCCCTTAACATCCTCTTATTAATAGATTAAAAAGTAACCGACAGCCATTAACACAAAACAACAAGGCAAATGTAAACTATTACTGGAAAACTATGACTGAACAGCAGGTAATGATCCCTGGGTCTGTACCTGAGGAACTGGTCACTGGTGGTCCCTGTGTGCATAAAGGAGTTGGCGATGACCGTGGCTGTGTGACACACCGAATTCCGTACCGCATCCTGGAACAGATTTAAAAAACAGTTGGTAAATGGTGACTTGCTCAAGGGCACAACAACAAATTAACCTTGTTAACTCAGGGCTCCAAACCAGCACAGAGGTGCCCGGCACCCAACACTCACCAATCGCCCGGCACCCAACACTCACCAATCGCCCGGCACCCAACACTCACCAATCGCCCGGCACCCAACACTCACCAATCGCCCGGCACCCAACAATCGCCCGGCACCCAACAATCAACCGGCACCCAACACTCACCAATCAACCGGCACCCAACACTCACCAATCAACCGGCACCCATTACCTTTGTATTCTTGAGGATCATTAGATCTGTATTGTTGTTCCGGATGAGGAACTGCAAATGCAACTCAATGGCCATTTCCCCGCTGAGAATTTTGATCATCTTTGCGTTCTGGTCTTTTGGCTCGTCCTTCTGTGGAAGCAGAGGCAGACCCATTATTAAAGTCCACGTGGCCATCATTTAAAACAGGCCATAGCTGTCCACAACTACAAGCACCCAGTTCAAGCTAAGGCTCTCCGTACTCACAACGTCTGCAGCCTTTCCTGAAGGGGAGCTGCCGGCTATATCGTCCGTCTCCATGGCGTCACTAAGAATGAGCATACTTTAGGACAACGAACACTCAAGACATTTTTTTATATAAATAAAAACATAATTTTCATTGCCAGTAACAATTAATAAACACTGTACTGAATTTCCTCCACACTGCTCTAACCCCCTGTCCGCTGGTCATGTGTAAAAATATAATTAGATGGCCAGGTCAAAACATCTCCCCAATCCCTGTCCCAATCCCTGCTCTAACCCCTCATTTTAAAGACTATGGCATCCTCATCGCCCACCTGTCCTTATCCGGGCTGGGCACGGTGCCGGTGTTAGTAGAACCGGGTACGACTGGGATGGGAGTGCCCACCATGCGCAGGTTCTGAATGACAGAAGAGAGGAACTGCTGGCTGGCGCTCTCGTACAAGTCGAAGCATATCTGATAGGCCATCAGCAGGTTGTCCTCCTTCACTAACTTCTCCAGGATGTCACTCACTGCCTGTGGGTCATCCAGGAAGATCAGGCACTGTGGAGGAGAAGAGGGAGAGTAGTCTAAGCGTGATGCATTGTGGGAAAGTGGCTTCTTTCTAAACCATCACAAACAGTGTAGAGAGTAGGGACTGGGATGATGGTGGAGCATTTGAAGCAGGATGGGACGCACTATGTCTTCAGTGAGCTGATTGTGCACAGTGCTTTAGGGTGGCTGGGGAGACACCATCAGGCCCTGCTACTGTGCATGGGGTTCTGCCTTAGAAATAGGCTGCTTGGATTTGCTAGGCAAATAGCAGACATAGCTTTGACAGGTGTTAATTGCTGCACTAACCAACAAAATCCTTGTTAGTTGTAAACTCATTTAGCCAATTCTGATACAATGCGTTGGGCGTACATTGTGATTAATATCACAAACGACCCGTAAATGTACTGTTTATTTGCACTATGGGCCACCGGTTTTTCAATAGAGGACCACAATATACATGTATAATATTAGAACCTAATTTAAAGTTTCCTTTCTCTATGTTACCTGGCAAACGTTGATGAAGTCAGGCTTTTCCAGGTTCATGTAGAGCTTAACCAGAACCCGGAGAACCTCATTTCGGAACTTCTTGTTCTGCATCAGTGACATGCAGACCTTCAGGCTATAAGCTAGGAGGCCACCAACATCATTCTGTGAGATGAGAGGAGAGTAAAGATGTGTTAAGATCTTAACACAACTCGTCATTTACACCAGAACAACACCCCATTCAAATATAGTCTAAAGTTGTGGATCTACATGAATCAATGAGATGTAGCATAAAACTAAACCCAATCTTTGAAACCCGGACAGATTAGGTTCAGCGGGGGCATGGTAACAGACCGATTCCAGAATGGTCTTCTCAAAGACGTCTAGTCGACGCGTCTCCAGGGCGATGCCGATAGCCTGCTTGTATTTGTGGTCGCCCAGGCAACGCAAGAACATCTTGTTGACGATGCCTTCCAGCCGGGGGTCGATACTCTTCCTCTCCTCGTCCTCGGGAAGCTCTGCGTTTTCCACACGCTGCTTTGTGTAGTGGTCAATGCACTTGGCTATTGGGAAGACACATTGGGGTAGACATTACAGAAGTAGCAAACACAGGGAAGACTAAGGATTAAGCATAAGCTGCAACTGAATTCAAAACAACCTGTACTCATGTGCACATAAATATTCAGCAGTAATGTGTCTCTCACCAATGATAGTCTCCACATACTCCGAATCGTCTGTGACATTGAAAAGGTCCCCGGCACCCAGGGCGTAGTTCAGTGACTCATCGAAAGCCCCAAGGTGGTAGAACACTTTGGAGGCCACCAACGCAGCGAAAGCCCTGCTACGAAAGGTCTCGTCTTCATACAGAACCTCGCTGTGATGAGACAACACCATTTATGTCAGTAGTGCTTACTTGTAGGTTCATCTAACAATTTAACTGAACATGTAATCCTAACTCCTTGACTAGATTCCTTTAATGTAAAACGTACATTTTGTCAACCGATCCCGATATCTCTGCCCAGAAGTCGTTAACAATGGAGTTCAGTTTGTGCAAAGCAAACTCCTAGAACGGAACAAAAATGGCATACATAAGAAAAAAATGTTAAGGGAGAAAATGACCAAGTTAGTCTGTACATTAAGGGTCACCAAACATTGTCCAAAAAGTAGCAACATCAACCATGAACTCAACTAACCAACTACACTTAACAACTGTGGTTCAGTAACAAGCATGGGACCCAGAACGTGAGCACTGGTGTGTAGACCCAGAACGTGAACACTGGTGTGTCGACCCAGAACAACAAGTTTTGCATGCAAACATGTATGATACCTTTAGCTGGGGTTCCTCTTCATCCAGAAGAGAAATGATTCCAGCTGAAATAATATGGACAATCAGTTAGAGCGTTATTGACAATACGATGAGTTTGTGTGTGTGTGTGTGTGTGTGTGGATACTGAACAAAAATATTATCACTGAGTTACAGACGATGTCAGGTGATCAGTCAACTGAAATGTCGTCACAAGCCAGTTCGGATAATTCCAGGACCTTTCAGATCTTGATTCATGGGACCAGAACTCGTTGAGTTTATTTTTTGTTCAATGACAGCTATATCACAGATAGCCATCTCAATACCACAGTCACATGTATGTGACCAGTTTCAACACTACTCACATAAAGCTCAAACATATGGAAGTAAACCCTTTTGCCGGTTAGGAAAAATAATGTAGGGCACACCAACTTGTTTGTATGCTAATGCTGAAAACTGTTGAAGCCAGGCTACCAGCAGATTAGTAAACGTGCACTCCAGCTAACAACATTACGCTGGGTAGCTAATGAGTCAGTAGCCAGTGGCTACACATATATCTTAGTTCCCATGTATATGAAAACGCGAGTCAATAAAGTACATCTACTGGTTTCTAACTAAATTATCACTAGCGTTTTTTTAAATAGTTATCGAAGTAAGCGAAAAAGTTCACAAACTGGTTAACATGATCTCCCTAGCTAGTAGTAGCCATCTACAGTATGTGACTCAGCTAATTCAATGGATGCTACTACTAGCATGCTAGCCATCTAGCGTAGCCCGGTACCCAATAAGCTGACATTTGGCACAACTTACCCGCAGACGTAATCATGGTTGGTTCTTTATAACCGCTGTCTCAAATCCACGAACCCAGTTCACTGTTTCTGCGAGCGACAATAAACTTATACAAAATCAAAAAACCCAGAAATATGAGTAGAAATATCCTAAGTCCACAAGAGCCAGACGCTTGTCTGTTGAAAATCTTTTTTTGTTCAATAATGAAAGCCCCCATCGAGAAGACCCATAGTAAGGTATACGTAGATTTCGCCTGATCAAAATCAAATTACAAATAGTACGTTTATATTTTTTATCATTTTTTGCGTCAACAGAATAAAAAAAATATTGAAATAATTAGAAAATTGCGTAATATTTCTATTCAAATACAGTTCAAAACTTAGTGTCGGTATTTTTGTGTCAGCATATCCGGCTTTTATTCAGCCAGTCACGCATGAATCAGTTACTTGTATTACTCGTATTGTTTTGCTGCCACCCAGCGATTGAGGGTAAAATACAACAAAGTCGACTTCAGCAGACCCAGATCCCAGAGAATCAATCATCACCCAGGAGTAAATACGGGTGGAACGAACAGCTAAACATCAGCTTCAATTAAAACATTTTGTAAGACCATGTTTGCGAAACCTAAATATATATTTGTTTCTTATAAGAAAAACCGTATACGTCTCGCAAGAGACAAGCGTTAAGTTTGAAAAATTAAGTTAACTAGTGGAGTGGTTCCCAGCCATGGGGTAATATTACCCCAAATGGAACTTGGCCTAAAAAGAAACATTAAAACCATAGGGTTGAAGGCAAAATGCACAACAGGGTATTTTAGCGGTACATAGAGCAGTGAAACATTTAACAAATATAGTAATTACAGATATTGTAATCAACTAAGGAGCACCACTGAACTTGTGGATAGAGGTACAAACCTGCAATCAAAAGGGCCTTAAAGTAATACTGGCATAGTATCATTGTTATCAAGCTGACTTCCTTGTAAGAATCCACCCACTTATCTTAAAGCAAAAAATGCAAGAAATTGTTTATTTTTAAAATATGTTTGCTTTATTGTGTTCCATACAGATAGAAAGCAGATTCAATACTATGAATGGGTGGTGTGAAAACAAAAATTAACAGACGTGGCAATACAATCAACAACCGAATTCAGCACTCTGTATGAACACACAAAAATCTAAAAGTGTCTGGATTAGTGCAATTGCTAGTTTTGTTATTATCAGTTTTAGACTAAAATTCTAAGGCACCAAAAGGTTTCACATTTCTGGGATTCTTGTAGTTTCTAACACTTTTTCATTGTTATTTCTCAAAATCGTTAACAAAAATGTGAATATACTGTACATGCAGAATGGGCCAACACAACTCGGTCACAGTGTTTTTTTATGTTACACATTTTGTTTGTGGTTTAAAAATTGATGATGTTAACTGAACTAAAAATACCATAGTGAATTACTTAAAATTCTTCTTCCAAGTAAAAACTATGTCAGTAACATAACTAAACACAATGGGTTTTACTCAGAGTAGTCTCCCCAGGGGATTATGGGAGATCATGACCCACATTTGTCATGACTGTTAGTTACACCGGGGCCGGAGTCTGCCTGATCTCCAGCTGACAATACGCCAGTTCTCAGTGGGATGCCTTCCTCTGTGCTTCCTGTGTCACCTAAAAAACAAGAGCTTTCAACAGTTATGTACAATTGTCACCGTCATGGATGCATGGAAATCAGAATAGAAACAAGCCAACATTTGTTGTACCTTTTTGGCTGTTAGTTGAAGTGTTGTTGGCCTGGCCGCTGTTTCTTCTTCTAAGACAAAGGAAACATTGAAATTGCCCGAATAACGTGTTCCTTCCTCTGTTCCCAGAACTGTCTGCAAAGCCAGTAATGAGCATTAACATTTGGCAGTAACTCTATGGGTTCTCTACACTTTGATAAGTAATGCATGCTCCTTTTGTTGTAAAGTCCACTAGCCTGGGAATATTTTGAATACATAACAAACGTCCCTAGTCTTGTGAGTGTCATGATCTGGCCTACATTACTTCTGCCCAACAATATATTTGGCATCATTAAAATTACAGGAGTACCAACAAACTATAAAGCCTACAATCCTACGGTTACAAACAGGCAGCAACAAAATTAAAATATGCATTTTGACCTGAGGATTTAGACGAATGGATGGCTTTGCAAACATATTTCTTGACCGCCAGCATCCTATCCTCCGTTTTGGGTATAAAATTCCCAACCCAGATGGCTTCTGGGGGGTGTTCAGGAAACACGGACCGGAGCAGACGCTCCAGAAGTCTCACGGATCCATGCGAGTCCTCGCCCTCACCTATTGACCGCACCAACCCCACCAGGGCCGGGCGGACATGGGCATGTTTGGTACGAGCCTTGACGTCCTTCAGAATCTCCTTTAGGCAGACGGCGTTCACACTGCCACTGAAAAACTCGTGCCTGAATACGAATATTATAACAGGGGAGTCGATTATCCTCTTTTTCCTGGTCATGCATAAGGTTTTTGTTCTTTGGACAGCTCCATTGAGCCTAGGAGGTCCTCTATCCTCCCCCAACGGCTTGGCACTCAATCCTAAACCCTTTGGCCTAGTTGACCCAGGTATTTCGTCCTCTTGGGCCTGGTCCAGGACAGTCTCCCGTGTGCTCTTCTGTCCACTTGCAGTGTCCTCTTGTCCGTTTGCACAGGAATGAACCGGTTTATTATTGTTGGCAGGGCTGGGGTAAAGGGTTACAGCTGGACCACTATGAAACATGTCCTGGATTAACTCCTGCAGTATCCCCGTGCTTTGGTCCTGGTGGTCCGATTTGAACGCATCACTCACCAGGAATATCTTTTCTTTACCTCCGATTTGACTGAGGACTTTCTGGAACTCGACGTCCTCCGAGTGTACAGGCGTGTCATCTGCCCTGGTCGGACAAGACATAGTAATTTATATATAAATAAAGTATTAAGGTGCAAAACAAAGCACTCTGGTCCGTCCAAAGAGCTCGGAAACGTCAACTGGTACGTTTTGTTTACATGGACTATTGAACGTGACGGCTCCATCCACACAGACTCCCTTACAGCGTGGACATGGAACCATTTCCAAAGCGCTTGAAGGAAGCAAGGAACGCCGGGAAAAGGGGTGGGACTAAAGAGCCTCCGCGTGTTCCTATTGGTCAGGAATTCGAGGCAACAATGACCCCATAGGCTTACTTATTATTACTAAATTAATATTTATTTATTGTTATTATTTATACTTACTGGGCACCAATTTAATTTTATTTAGTACATATGATATATGACAGATTAACAAACGAGCTTGAATTAACTGACTAGAGACGTAGAGAATATAAAATATAAAAAGAGCACTTGTATCAGTCATTCCAGTTGATTCATTTCCAATTTGTGGATAGACAAAGACAAACATTTTTTTAAGAACACCCCCTTTTGTGGACTTAAGGGGGAAAATGTGTTTAACAGCAAAGAAAACAGCTTGAATAATATTTTTTAACTTGCAATGTGACGACTCACTAGATTTATCATTAGATCAGCAAGAAGCACATGTCAATATTTACTATTGATTATTTGCATTTGGAGTCTGTTGTTTGTTTCTGACAACATAAAGACCAGACAGGGATCATTACACATTATAAGCCCCCCATTGTGAAACTACTATTCTTGTTGTATATATTTAGTTTTGATAGGGCCAGCAACTACTGTACAACATTTCTGCCATTTCTACATTTTGTTTTCCACTTTGACATTATGGACATTGTTTGTTGATCAGTAGCCAAACCCCTTAATGAAATTCAATTTGATTCCCTGTTGCAACAACACAAAAGTCCATGGGGGGTGAATACTTTTGAGAGCACCAGTTACTCGCTTTCTCGATAACATTAGTTGAGTAATTTATTGATAAAGCTGTCTTTGCAAGAGGGTCTAGGACTTTATCCAAAGCAAACAGAAAGCGCTCATTGACCTTTAGACTTGATGTTGAATCAATGAAACAGAGCATAGTTTTAATACTGTTGACATTCAGCATTGTTGGGAAGTTGTGTTGACAAACTTTTTTTTTTAAAGATGTGTATTTTTTTTAAGTGTGTGGTTATTTGTGTAGACAAACTAAGTAAAGACTAAGAACAAGTAAAGTCCAAGAAGAAGTAAATTGGGAACAAGTATAGTTGTCTTCGACCAACAAGACAATAAAATATTTCCTTAGTACTTTTTGGAAAATTCAGGATTCTTGTAAAGATCAATCGCCATAAAACACATTTCCCCTGACTCCCACAGCAGATATGAAAAGTAAACAGTGCATGTATTTATTCTGTTTGACTAGATCCTTTGGTCTATAGAGACAGTTTATGCATTGCTGTCTGAGTTTGGGAGGGCAGAAAGAAAGTGATTTTGCTGAAAATAAAACAATTTCTTTAAAAATGAAAGTTAAAAAAAAACGTGGCATATTGTTGCAATAAACTATATAAACAGCTATTATATATTCTAGTTTATGGTCAATGTATGTGGAATATCTCATGCAAATTAGTATAACTTATCTGAAGGTGATCATAAAAGTGTTTCAGAATATATTTCGTCCTATAAGACAAAAGCTGTTGATCTATTTTGGTAGGCTACGTTCTTGTTGATAGTAAAACCTACAACCAGACCACAACATGTTTTGCAGACCGCCTGATTTAGCCCTAAACATATAAAAGTGCTTTGGTTTTATCTAGTTTCACGACATACTTATTGTGGTTATGGCAGTGTAATATTTTGATAATTATGTCTGATAAACTTCTGTTTTCATCGTTTCATTTTGCAATGTTTCTGTGCACACGCATACTGGTTGCCAAATGCTTGCATGTTATTTTATTACAGAATAGTGACAAACCAGAAGGACTTTGGTTTCGTTATCGTGTTATGAGTCAGAGCTGAAAATATTTTTATGTTATCAGGGCTCTCAAGTGTCACGCAATGAGCGTGACAGTCACTCATTTCAGTGTTTTGTCACGCACTCCCGCCACACATTGTATTTCTCACGCGGAAAAAAATATCTATAATATATTTAATTTGCCGCAGCGCCCAACATTTGTCTGGCCGCGCAGCTCTCATTATGGAACCGGCACTAATCAAGCGCGTCTCCCCTGGAGTTCTTCAGTCTAGCCCTACAGTCAATGGTCTAGCCTGACACTTCTCAGCCAATCAAAATAAAATAAACAGGCTACACAATAGCCAATCAGAAAATAGCACAATTGTATCTGGGTAAGTTTTAACGCAACAACGAATGAAAAAGAAGCATCTCCGGGAATTGTTCACGTGATTCTGGTGCAATCTTTCGAAAGTTTTGTTCACCAACCCAGAGGAAAAACCACTGGAGCTCCGAGCATCACTTTGAGCACGTGAGTACGGTAAGTCATGATCTCCCTTTTTAATGTTACTACAAATACACCTTTTCTATGGATTGAGTTGTCTTGCTGATGAAGGATAATAGATACAATACATTGTAAAAACTATATCAGTCACAATATATTCACCCCTATGTCATCCGGTAGAACATAAGAGCATCAGAAACAGCACTAGTAGATTCAGAGACAGCTTCTATCCTGGATGCTGAACTCTACTCAACCATCTCACTCTCAAATGCCACACTTGTCACTTTTTAGAATTAATCCTAAAATTCATCTTTTTTTATTTTACCTCGACTATTTATGTACTTTATATTTAAAAAAATCTATAAAGTTGAGATTACTTTGAGCACAACAAATTACCATGACTGATAAATATTATTTAATATGATTGTATGACAATAAACTTGAAACATGAAACTGGTATAACCCAGAGAAATACTATAAGATGCCTTTATTTGACTAACTTTCTATATGTCTTCTGTCACACTGTCAGGAGAAAAATTCAATGTGGGTTTCACCACCAGAGCTACACTCAACAGGCTCCTTGAGGCTAGAGAGGTCACACCACAGAAGGCTCAACAATTCCAGCAAGTAGCACTGGCCTTCTTGGTCAAAGCTGTGGAGTATGCCATGGAGAAACTCCCATTGAGATGCTCTCCTGAAGCATGCACGATTTGTTGATGTGCAGCTGAGAGCTGAGTGTGGGGTTGAATATGCCCTATACTTTGTATACAGGCAAGGGTTTTCACATTTGGATTATATATTTTTAAGTTTAATGATCATGATCACAAAACAAATATGTCTGTCACTGTATTCTAATCAGTCTTGTACACATGTGGTCTTTTTAAGATTTCAGGAACTCCTTCCTTTTCATGACCCTAAGGAACAAGACCAAGTAAGTGAGGAGTTTATGGAGTACCAACTCATGGACATTGCCATGCCTCAGGTCCCAACACTCTTTGACGTTGAGGAGTTTTGGGGAAGAATGTCCTCAACAAAGAACAAGGTAAGAAATATTTTGCACACAACATGACTTGCTCAATATTAATTATGCCCCTGGTTCCTTTTTTTAAAGGTGACTGGGTTGAACTGATGCCGAGAGGGTATTCTCCATGGTCGGTTTGAACAAAACCTCAACTCGAAACAGCTTATCTATGGATGGGACATCATGAAAATGGCTGGGCTTGAGCCGAACTGCTTCAAATGGGAGCCAACACCACACATGATAAAGGAGTCCAAAAAGGCAACAAACATCTACAATAAACAACACCAGTCATAATCTTGCACGCGCACGCACACACACACAGAAATTGAATAAATACTTTGTATTTGGGTGAACTGTCAGTGCCATGTGTCAAATATTTTCTTCTGCAAGTCTGAGCAATTATTAACAACAAAAACACAAATAATAATATAATTTATGAAACACACCCATTCCCTCGAGGGCGGCGGGCGGGGAGCGATATGTCACTCTTGCCTGTCTTCAAAACTTGAGAGCCCTGTGTTATTATTACACTAACTGTCGCCGATGAACAGGGCAGGGCAGGCACTGGGTTTTATTGTGGTTCCCTGGCAGGTATACGGAGAAGTGACAATCAACAGCTCAACATATGGAATCATCTGCAGGTGTATAAAGAGGTGCAGGAAACTGCGAGGAGTTGAGTTGCAACAAGAAAGCAGCCACGTGACCGGGACCCTCAGACCGACTTCCATATATCAGAGGTGTAGACAACCAGCAATTATCAGACCAATTGAACTCTTTAAGAACAACATGTACTGTTCAATATAATAATGATGTAGAATAAGAACGTTACAAGAAGATAAAGGTGAAGAAAATACATTTGGAATAAAGGCTTTCGTGGATTGTGGCATTTTGCATACACTTTTATTCCAAAAGATAGGTTGTTGTTTTTCTAGACACAATTTTTTTTGGGGAATCACATATTAATGCCACTTTTCCAGAAAGGCTTTTATCTATATAAAATGTCGATTGAAATCATTTTTTTTAAGAATGCCACAAAAACGGGATTTTAAAACCTGTTTTCATCCATAACTTTATATTGCCATCAGATGGCAGTGTCCACCATTACAGATGGCATCTCAAGTTGCTTTAGATAAAATTATTCACATACAGAAATGAATAACGTAAACACAGAAAACATGTGAAAAGTAATGGGCAATGTCAATCTCTATAGAAGCACTGGAGATTAGGCAGATTGGTCGGTGCTGGCATAACATGACAATTGACGACTAATAGAGGAAGGCTGCACCAATGAATGTTTTATCATGAAAAAAAAAATATTTATTTGTGCCAATTACTTCAACAAGACAATAAAACAAAAGTGCAGAACGATAACGATTAAATAGGGGTTCATACATCAATCACCTCATCATTCATTTTATCACAGCTTTAATAATTACTGTTCACTGCATAGAGTAATGCAGTGTGGTTCTAGAGTGTGGTCATACAGAGGTGAGTCACGGAGAGCTGAGTAATGGGGTGCTGCTGGGTAATGGGGTGCTGCTGGGTAATGGGGTGCTGCTGGGTAATGGGGTGCTGCTGGGTAATGGGGTGCTGCTGGGTAATGGGGTGCTGCTGAGTAATGGGGTGCTGCTGGGTAATGGGGTGCTGCTGGGTAATGGGGTGCTGCTGGGTAATGGGGTGCTGCTGGGTAATGGGGTGCTGCTGGGTAATGGGGTGCTGCTGGGTAATGGGGTGCTGCTGGGTAATGGGGTGCTGCTGGGTAATGGGGTGCTGCTGGGTAATGGGGTGCTGCTGGGTAATGGGGTGCTGCTGGGTAATGGGGTGCTGCTGGGTCATGGCCAGTTTGTACACTGGTCGCTGTTACATTGTGTGACACGTTCCACGGTCACCTTCAGAGGTCCAAGAGTGTCGTTGCTTATTTGATTGAAGTACTGAAAAACAAAACATACATGTTATGTACGGCATAAATGTCTAGATTACCTGATTTGTTGTTCCTAAATCAATGTATTTTTGGGGTATGTATAGGTTTACTAAAATGGCTGGTATTCTGCTAATACCACAGTGTGTTGAGAGCTTATAAAATATTTAATAAAATGTAATGTAATAGAACGGGGTGAAAGATAAGTTGTGAGCCAAAAGGCAGTGTGCTACTAATGTATAGGGACAATAAAGTAAAAAAAAAGATTGATATAGGAATATATAATACTCGGCACAGTAAGATCAAGACATCTACATTTTCTTTGTTGTAGTTGATCATTAAAAAAAGAATACAGATGAATGACAAACTATAACAAAAACCTGAGGATGATTCATTACAGGTGAGTGTAGAACATGATTTAAGGTGCATTAAATATGCTCCAACAGTTTGTTGTGGCCCAACACCTTATAGAGACACTACATGTTGGTTTTACCTTTAGTCTCTCAGTTTATAAACATTCCTACAAACTGGCTGTTTGATCATGTCTAATGCGGACAGGCTTTTATTGTAAGAAAGAACTGGTTCTTAATAACTCGCCTAAATGTAAATAATAAATACATGTAAATAATAATGAATTAACAAACTCAACTCAAATAATAACAGATTTATAATGTTATTAGACCCAAACCTGGACAAAACCAGGCAAAAAGTAAGAAAATAACAAGGAAGAAAAGATTATACACATACCTGTTCAACGTACGAAAAAATGGTACTGTTGTCAAGAACTTTGTTGCTGGATAAGTTTATCTTAATAACTGCCATCGTGGTCAGATCTGAGAAAAACAGAACATATAATACATTTTTGTTCATAAAAATCTACGTTTATCCCCCGCAGATATCTATTGCATTATATATATTATTGCATTTCCACCCCAAAAAACAAGTTTCTATATACAAAAATACATCCTCACGTACTTGCTGTTAAAGTTTTTGAAGCAGGGTTGTATGTGGTTGTTGTGGGAGCAGCTGTGTGTTGTTGTGGGAGCAGCTGTGGTTGTTGTGGGAGCAGCTGTGGTTGTTGTGGGAGCAGCTGTGGTTGTTGTGGGAGCAGCTGTGGTTGTTGTGTGAGCCTCTGTGGTTGTTGTGGGAGCCTCTGTGGTTGTTGTGGGAGCAGCTGTTGTTGTTGTGGGAGCAGCTGTGGTTGTTGTGGGAGCCTCTGTGGTTGTTGTGGGAGCAGCTGTGGTTGTTGTGGGAGCCTCTGTGGTTGTTGTGGGAGCAGCTGTGGTTGTTGTCTGTGGTTGTTGTGGGAGCCTCTGTGGTTGTTGTGGGAGCAGCTGTGGTTGTTGTGGGAGCAGCTGTGGTTGTTGTGGGAGCCTCTGTGGTTGTTGTGTGTTGTTGTGGGCCTCTGTGGTTGTTGTGGATGCAGCTGTGGTTGTTGTGGGAGCAGCTGTGGTTGTTGTGGGAGCCTCTGTGGTTGTTGTGGGAGCCTCTGTGGTTGTTGTGGGAGCCTCTGTGGTTGTTGTGGGAGCCTCTGTGGTTGTTGTGGGAGCAGCTGTGGTTGTTGTGGGCGCAGCTGTGGTTGTTGTGGGAGCCTGTGGTTGTTGTGGGAGCCTCTGTGGTTGTTGTGGGAGCCTCTGTGGTTGTTGTTGTGGAGCAGCTGTGGTTGTTGTGGGAGCAGCTGTGGTTGTTGTGGGAGCAGCTGTGGTTGTTGTGGGAGCAGCTGTTGTTGTTGTGGGAGCCTCTGTGGTTGTTGTGGGAGCAGCTGTGGTTGTTGTGGGAGCAGCTGTGGTTGTTGTGGGAGCAGCTGTGGTTGTTGTGGGAGCTCTGTGGTTGTTGTGGGAGCAGCTGTGGTTGTTGTGGGAGCCTCTGTGGTTGTTGTGGGAGCCTCTGTGGTTGTTGTGGGAGCCTCTGTGGTTGTTGTGGGAGCAGCTGTGGTTGTTGTGGGAGCAGCTGTGGTTGTTGTGGGAGCCTCTGTGGTTGTTGTGGGAGCAGCTGTGGTTGTTGTGGGAGCCTCTGTGGTTGTTGTTGTGGCCTCTGTGGTTGTTGTGGGAGCTCTGTGGTTGTTGTTGTGGTTGAGCCTCTGTGGTTGTTGTGGGAGCCTCTGTGGTTGTTGTGGGAGCAGCTGTGTTGTTGTGGGAGCAGCTGTGGTTGTTGTGGGAGCCTCTGTGGTTTGTTGTGGGAGCCTCTGTGGTTGTTGTGGGAGCCTCTGTGGTTGTTGTGGGAGCCTCTGTGGTTGTTGTGGCAGCAGCTGTGGTTGTTGTGGGAGCTGTGTGTTGTTGTGGGAGCCTCTGTGGTTGTTGTGGGAGCAGCTCTGTGGTTGTTGTGGGAGCAGCTGTGGTTGTTGTGGGAGCCTCTGTGGTTGTTGTGGGAGCCTCTGTGGTTGTTGTGTGGTTGTTGTGGGAGCAGCTGTGGTTGTTGTGGGAGCCTCTGTGGTTGTTGTGGGAGCTCTGTGGTTGTTGTGGAGCAGCTGTGGTTGTTGTGGGAGCCTCTGTGGTTGTTGTGGGAGCAGCTGTGGTTGTTGTGGGAGCTGCTGTGGTTGTTGTGGGAGCAGCTGTGGTTGTTGTGGGAGCCTCTGTGGTTGTTGTGGGAGCAGCTGTGGTTGTTGTGGGAGCAGCTCTGTGGTTGTTGTGGGAGCAGCTGTGGTTGTTGTGGGAGCCTCTGTGGTTGTTGTGGGAGCAGCTGTGGTTGTTGTGGTTGTTGCTGTGGTTGTTGTGGGAGCCTCTGTGGTTGTTGTGGGAGCCTCTGTGGTTGTTGTGGGAGCCTCTGTGGTTGTTGTGGGAGCAGCCTCTGTGGTTGTTGTGGGAGCAGCTGTGGTTGTTGTGGGAGCCTCTGTGGTTGTTGTGGGAGCCTCTGTGGTTGTTGTGGGAGCCTCTGTGGTTGTTGTGGGAGCCTCTGTGGTTGTTGTGTGGTCTGTTGTTGTTGGGGAGCCTCTGTGGTTGTTGTGGGAGCAGCTGTGGTTGTTGTGGGAGCAGCTGTGGTTGTTGTGGGAGCAACTGTGGTTGTTGTGGGAGCAGCTGTGGTTGTTGTGGGAGCCTCTGTGGTTGTTGTGGGAGCCTCTGTGGTTGTTGTGGGAGCAGCTGTTGTTGTTGTGGGAGCCTCTGTGGTTGTTGTGGGAGCCTCTGTGGTTGTTGTTGGAGCCTCTGTGGTTGTTGTGGGAGCAGCTGTGGTTGTTGTGGGAGCAGCTGTGGTTGTTGTGGGAGCCTCTGTGGTTGTTGTGGGAGCAGCTGTGGTTGTTGTGGGAGCAGCTGTGGTTGTTGTTGGAGCAGCTGGGAGCAGCTGTGGTTGTTGTGGGAGCCTCTGTGGTTGTTGTGGGAGCAGCTGTGGTTGTTGTGGGAGCAGCTGTGGTTGTTGTGGGAGCCTCTGTGGTTGTTGTGGGAGCAGCTGTGGTTGTTGTGGGAGCCTCTGTGGTTGTTGTGGGAGCCTCTGTGGTTGTTGTGGGAGCAGCTGTGGTTGTTGTGGGAGCAGCTGTGGTTGTTGTGGGAGCAGCTGTGGTTGTTGTGGGCCTCCTCTGTGGTTGTTGTGGGAGCCTCTGTGGTGTTGTGGGAGCCTCTGTGGTTGTTGTGGGAGCCTCTGTGGTTGTTGTGGGAGCCTCTGTGGTTGTTGTGGGAGCCTCTGTGGTTGTTGTGGGAGCCTCTGTGGTTGTTGTGGGAGCCTCTGTGGTTGTTGTGGGAGCCTCTGTGGTTGTTGTGGGAGCCTCTGTGGTTGTTGTGGGAGCAGCTGTGGTTGTTGTGGGAGCAGCTGTGGTTGTTGTGGGAGCCTCTGTGGTTGTTGTTGGAGCAGCTGTGGTTGTTGTGGGAGCAGCTGTGGTTGTTGTGGGAGCAGCTGTGGTTGTTGTGGGAGCAGCTGTGGTTGTTGTGGGAGCCTCTGTGGTTGTTGTGGGAGCAGCTGTGGTTGTTGTTGGGAGCCTCTGTGGTTGTTGTGGGAGCCTCTGTGGTTGTTGTGGGAGCCTCTGTGGTTGTTGTGGGTGCAGCTGTGGTTGTTGTGGGAGCTCTGTGGTTGTTGTGGGAGCAGCTGTGGTTGTTGTGGGAGCAGCTGTGGTTGTTGTGGGAGCCTCTGTGGTTGTTGTGGGAGCAGCTGTGGTTGTTGTGGGAGCCTCTGTGGTTGTGTGGGAGCCTGTTGTTGTGGGAGCAGCTGTGGTTGTTGTGGGAGCAGCTGTGGTTGTTGTGGGAGCAGCTGTGGTTGTTGTGGGAGCCTCTGTGGTTGTTGTGGGAGCCTCTGTGGTTGTTGTGGGAGCTCTGTGGTTGTTGTGGGAGCAGCTGTGGTTGTTGTGGGAGCCTCTGTGTGGTTGTTGTGGGAGCCTCTGTGGTTGTTGTGGGAGCCTCTGTGGTTGTTGTGGGAGCCTCTGTGGTTGTTGTGGGAGCAGCTGTGGTTGTTGTGGGAGCCTCTGTGGTTGTTGTGGGAGCCTCTGTGGTTGTTGTGGGAGCAGCTGTGGTTGTTGTGGGAGCAGCTGTGGTTGTTGTGGGAGCAGCTGTGGTTGTTGTGGGAGCAGCTGTGGTTGTTGTGGGTGCCTCTGTGGTTGTTGTTGTTGTGGAGCAGCTGTGGTTGTTGTGGGAGCAGCTGTGGTTGTTGTGGGAGCCTCTGTTGTTGTTGTGGTTGTTGCCTCTGTGGTTGTTGTGGGAGCAGCTGTGGTTGTTGTGGGAGCAGCTGTGGTTGTTGTGGGAGCAGCTGTGGTTGTTGTGGGAGCCTCTGTGGTTGTTGTGGGAGCCTCTGTGGTTGTTGTGGGAGCCTCTGTGGTTGTTGTGGGAGCCTCTGTGGTTGTTGTGGGAGCCTCTGTGGTTGTTGTGGGAGCCTCTGTGGTTGTTGTGGGAGCAGCTGTGGTTGTTGTGGGAGCCTGTGTGGTTGTTGTGGGAGCCTCTGTGGTTGTTGTGGGAGCCTCTGTGGTTGTTGTTGTGGGAGCAGCTGTGGTTGTTGTGGGAGCCTCTGTGGTTGTTGTGGGAGCCTCTGTGGTTGTTGTGGGAGCCTCTGTGGTTGTTGTGGGAGCAGCTGTGGTTGTTGTGGGAGCCTCTGTGGTTGTTGTGGGAGCTCTCTGTGGTTGTTGTGGGAGCAGCTGTGGTTGTTGTGGGAGCAGCTGTGGTTGTTGTGGGAGCAGCTGTGTGGTTGTTGTGGTTGTTGCCTCTGTGGTTGTTGTGGGCAGCCTCTGCTGTGGTTGTTGTGGGAGCAGCTGTGGTTGTTGTGGGAGCCTCTGTGGTTGTTGTTGTTGTGGGAGCAGCTGTGGTTGTTGTGGGAGCAGCTGTGGTTGTTGTGGGAGCCTCTGTGGTTGTTGTGGGAGCCTCTGTGGTTGTTGTGGGAGCCTCTGTGGTTGTTGTGGGAGCCTCTGTGGTTGTTGTTGTTGCCTCTGTGGTTGTTGTGGGGTTGTTGTGGTGTGTTGTTGTGGGAGCCTCTGTGGTTGTTGTTGGTTGAGCCTGTGGTTGTTGTGGGAGCAGCTGTGGTTGTTGTGGGAGCCTCTGTGGTTGTTGTGGGAGCCTCTGTGGTTGTTGTGGGAGCCTCTGTGGTTGTTGTGGGAGCCTCTGTGGTTGTTGTGGGAGCCTCTGTGGTTGTGGTTTGTTGTGGGAGCCTCTGTGGTTGTTGTGGGAGCAACTGTGGTTGTTGTGGGAGCCTCTGTGGTTGTTGTGGGAGCAGCTGTGGTTGTTGTGGGAGCAGCTGTGGTTGTTGTGGGAGCAGCTGTGGTTGTTGTGGGAGCCTCTGTGGTTGTTGTGGGAGCAGCTGTGGTTGTTGTGGGAGCAGCTGTGGTTGTTGTGGGAGCCTCTGTGGTTGTTGTGGGAGCAGCTGTGGTTGTTGTGGGAGCAGCTGTGGTTGTTGTGGGAGCCTCTGTGGTTGTTGTGGGAGCCTCTGTGGTTGTTGTGGGAGCAGCTGTGGTTGTTGTGGGAGCAGCTGTGGTTGTTGTGGGAGCCTCTGTGGTTGTTGTGGGAGCCTGTGGTTGTTGTTGTGGGAGCAGTTGTGGTTGTTGTTGTGGGAGCCTCAGCTGTGGTTGTTGTGGGAGCAGCTGTGGTTGTTGTGGGAGCAGCTGTGGTTGTTGTGGGAGCCTCTGTGGTTGTTGTGGTTGTTGTTGTGGGAGCCTCTGTGGTTGTTGTGGGAGCAGCTGTGGTTGTTGTGGGAGCCTCTGTGGTTGTTGTGGGAGCAGCTGTGGTTGTTGTTGGGAGCTGTGGTTGTTGTGGGAGCCTCTGTGGTTGTTGTGGGAGCAGCTGTGGTTGTTGTGGGAGCCTCTGTGGTTGTTGTGGGAGCAGCTGTGGTGTTGTGGGAGCAGCTGTGGTTGTTGTGGGAGCCTCTGTGGTTGTTGTGTGGTTGTTGTGGGAGCCTGTGGTGTTGTGGTTGTTGTTGTGGGAGCCTCTGTGGTTGTTGTGGGAGCAGCTGTGGTTGTTGTGGGAGCCTCTGTGGTTGTTGTTGTGTGGTTGTTGTGGGAGCAGCTGTGGTTGTTGTGGGAGCCTCTGTGGTTGTTGTGGGAGCAGCTGTGGTTGTTGTGGGAGCAGCTGTGGTTGTTGTGGGAGCCTCTGTGTTTGTTGTGGGAGCCTCTGTGGTTGTTGTGGGAGCCTCTGTGGTTGTTGTGGGAGCAGCTGTGGTTGTTGTGGGAGCCTCTGTGGTTGTTGTGGGAGCCTCTGTGGTTGTTGTGGGAGCCTCTGTGGTTGTTGTGGGAGCCTCTGTGGTTGTTGTGGGAGCCTCTGTGGTTGTTGTGGGAGCAGCTGTGGTTGTTGTGGGAGCCTCTGTGGTTGTTGTGGGAGCCTCTGTGGTTGTTGTGGGAGCCTCTGTGGTTGTTGTGGGAGCCTGTGTGGTTGTTGTGGGAGCTGTGGTTGTTGTGGGAGCAGCTGTGGTTGTTGTGGGAGCCTCTGTGGTTGTTGTGGGAGCCTCTGTGGTTGTTGTGGGAGCAGCTGTGGTTGTTGTGGGAGCCTCTGTGGTTGTTGTTGTGGGAGCAGCTGTGGTTGTTGTGTGGTTGTTGTGGCAACTGTGGTTGTTGTGGGAGCCTCTGTGGTTGTTGTGGGAGCAGCTGTGGTTGTTGTGGGAGCAGCTGTGGTTGTTGTGGGAGCAGCTGTGGTTGTTGTGGGAGCCTCTGTGGTTGTTGTGGGAGCAGTGGTGTGGTTGTTGTTGTGAGCCTCTGTGGTTGTTGTGGGAGCCTCTGTGGTTGTTGTGGGAGCAGCTGTGGTTGTTGTGGGAGCCTCTGTGGTTGTTGTGGGAGCCTCTGTGGTTGTTGTGGGAGCCTCTGTGGTTGTTGTGGGAGCCTCTGTGGTTGTTGTGGTTGTGGGCCTCTGTGGTTGTTGTGGGAGCCTCTGTGGTTGTTGTGGGAGCCTCTGTGGTTGTTGTGGGAGCCTGTGGTTGTTGTGGGCAGCTGTGGTTGTTGTGGGAGCAGCTGTGGTTGTTGTGGGAGCAGCTGTGGTTGTTGTGGGAGCCTCTGTGGTTGTTGTGGGAGCCTCTGTGGTTGTTGTGGGAGCCTCTGTGGTTGTTGTGGGAGCAGCTGTGGTTGTTGCTGTGGTTGTTGTGGGAGCCTCTGTGGTTGTTGTGGGAGCCTCTGTGGTTGTTGTGGGAGCAGCTGTGGTTGTTGTGGGAGCCTCTGTGGTTGTTGTGGGAGCAGCTGTGGTTGTTGTGGGTGCAGCTGTGGTTGTTGTGGGAGCAGCTGTGGTTGTTGTGGGAGCAGCTGTGGTTGTTGTGGGAGCAGCTGTGGTTGTTGTGGGAGCCTCTGTGGTTGTTGTGGGAGCCTCTGTGGTTGTTGTGGGAGCCTCTGTGGTTGTTGTGGGAGCAGCTGTGGTTGTTGTGGGAGCCTCTGTGGTTGTTGTGGGAGCAGCTGTGGTTGTTGTGGGAGCCTGTGGTTGTTGTGGGAGCCTCTGTGGTTGTTGTGGGAGCAGCTGTGGTTGTTGTGGGAGCCTCTGTGGTTGTTGTGGGAGCCTCTGTGGTTGTTGTGGGAGCAGCTGTGGTTGTTGTGGGAGCCTCTGTGGTTGTTGTGGGAGCCTCTGTGGTTGTTGTGGGAGCAGCTCTGTGGTTGTTGTGGGAGCAGCTGTTGTTGTTGTGGGAGCAGCTGTGGTTGTGGTGGAGCCTCTGTGGTTGTTGTGGGAGCCTCTGTGGTTGTTGTGGGAGCAGCTGTGGTTGTTGTGGGAGCAGCTGTGGTTGTTGTGGGAGCAGCTGTGGTTGTTGTGGGAGTTGTTGTGGGAGCTGTGGTTGTTGTGGGAGCAGCTGTGGTTGTTGTGGGAGCCTCTGTGGTTGTTGTGGGAGCAGCTGTGGTTGTTGTGGGAGCAGCTGTGGTTGTTGTGGGAGCCTCTGTGGTTGTTGTGGGAGCCTCTGTGGTGTGGTTGTTGTGGGAGCAACTGTGTTGTTGTGAGAGCCTCTGTGGTTGTTGTGGGAGCCTCTGTGGTTGTTGTGGGAGCCTCTGTGGTTGTTGTGGGAGCCTCTGTGGTTGTTGTTGGGAGCCTCTGTGGTTGTTGTGGGAGCAGCTGTGGTTGTTGTGGGAGCCTCTGTGGTTGTTGTGGGAGCCTCTGTGGTTGTTGTGGGAGCAGCTGTGGTTGTTGTGGGAGCAGCTGTGGTTGTTGTGGGAGCCTCTGTGGTTGTTGTGGGTGCCTCTGTGGTTGTTGTGGGAGCAGCTGTGGTTGTTGTGGGAGCCTCTGTGGTTGTTGTGGGAGCCTCTGTGGTTGTTGTGGGAGCAGCTGTGGTTGTTGTGGGAGCAGCTGTGGTTGTTGTGGGAGCAGCTGTGGTTGTTGTGGGAGCAGCTGTGGTTGTTGTGGGAGCCTCTGTGGTTGTTGTGGGAGCAGCTGTGGTTGTTGTGGGAGCAGCTGTGGTTGTTGTGGGAGCCTCTGTGGTTGTTGTTGGGAGCAGCTGTGGTTGTTGTGGGAGCCTCTGTGGTTGTTGTGGGAGCCTCTGTGGTTGTTGTTGCCTGGTGGTTGTTGTGGGAGCCTCTGTGGTTGTTGTGGGAGCAGCTGTGGTTGTTGTGGGAGCCTCTGTGGTTGTTGTGGGAGCAGCTGTGGTTGTTGTGGGAGCAGCTGTGGTTGTTGTTGGAGCCTGTGGTTGTTGTGGGAGCCTCTGTGGTTGTTGTGGGAGCCTCTGTGGTTGTTGTGGGAGCAGCTGTGTTGTTGTGGGAGCCTCTGTGGTTGTTGTGGGAGCAGCTGTGGTTGTTGTGGTGGTTGTTGTGGGAGCCTCTGTGGTTGTTGTTGGGAGCCTCTGTGGTTGTTGTTGTGGGAGCAGCTGTGGTTGTTGTGGGAGCAGCTGTGGTTGTTGGAGCCTGTGGTTGTTGTGGGAGCCTCTGTGGTTGTTGTGGGAGCAGCTGTGGTTGTTGTGGTTGTTGTGGGCCTCTGTGGTTGTTGTGGGAGCAGCTCTGTGGTTGTTGTGGGAGCCTCTGTGGTTGTTGTGGGAGCAGCTGTGGTTGTTGTGGGAGCCTCTGTGGTTGTTGTGGGAGCAGCTGTGGTTGTTGTGGGAGCCTGTGGTTGTTGTGGGAGCCTGTGTTGTTGTGGGAGCAGCTGTGGTTGTTGTGGGAGCCTCTGTGGTTGTTGTGGGCAGCTGTGGTTGTTGTGGGAGCAGCTGTGGTTGTTGTGGGAGCCTCTGTGGTTGTTGTGGGAGCCTCTGTGGTTGTTGTGGGAGCCTCTGTGGTTGTTGTGGGAGCCTCTGTGGTTGTTGTGGGAGCCTCTGTGGTTGTTGTGGGAGCAGCTGTGGTTGTTGTGGGAGCCTCTGTGGTTGTTGTGGGAGCCTCTGTGGTTGTTGTGGGAGCCTCTGTGGTTGTTGTGGGAGCCTCTGTGGTTGTTGTGGGAGCAGCTGTGGTTGTTGTGGGAGCAGCTGTGGTTGTTGTGGGTTGGTTGTTGTGGGAGCCTCTGTGGTTGTTGTGTGGGAGCAGCTGTGGTTGTTGTGGGAGCCTCTGTGGTTGTTGTGGGAGCCTCTGTGGTTGTTGTGGGAGCCTCTGTGGTTGTTGTGGGAGCAGCTGTGGTTGTTGTGGGAGCAGCTGTGGTTGTTGTGGGAGCCTCTGTGGTTGTTGTGGGAGCCTCTGTGGTGTGTTGTTGTGGTTGTTGAGCCTCTGTGGTTGTTGTGGGAGCAGCTGTGGTTGTTGTGGGAGCCTCTGTGGTTGTTGTGGGAGCCTGTGGTTGTTGTGGGAGCCTCTGTGGTGTGGTTGTTGTGGGAGCAGCTGTGGTTGTTGTGGGAGCAGCTGTGGTTGTTGTGGGAGCCTCTGTGGTTGTTGTGGGAGCCTCTGTGGTTGTGGGAGCCTCTGTGGTTGTTGTGGGAGCTGTGGTTGTTGTGGGAGCCTCTGTGGTTGTTGTGGGAGCAGCTGTGGTTGTTGTGGGAGCCTCTGTGGTTGTTGTGGGAGCAGCTGTGGTTGTTGTGGGAGCAGCTGTGGTTTGTGGGAGCCTCTGTGTTGTTGTGGTGTTGTGGGAGCCTCTGTGGTTGTTGTGGGAGCCTCTGTGGTTGTTGTGGGAGCCTCTGTGGTTGTTGTGGGAGCCTCTGTGGTTGTTGTGGGAGCCTCTGTGGTTGTTGTGGGAGCAGCTGTGGTTGTTGTGGGAGCAGCTGTGGTTGTTGTGGGAGCCTCTGTGGTTGTTGTGGGAGCCTCTGTGGTTGTTGTGGGAGCCTCTGTGGTTGTTGTGGGAGCCTCTGTGGTTGTTGTGGGAGCCTCTGTGGTTGTTGTGGGAGCTGCTGTGGTTGTTGTGGGAGCAGCTGTGGTTGTTGTGGGAGCAGCTGTGGTTGTTGTGGGAGCCTCTGGTTGTTGTGGGAGCAGCTGTGGTTGTTGTGGGAGCCTCTGTGGTTGTTGTGGGAGCCTCTGTGGTTGTTGTGGGAGCCTCTGTGGTTGTTGTGGGAGCCTCTGTGGTTGTTGTTGTGGTGTGTTGTGGTTGTTGTGCAGCTGTGGTTGTTGTGGGAGCCTCTGTGTTGTGGGAGCAGCTTGTTGTTGTGGGAGCAGCTGTGGTTGTTGTGGGAGCAGCTGTGGTTGTTGTGGGAGCTGTGGTTGTTGTGGGAGCCTCTGTGGTTGTTGTGGGAGCCTCTGTGGTTGTTGGGAGCTGTGGTTGTTGTGGGAGCCTCTGTGGTTGTTGTGGGAGCCTCTGTGGTTGTTGTGGTTGTGGGAGCCTGTGGTTGTTGTGGGAGCCTGTGGTTGTTGTGGGAGCCTCTGTGGTTGTGGTTGTTGTGGTTGTTGCAGCTGTGGTTGTTGTGGGAGCAGCTGTGGTTGTTGTGGGAGCAGCTGTGGTTGTTGTGGGAGCCTCTGTGGTTGTTGTGGGAGCCTCTGTGGTTGTTGTGGGAGCCTCTGTGGTTGTTGTGGGAGCCTCTGTGGTTGTTGTGGGAGCAGCTGTGGTGTTGTGTTGTGGTTGTTGTTGGGAGCCTCTGTGGTTGTTGTGGGAGCCTCTGTGGTTGTTGTGGAGCCTGTGGTTGTTGTGGGAGCAGCTGTGGTTGTTGTGGGAGCAGCTGTGTTGTTGTGGGAGCCTCTGTGGTTGTTGTGGGAGCCTGTGGTTGTTGTGGGAGCCTCTGTGGTTGTTGTGGGAGCCTCTGTGGTTGTTGTGGGAGCCTCTGGGTTGCAGCTGTGGTTGTTGTGGGAGCCTCTGTGGTTGTTGTGGGAGCCTCTGTGGTTGTTGTGGGAGCAGCTGTGGTTGTTGTGGGAGCCTCTGTGGTTGTTGTGGGAGCAGCTGTGGTTGTTGTGGGAGCCTGTGGTTGTTGTGGGAGCCTCTGTGGTTGTTGTGGGAGCAGCTGTGTTGTTGTGTGTTGTTGTGGGAGCCTGTGTGTTTGTTGTGGGAGCCTCTGTGGTTGTTGTGGGAGCCTCTGTGGTTGTTGTGGGAGCAGCTGTGGTTGTTGTGGGAGCCTCTGTGGTTGTTGTGGGAGCCTCTGTGGTTGTTGTGGGAGCAGCTGTGTTGTTGTGTGGAGTTGTTGTGGGAGCAGCTGTGGTTGTTGTGGGAGCAGCTGTGGTTGTTGTGGGAGCCTCTGTGGTTGTTGTGGGAGCCTCTGTGGTTGTTGTGGGAGCAGCTGTGGTTGTTGTGGGAGCAGCTGTGGTTGTTGTGGGAGCAGCTGTGGTGTGTTGTTGTGGGAGCCTCTGTGGTTGTTGTTGTTGAGCCTCTGTGGTTGTTGTGGGAGCAGCTGTGGTTGTTGTGGGAGCCTCTGTGGTTGTTGTGGGAGCCTGTGGTTGTTGTGGGAGCAGCTGTGGTTGTTGTGGGAGCTGTGGTTGTTGTGGGAGCCTCTGTGGTTGTTGTGGGAGCTGCTGTGGTTGTTGTGGGAGCCTCTGTGGTTGTTGTGGGAGCCTCTGTGGTTGTTGTGGGAGCAGCTGTGGTTGTTGTGGTGGTTGCAGCTCTGTGGTTGTTGTGTGGAGCCTCTGTGGTTGTTGTGGGAGTGGGAGCTGTGGTTGTTGTGGGAGCCTCTGTGGTTGTTGTGGGAGCCTCTGTGGTTGTTGTGGGAGCCTCTGTGGTTGTTGTGGGAGCCTCTGTGGTTGTTGTGGGAGCCTCTGTGGTTGTTGTGGGAGCAGCTGTGGTTGTTGTGGGAGCCTCTGTGGTTGTTGTGGGAGCAGCTGTGGTTGTTGTGGGAGCCTCTGTGGTTGTTGTGGGAGCCTCTGTGGTTGTTGTGGGAGCCTCTGTGGTTGTTGTGGGAGCCTCTGTGGTTGTTGTGGGAGCCTCTGTAGTTGTTGTTGGAGCAGCTGTGGTTGTTGTGGGAGCTGCTGTGGTTGTTGTGGGAGCAGCTGTGGTTGTTGTGGGAGCTGCTGTGGTTGTTGTGGGAGCCTCTGTGGTTGTTGTGGGAGCAGCTGTGGTTGTTGTGGGAGCCTCTGTGGCAGTTGTTGGAGCCTCTGTGGTTGTTGTGGGAGCCTCTGTGGTTGTTGTGGGAGCAGTTGTGGTTGTTGTGGGTGCCTCTGTGGTTGTCGTGGATGCAGCTGTGGTTGTTGTGTGTTAGTAGCTTGAATCTGTTCAACTGCTGTTCATATAAATACACAGAATGCCGCAGGTCATTTATTATGTAATATTGCATTTATTGCTGCACGTTCAGGACGCCATAATATTTCATCTATTTAATTACATACATAATTCTATAACTAACCCTCGATTTGATGGACACGCCACTTCTCCGCAACATCAGAATAATGATAAAGATTAGCACTTTGTCTCAACTAGGATTGCACCATTCAGAGTCTTGTGGCTCAAGAATGCTATGAATTATCTTTTTAACCTCCCATTTTGGGTTGAATGTATAATATCTAGGTTGTGTACATGTTCACCATCTATAAGCTGATTCCTTATCGCACTTAATGAACGCCAATGATGTTTAATGTTTGCTACTGCTTCCGCCATGCTTCCACGCATGCTATTTGAGGCATACGTTTGATAAATCCAACGCATGCACCAGACCAAACGTAGACAAGTGTTTCTCTACTGCAATGCTGCGAGCCAATGGCAGTGCTCCATTAGAAATGAGTTCTTCTAGTGTATCACACCTCATTGATGCTGTAGTTGTAAACAGGGCTTTATTGCATTATGTTGCATCCAGGCTCGGAGTAGTGGGCAGTTTCTGCCCTGTATTGCGCCCATGCAGCTATTTAATGCCCCCTCCAAAAAAACATAGTTAAATGGAGATTTTGCGTGATTTTGCGTCCGTCAACTCCACAACCCTGGTCACAAGGTACTTTGTAAGGAAGTTAAAGAAGCCCCACCTATCTACCAACATCTTTGTAAACCTTTACCGCTGCACAGCCAAGAGCTAACCAACTTTGCCACAGTTTGGTACCATGTTACTCTGCTGCAGGTGGTGGAAAACAGCGCAGCATTCCCGTTTTCGTTTCTTTTCTACGACATATAGGCGATTCTGCACCTGGCTCCTCTCCTTTCCAAACAAATATGTGACAATTTCCTATAGCGTGTTTACCTTTATGTTGTGAAGCGAAACGCGTCAATTAGTATTCTCAACGGTCTATTGATGTCTAATGCGTTGAAAATACAAATAATAATAATAATTATAAAAATAATAATAATAATATAATAATATAATATATAATATATAATATATAATATATAATATATATATATATATAATAAATAAACAAATTATTGTCTGCCTTTCCAGAAAGCTTCCAGGGTTGTGTTAATTCTATGGTATTTTTAGTTTCACCTGTGGAGCTGTATAGAAATAGATTGTATGTCAATCAATGTAAACAGATCCGTTCTCTATGGAAACTGTGTCAACGACACATTCACACGATCATCAAGTCCCGCCCCTTCAAGCCTGTTGATGCTGAATTTCCTCCGCCGTATTTCTTTGGAATAGGAATTTAGCCCTGTGCTATGAGGAACTACCAGAAGTACAAAGCAGTCATTCATGTGAATCCCATAAGATATTACAAAAATAACTTTCAATACTTTGATGAAAACCACTACTATAAACTTAGGAATGTTATGTTTATGATGTGAACATATATTTTATTTTTCAACCTGTATTGCCTCTACTTGTTATATACCAAAACATACCCAAACATGTGTGTTTAAAGGAATCTGTATAAGTCACCAAACAGGCTTTGAACTTAAGCAGAGGTGTCAAATCAATTCCATGGAGGTGAATTCAGGTTTTTGGTTCTTTAAAATTGCTTCACAGTTCAGACCTCAACTATTTCTGATATCTTAACAGGTCCAAGTAACAGGAAAGTAATTTTGGGGTTTTGTTAGTTTCAATCCCAGGCTCCAATTTTAGTTTATTATTAATCTTTCCAGTTGCTTGTATAGAAATGAGTCCAGATGGAGATGATTTGTTATTGAGTGAACAGTTGTAGCTCTTTCGTTATTAACGGAAGCACTGTCTGCTGGTTATTAAAATGACCACTGACTGATAAATTGAAAAGTTATTAACATATATTAATTTCTGAGATCTTCAGCATATTTAGTGTGTCCTATATATTTAATATATATTCAGCTGAAATGCAGTCATATCAATACCTCCAATATAGAACTTTTTCACACTTGATATATTTCCTTATTTTGACTATTCAAATAGATTCAAAAGTCTCCTCTTACCCGTTGTGCTTTGCCCTTCTGTCCCTGGGGCAAGGGCTAGGACAGCTCCAATAATCAAAAAGAAATAAAACATTTTGAATGAGAAAAGTTCTGCAACATAGAAGAACACAAAAGAACATCTGTCATCTAGAGAAGCAGGTTTATGTTAGACATTTGTCTGTCTGTAGTGACTGGTTAAAAGTGGGTGTTGTCATTTCTCCTAGAAAAAAATATATTATTCTATTATAATTGTACAATTGAGCGTTTTAATAACAAACTGTTGCAGAATAGGAAAGTTGTTTATCTGTTTTTCTTTGTCACATTGCTGGACCTGATATTGAACCTAATATTGAATCTGATATTGAACCTAATATTGAACCTAATATTGAACAAGATATTGGATATCATATTGAACCTGATATTAAACTTGATATTGAACCTGATATTGAATCTGATATTGAACCTAATATTGAACCTAATATTGCATCTGATATTGAACCTAATATTGAACAAGATATTGGATATCATATTGAACCTGATATTAAACTTGATATTGAACCTGATATTTAACCTGATATTGAACTTGGTATTGAACCTGATATTGCCATGATTAAAAAGTGTCTTTATTTGCAATACATATTATGTGCGTGCGACACAATTTGAATTCTGAAAAGAAAAAACTTTTTCATACTATTGACAAAAACATTTATTTGGAAGTAATTTTGTTGGATAATGGATAATGCATGATGTTTTGTTGTTGTCATGCATGTACACACAACACAAGTCATTATGTACATCTGGAAATATAGTTTAACGCTGTTCATCTTGACATTATCTGCTTCTCTACACATTTCCCCACAGCATGATGCTGCCGCCACTAGGCCTCACTGTAATGATGGTATTAGCCAGGTGATGACCAATACCTAGTTTTTGTCACATGTAGCACTTGGCATTCAGACCTCATACTTTGATTTTTGCTGTTTCATCGTGCTTTCAGGGTCATTCAGGTGGCATTTGGTGAACTCAAACGCGTTTTCAATGCCCTGTAAGTGAAAAACAAAAACCTACACAGCTACTGTAGTATACAGTATGTGCCAATCTTTATTATCTACATGCGCTCAATATTAATTTAATTAATGTTAATATAATTTATTACTTAAATGGACATACAGATTTATTGGTCTGTAAGTCAAACACAGTTTACAGAAACCTGTCTAACTGCATTGCAGAATGAAGGTAACTTGAGAAGGCACTTGACTAATTAGAAAATTATTTGAGGTCTGTTTGTGTTGAACAACTTGGATTCGCAAACTGAAGATGTCATTGGAAAACAGGTTGTGTGCACTTAACGAAAGTGTAATAATCACAATTGACAAAACATTTTTATTGCATAAGACATGTAAAATGAATATTAGGATATAATTTCCCACATCACAACATCAAAAGTGCTAACAATAGTATTTGACAGACCCGCTTGTCTCGTTCATCATGTTGACCCACTATATGTCTTCTTGCTGAGTTCCACCAGTGAGTTTGTGCTGTCCTGGAATGCCCCAGAAAGATTTTTGGATTCATCATCGCATCGCAGTGTTTCAATGCAATGTACTGCGGATTAGGCTTAATACCATTGCAAGGTTGTTTTTCACTGTGTTTTTAACATTGAAAGAAAAAGTCTATCTCTGCCTTCTCCCGTCCAGGCAACTGCCTCCAAACTCAGTCGTAAAGTAGCTTGTGTCTGAGGTAAGAGAGTTGCAGGAGCTTTTGTCTGGGGTAAGAGAGTTGCAGGAGCTTGTGTCTGAGGTAAGAGAGTTGCAGGAGCTTGTGTCTGGGATAAGAGAGTTGCAGGAGCTTGTGTCTGAGGTAAGAGAGTTGCAGGAGCTTGTGTCTGGGGTAAGAGAGTTGCAGGAGCTTGTGTCTGGGGTAAGAGAGTTGCAGGAGCTTGTGTCTGTGGTAAGAGAGTTGCAGGAGCTTGTGGGTGGTTGGGTTGCCATGTGCTAGAACTGCTAGTCCCTGGTTCTTGCCGTCTTGTTGGGCTGAAAGCAGCATTGGGAATGGGCCGGTATCCTCGGTTATCGAGCTTACAGGATCTGCACTAAGTGCTTAACATTTTTCTCCTCGTTTTTGGGCAGGGATATTTCCAATGTCTGTGGTGTATAATTGTACATAAAGCTACCACAATTTAAAAACCCAGCCAAGTTTTTATTTACTTCCCTTGAGGCGTTCTGAGATCCAATGAACTTCCAAGGTCAGGTTAATTAAGACATTGTCCTGTGACAACACAATTTTCAACGTTTACATGTTGACTCTTCCACTGCATTGACAAAATGAAACTGATTATTTCATTGACCATTTGCCTTTGCAGAAAAAGAACAAGGGGACAAGGACTCTGTCTGGGGGTGGGGGGTTACTGCCCAATTTTGCCCCATAGAACAGACCTGTTGGATCTGGGTGGATCATCCACCCTTTCTGAGAGCAATGTTGCTGAGCAAACTTCAAAAAAACATTTGACACATTTTATTACAATCACGTAATGACATTTGAAGGAATGTCATTTCAGAGGCAAACCTTGCCAGGCTGGTATTGCAGTGTGACTCCTGTCCAAAACAAGCACAGCCAATGCCTTTTCAGCAAGTCTAGGGGGCGCTCTACTGGTGGTCTTGTGTGTGCGTGGCCTTGGTTGTACCTTGCCTCTCGTTTTTTTCCGGGGTTTGTGAGGGGAGTCATCAGCCATGTTTTATTGGGTGGTCTCATGAAGGACTGAGAGATACTTAAACACAGATGAGCCTGGTTGAAAATGACCAAATATGGGCATGTGGGACAACAAAAGACCAGGAGAGGGCAGTACAGGAAAAGACAAACCCCATCAAAACTAGAACCGTTAGTTTGGCCGCGTATTCCTGCAGTATTTAACAATTCTACAATTTGTGAGCTTAGAATTACCAGGTCTGTCTCATCTGGATTCAGTGTGATTTATTGAGAATCAGGGATTGAGAATCCCAATTGGAAAATCTTATATAACTTCAAGAATCTCATCTCATCTCATCTTCAACCGCTTATCCGGGGTCGGGTCGCGGGGGTAGCAGCTCTAGCAGGGGACCCCAAACTTCCCTTTCCCGGGCAACATTAGCCAGCTCTGACTGGGGAATCCCGAGGCGTTCCCAGGCCAGTGTGGAGATATAATCTCTCCACCTAGTCCTGGGTCTTCCCCGAGGTCTCCTCCCAGCTGGACGTGCCTGGAACACCTCTCTAGGGAGGCGCCCAGGTGGCATTCTTACAAGATGCCCGAACCACCTCAACTGGCTCCTTTCTATGCAAAGGAGCAGCGGCTCTACTCCGAGTTCCTCTCGGATGACTGAGCTTCTCACCCTATCCCTAAGGGAGAGGCCAGCCACCTTTCTGAGAAAACCCATTTCGGCCGCTTGTACCCGCGATCTCGTTCTTTCGGTCATGACCCAGCTTTCATGACCATAGGTGAGGGTAGGAACAAAGATTGACCGGTAGATCGAGAGCTTTGCCTTTCGGCTCAGCTCTCTTTTCGTCACAACGGTGCGGTGAAGCGAATGCAACACCGCCCCCGCTGCTCCGATCCTCCGACCAAACTCCCGCTCCATTGTTCCCTCACTCGCGAACAGGACCCCGAGGTACTTGAACTCCTTCACTTGGAGTAAGGACTCATTCCCTACCCGGAGTAGGCACTCCACCGGTTTCCTGCTGAGAGTCATGGCCTCAGATTTAGAGGTGCTAACCCTCATCCCAGCCGCTTCACACTCGGCTGCGAACCGATCCAGTGAGTGCTGAAGGTCACCGACCGATGAGGCCATCAGGACCACATCATCCGCAAAAAGCAGTGATGTGACCATCAGCCCACCGAACGGGAACCCCTCCCCCCCATGACTACGCCTCGATATCCTGTCCATGAATATTACAAACAGGATTGGTGACAAAGCGCAGCCCTGGCGGAGGCCAACCCCCACCGGGAACGAATCCGACTTACTGCCGAGGATACGGACACAGCTCATGCTTTGAGCGTACAGAGATTGGATGGCCCTGAGAAGAGACCCCCTCACCCCATACTCCGCAGCACCTCCCACAAAAGATCCCGGGGTACCCGGTCATACGCCTTCTCCAGATCCACAAAACACATGTAGACTGGATGGGCATACTCCCAGGCCCCCTCCAGGATCCTTGCGAGAGTAAAGAGCTGGTCCGTGGTTCCCGGCCAGGACGAAAACCGCATTGTTCCTCTTCAATCTGAGGTTCGACTATTGGCCGAACCCTCCTTTCCAGCACTTTGGAGTACACTTTACCAGGGAGGCTGAGGAGTGTGATACCTCTGTAATTGGCACACACTCTCTGGTCCCCCTTTTTAAAGAGGGGAACCACCACCCCGGTCTGCCACTCCTCTGGCACTGTCCCAGACTTCCATGCAATGTTGAAGAGGCGTGTCAACCAAGACAGCCCTTCCCCACCCAAAGCTTTTAGCATTTCTGGACGAATCTCATCAGTCCCTGGGGCTTTGCCACTGTGGAGTTGTTTGACTACCTCAGCGACTTCCCCCAGGGAAACTGACGATGACCCTCCATCAGCCTCCAGCTCTGCCTCTGTACTAGAGGGCGTGTAGGTCGGATTCAGGAGCTCCTCAAAATGCTCTTTCCAGCGCCCGATCACATCATCAGTTGAGGTCAACAGTGTCCCATCCTTACTGTACACAGCTTGGATGGTTCCCGTTTCCCCTTCTGAGGTGCCGAACGGTTTTCCAGAAGCATTTTGGTGCCGACCGAAAGTCCTTCTCCATAGCTTCTCCAAACTTCTCCCACACCCGCTGCTTTGCCTCTGACACGGCAGCGGCTGCAGCCCTTCGGGCCTGTCGGTACCCTGCAACTGCCTCCGGAGTCCCCAGGGCTAGCATATCCCTGAAGGCCTCCTTCTTCAGTCGGACAGCTTCCCTGACCACCGTGGTCCACCACGGTGTTCTAGGGTTACCACCCCTTGAGGCACCTAGGACCTTGAGACCACAGCTCACCGCCGCAGCTTCAGCAATAGAAGCTTTGAACATTGCCCACTCAGGTTCAATGCCCCCAACCTCCACAGGGATGCCTGAAAAGCTCCGCCGGAGGTGTGAGTTGAAGATCTTTCGGACAGGGGCCTCCTCCAGACGTTCCCAGTTCACCCGCACCACCCGTTTGGGCTTACCTGGTCTGTCCAAAGTCTTTCCCCACCCTCTGATCCAACTCACTACCAGATGGTGATCAGTTGACAGCTCTGCCCCTCTCTTCACCCGAGTGTCCAAAACATGCGGCCTTAGATCAGCCGATACGATCACAAAATCGATCATTGACCTTCGGCCTAGGGTGCTCTGGTACCATGTACACTTATGCGCCTCCTTATGTTCGAACATGGTGTTTGTTATAGACAATCCATGACTAGCACAGAAGTCCAATAACAAACGACCGCTCGGGTTTAGATCAGGAGGCCGTTCCTCCCAATCACGCCTCTCCAGGTGTCTCCATCGTTGCCCACATGTGCGTTGAAGTCTCCCAGCAGAATGATGGAGTCCCCTACTGGAGCCCTATATAGGACTCCCTTCAGGGTCTCCAAGAAGGCTGAATACTCCGAACTGCTGTTTGGTGCATAAGCACAAACAACAGTCAGAGTTTTCCCCCACCACCCTTAGGCGTAGGGAGGCAAACCTCTCATCCACCGGGGTAAACTCCAACACCGCCGTGCTCAGACGTGGGCTCGTGAGTATCCCCACACCAGCCCGCCGCCTCTCACCCTGGGCAACTCCAGAGAAGAACAGAGTCCAACCCCTATCCAGGGGTAAGGTTCCAGAGCCACGGTTGTGCGTAGAGGTAAGTCCCACCAGATCCAACTGGTATCGCTCCACCTCACGCACAAGTTCTGGCTCCTTCCCCCAGTGAGGTGACGTTCCACGTCCCCAAAGCAAGCTTCTGCCGCCCGGGTCTGATCCGTCGAGACCCCCACCTTCACTGTCACCCATATGACAGCGCACCCGACCCCTGCGGTTGTTCCTGTGAGTGGTGGGCCCACAGGATGGAGAGGAGAGAGATGCCACGTATCTCGTTCGGGCTGTGCCCGGCCGGGCTCCGTGGCAAACCCGGCCACCAGACGCTCGCTTTCGAGCCCGCCGTCTGGGCCTGGCTCCAGACGTGGGCCCTGGGCTTCCTCCAGGCAGGGTCTCGATCCTTTTCCCTCGATTTTCATGGGGTCTTGGTGAACCATTCTTAGTCTGGCCCCTCGCCTGAGACCACTTTGCCTTGGGAAACCCTACCAGGAGCATGAAGCTCCAGACAACCCAGCCCTCAGGTTCATAGGGGCACACAAACCTCTCCACCACGTTAAGGTGATGATTCCCGGGGAGGAACTTCAAGAATACCGTAGATTATTTTGTATAGCAATATCCAAATCCTGGAACAATTGGGCATTTTATTTTTTGTAAAAGCCCAAATGCAGAGGGAACCTTATCTCAGATCACAATCTAAAACTTCAACGAAAATATAGTATAGTATAGTATAAAATCTGAGTTTAGTTTGGTTGCCTTGGTGTGCATGGGTGAACTGAGTTTGTTTTAATTGACTGAGATGGTTAAAATCCGTGTGTCTGGCATCTGTATGTATTAGTCATTAATTGTTGTTATTGAGTGGATGTTTCCAAGTCTGCATGCTTGCAAATGACACATTGGTCTCAATGTGTCTCCTTGGATAAATATAAGTTAAATAAAACAAAATAAGTTCACACAAACACACAAGTATAAGTTTATTGCTTCAACAAGTCGAAAGTGCAGCAGTGTTACAATTATATATGGATTCATACATCAATCACCATATCATGAAAACCTTATTAGATACTGTTCATTGCACAGAATATGAACAGGGCTGGTTCTAAGTATAATCAACATGGAGTGACCTCGACCGCTAGGATAAATGGATAGGTACTGTGGTGCTGCTGGATAATGTGGTGCTGCTGGGTAATGGCCAGTTTGTACACTGGTCGCTGCTACATTGTGTAACGCGTTTCACGGTCACCTTCAGAGGTCCAAGAGTGTTGTTGCTTATCTGGTTGAAGTACTGAAAAACATAAAACACACATGTGATATACAGGACTCTGCTAATAATACCACAGTGTGTACAGGCCTTTAAACAGAAGTATCATATTATACAGGCATACAGTTTAGTAGAACCGGGTAAAAGGGAAATGTTGTGCCAAAACTCTATTAGTGCTGTCTGACTTTAAAAAAACATTTTTGTTGAAGCGGACAATAATACATAATGATATTATAAAATAATAAATACATATGTTTATATATTTCAGATTGTACATATGGACAGCACTATAGAATCTGGAAACCTACATTTTGTTGTAGTTTATTGTTTTTGTGTTTTATTTTTAACATACAGATGAGTAACAAATAAAGGAAACACCTTGAGTGAACTAATGGAGAAACTAAACAGAATCGTTTAGTGGATTTGTTGATGACAAATAGGCAACTCAAATTATAACACATTTAAAGGCACTTTTGGAGGTTTAAATGGGTTGTAAATAAGTATTTTGTACATATAAAAAAAGGAAAAATGCAGAGTGAAAAATATTGTCAACATACCTGTTCAATGTACGAAACAATTGTACTGTTGTCAAGAACTTCGTAGCTGGATATGTTCAGCTTAATATCTGCAAACGTGGTCAGGTCTGAGAACAAGACAAACATAAATGTATTTTCAGAGTCAAAGTTTTTTTCCTTTCCTAAAAATATTTCAGATTTTTTTGTTGATCCATTTTACTTGCATAAAAGCTATTCCTTACAAAAAATATCCTCACGTACCTGGAACAAACGATGTTGCCCCCAAAGTTGTAAAAGCTGTAGTTCTTGATGTAGTAGTTGCGGTTGTAGTAAGTGTGTCTGTTATTGGGGTAGTAGTTGGGGCTGTACTAGGTGTGACTGTTATTGGGGTAGTAGTTGGGGCTGTACTAGGTGTGAATGTTATTTGGGTAGTGGTTGGGGCTGTACTAGGTGTGACTGTTATTGGGGTAGTAGTTGGGGCTGTACTAGGTGTGAATGTTATTGGGGTAGTAAATGGGGCTGTACTAGGTGTGACTGTTATTGGGGTAGTAGTTGTGGCTGTACTAGGTATGAATGTTATTGGGGTAGTAGTTGGGGCTGTACTAGGTGTGAATGTTATTGGGGTAGTAGTTGGGGCTGTACTAGGTGTGAATGTTATTGGGGTAGTAGTTGGGGCTGTACTAGGTGTGAATGTTATTGGGGTAGTAGTTGGGGCTGTACTAGGTGTGAATGTTATTGGGGTAGTAGTTGGGGCTGTACTAGGTGTGAATGTTATTGGGGTAGTAGTTGGGGCTGTACTAGGTGTAACTGTTATTGGTGTAGTAGTTGGTGCTGTACTAGATGTGTTTGTTATTGGGGTAGTATTTGGGGCTGTACTTGGTGTGACTGTTATTGGGGTAGTAGTTGGTGCTGTACTAGATGTGTTTGTTATTGGGGTAGTATTTGGGGCTGTACTTGGTGTGACTGTTATTGGGGTAGTAGTTGGGGCTGTACTAGATGTGTTTGTTATTGGGGTAGTATTTGGAGCTGTAGTGGGTGTGAATGTTATTGGGGTAGTAGTTGGTGCTGTACTAGATGTGTTTGTTATTGGGGTAGTATTTGGGGCTGTACTTGGTGTGACTGTTATTGGGGTAGTAGTTGGGGCTGCACTAGCTGTGTCTGTTATTGGGGTAGTAGTTGGGGCTGTACTAGGTGTGACTGTTATTGGGGTAGTAGTTGGGGCTGTACTAGGTGTGTCTGTTATTGGGGTAGTAGTTGGGGCTGTACTAGGTGTGAATGTTATTGGGGTAGTAGTTGGGGCTGTACTAGGTGTAACTGTTATTGGGGTAGTAGTTGGGGCTGTACTAGGTGTGACTGTTATTGGGGTAGTAGATGTGGCTGGACTATCTGTGAATGTTATTGGGGTAGTAGTTGGGGCTGTACTAGGTGTGAACGTTTTTGGGGTAGTAGTTGGGGCTGCACTAGGTGCGACTGTTATTGGGGTAGTAGTTGGGGCTGTACTAGCTGTGTCTGTTATTGGGGTAGTAGTTGGGGCTGTACTAGGTGTGACTGTTATTGGGGTAGTAGTTGGGGCTGTACTAGGTGTGACTGTTATTGGGGTAGTAGTTGGGGCTGTACTAGGTGTGTCTGTTATTGGGGTAGTAGTTGGGGCTGTACTAGGTGTGACTGTTATTGGGGTAGTAGTTGGGGCTGTACTAGGTGTGAATGTTATTGGGGTAGTAGTTGGGGCTGTACTAGGTGTGACTGTTATTGGGGTAGTAGTTGGGACTGTACTAGGTGTGTCTGTTATTGGGGTAGTAGTTGGGGCTGTACTAGGTGTGAATGTTATTGGGGTAGTAGTTGGGGCTGTACTAGGTGTAACTGTTATTGGGGTAGTAGTTGGGGCTGTACTAGGTGTGACTGTTATTGGGGTAGTAGATGTGGCTGGACTATCTGTGAATGTTATTGGGGTAGTAGTTGGGGCTGTACTAGGTGTGAACGTTTTTGGGGTAGTAGTTGGGGCTGTACTAGGTGCGACTGTTATTGGGGTAGTAGTTGGGGCTGTACTAGCTGTGTCTGTTATTGGGGTAGTAGTTGGGGCTGTACTAGGTGTGACTGTTATTGGGGTAGTAGTTGGGGCTGTACTAGGTGTGACTGTTATTGGAGTAGTAGTTGGGGCTGTACTAGGTGTGTCTGTTATTGGGGTAGTAGTTGGGGCTGTACTAGGTGTGACTGTTATTGGGGTAGTAGTTGGGGCTGTACTAGGTGTGAATGTTATTGGGGTAGTAGTTGGGGCTGTACTAGGTGTGACTGTTATTGGGGTAGTAGTTGGGGCTGTACTAGGTGTGACTGTTATTGGGGTAGTAGTTGGGGCTGTACTAGGTGTGACTGTTATTGGAGTAGTAGTTGGGGCTGTACTAGGTGTGTCTGTTATTGGGGTAGTAGTTGGGGCTGTACTAGGTGTGACTGTTATTGGGGTAGTAGTTGGGGCTGTACTAGGTGTGACTGTTATTGGAGTAGTAGTTGGGGCTGTACTAGGTGTGTCTGTTATTGGGGTAGTAGTTGGGGCTGTACTAGGTGTGACTGTTATTGGGGTAGTAGTTGGGGCTGTACTAGGTGTGTCTGTTATTGGGGTAGTAGTTGGGGCTCTACTAGGTGTGAATGTTATTGGGGTAGTAGTTGGGGCTGTACTAGGTGTGACTGTTATTGGGGTAGTAGTTGGGACTGTACTAGGTGTGACTGTTATTGGGGTAGTAGTTGGGGCTGTACTAGGTGTGACTGTTATTGGAGTAGTAGTTGGGGCTGTACTAGGTGTGACTGTTATTGGAGTAGTAGTTGGGGCTGTACTAGGTGTGTCTGTTATTGGGGTAGTAGTTGGGGCTGTACTAGGTGTGACTGTTATTGGGGTAGTAGTTGGGGCTGTACTAGCTGGGTCTGTTATTGGGGTAGTAGTTGGGGCTGTACTAGGTGTGTCTGTTATTGGGGTAGTAGTTGGGGCTGTACTAGGTGTGACTGTTATTGGAGTAGTAGTTGGGGCTGTACTAGGTGTGTCTGTTATTGGGGTAGTAGTTGGGGCTGTACTAGGTGTGACTGTTATTGGGGTAGTAGTTGGGGCTGTACTAGCTGTGTCTGTTATTGGGGTAGTAGTTGGGGCTGTACTAGGTGTGTCTGTTATTGGGGTAGTAGTTGGGGCTGTACTAGGTGTGACTGTTATTGGGGTAGTAGTTGGGGCTGTACTAGGTGTCAATGTTATTGGGGTAGTAGTTGGGGCTGTACTAGGTGTGACTGTTATTGGGGTAGTAGTTGGGGCTGTACTAGGTGTGTCTGTTATTGGGGTAGTAGTTGGGGCTGTACTAGGTGTGACTGTTATTGGGGTAGTAGTTGGGGCTGTACTAGGTGTCAATGTTATTGGGGTGGTAGTTGGGGCTGTACTAGATGTGACTGTTATTGGGGTAGTAGTTGGGGCTGTACTAGGTGTGTCTGTTATTGGGGTAGTAGTTGGGGCTGTACTAGGTGTGACTGTTATTGGGGTAGTAGTTGGGGCTGTACTAGGTGTGACTGTTATTGGGGTAGTAGTTGGGGCTGTACTAGGTGTGTCTGTTATTGGGGTAGTAGTTGGGGCTGTACTAGGTGTGAACGTTATTGGGGTAGTAGTTGTGGCTGTACTAGGTGTGACTGTTATTGGGGTAGTAGTTGGGGCTGTACTAGATGTGTCTGTTATTGGGGTAGTAGTTGGGGCTGCACTAGGTGTGAATATATTTGGGGTAGTAGATCTGGCTGTAGGGGGTGTGGCTGTTGTTGGGGTAGTAGATGTGGCTGTACCGGGTGTGGCTGTTTGGGTTGGGCGTCGGGTTTGTAAACTTAAAACTGGGGTAGTAATTGTGGTTGTACTAGGTGTGCCTAGTGGGGGTGGTATGCCTGGTACAGGGGTAGTAGTTGAGGCTGTAGTGGGTGTGGTCAGTGCTGGGTCTGTGGTTGTGTTTGTTAGAGCTTCTGTTGTAGTTATTTGGGCTTCGGTTGTATTTATTGTACTTGCTGTTAAAAGAAATACACACCACACAACATATAGCATTAGTTCTTATAAGATATTATAGGCATATTCAGGAGGCCACAAAATACAAACAATTTATTTACATGGAAAAATCTATTTATTACTACTTCATAAGGTTCAATGGTCCAGTCACTGTCGCAACATCTGAATTATTACGAAAAGGGCTATTTATACTTTGACCTAGACCTACAGAAAAACATATACAACAGCACTATGTTTTAAACCTGCCATGTTGGGTTGTAAAGACAAACTAGCCACTTAAAGCCAATTATGACCTCAAACCTCATTCACACCTGCAACATCAATCCTCAAACTTATTATTGGGGTAAAATGTACTCGACAGTAAATAAAGATTGCTGTACTTGCGCCCAGCTTCCATGTGTACAGTTTGAGGCATATATTGAATAAATCAAACGCACGCATGAGACCAGACGTTCAGCACCCGGTTTTCTACTGCAATGCTGCAAGCCAATGGCAGCGCTCCATTATACATGACATAAAGTCCTGTTTATCATTTATGTTACTTTAAAGATTAAAAAACATTGCACACATCTTTTGAAATAAAAGTATCAAGAGAAAATAATTTGTTTTGGAGAGAAAACCTAATGTGTGAAACTTAAAATAAGACCAGAATCTGAAATACCAACTTGGACTGTTTGATTGTAATTTTTACAATTCGGAATATATTTACTTTTGTGTCTGTTTTGTTGTCTTCATTGATTTTGTGTTAAATAGGTTTGTGGTAAAATAATATTTTATTTTGATATAATAACAGTATAAGATACAAAAGTATGGTACAAAGGTAAAAAAAATTAAAATGTTAAAACTTTACAAACAAATTTGGAAGATTCATGAAATCATCTTTTTTCTTTATTTCATGTAAAAGGCTTAAATGGGTAATTCATTTAAAATTCATTAAAATGTTCAATTTACTTGAAAATGCTAACTTTTGGTCTCTGTCTAAAGGTTTACAACCTAATTTGCTCAACAGAACAATCAACTGACAAAACCAAAAGGAAAAATGAAAGTGATTGAATTGGATATTTGAGTTGTTCTTGTTTCCTTTGGAAGGTGAACAAGAGTAGGACTTGACTGTCATTCTTGTGAATCCCATAAGATATCACTACAACATTCAATACTGTTATGAAAACCGCTAACTCCAAACAACTCCAAAGATTGCATTATACATAAACATATCTATACTGATTATTTCATTAAGGTTTTATGAATGATTTTTATCCAGGATCCAATCACCACATTAATTTATACTTCCTGTATTACCTGTGCCCCAGGTAATTACCCCAACATACCCAGGGTGTGTGTGTGTTTAATGCAAACCATATGACTCACCAAGAACAGGCATTTAATTAAAGCATTTCCTCCTTTTCTAGTTTAGGGACAATATGTTTCAAAGGGGGTGCTTTAATCCTGTCTAATTTAGTCTTAGAAACATCATTCTGAAATTTTCACAGGTCCAAGTACCAGGCCCGTAACTCTAAGGGGGTCAGTTTGAATCCCAGGCTACAGGTTCTTTTTATATTAATGAATCATTAATCGTTCACAACAAGTTAGAACTAGTAACACCAAAAAAAGTAAAACCAGATGGTTAAATTCCTAAGTGTGGATGGATTGAAAGTCATACTATATGAAACCATAAGTAAACTTTACATTGTTGTTGTTGTATGTCATGAGACGTGTAATATGGTGAATACGTAAAATGTTATGAGATCTTCAGCATATATCGTGTGCCCTATATTTAATATTCTAAACTGAAATTCAGTCATACCAATACTACCAGAACTGTAGAACTGTTTTTATATTTAGTTATCTATTTTGACTATATCAATAGCAATATTCAAAAGTAATTTCTTACCTGTTATGCTTTGCCCCCCTGACTCTGGGGCAAGAGTTAGTATAGTTCCAACGATAAAAATGAAATAAAACATTTTGAATCAGCAAAGTAGATAATGTGCACCACAAAACAACTTCTGACACCTTGGTGAGCCGGTTTCTGTTTGGAAGTGGACTGTCTGTAGTGACTGGTTAAAAGTGGGAGTATTGTGCAATGGAGAATTAATCAAAATGTTCTGAAAAGGAATTTCATTGTCTGTTTTTGTGGTACAATGCTCGGATTCAATTGAACCTGATATTGCCATGTTTGTACATTGTCTTATTTCACAATATATGTCATGTCCATACACACTTTGAATTTTGAAAAGGGAAAACATACTTTTTCTCATTGACAGTAAATGTACATTACATTTATTTGGATGTAATTGTGGTGTTTTTGTTGATGTTGTGCATGTGCATATAACAGAAGTCAAAATGTACATCTGGAAAAATAGTTTAACGCTATTCATCTTGAAATTATGTGCTTCACATTTCCCCACAGCATGATGCTGCCGCCACTATGCCTCACTGTAATGATGGTATTAGCCAGGTGATGACCAATACCTGGTTTTTGTCAGATGTAGCACTTGGCATTCAGACCTCATACTTTGATTTTGCTGTTTCATTGTGCTTTCAGGGTCCTTTAGATGGCATTTGGTAAACTCCAAGCGCGTTGTTCTGGGCCTTCTTCTGAGGAGGGGATTGCATCTAGATACTCCACTTAGAGCAGTGTTGCAGGGATCTTTGACATTCTGGCAGGTTGTCTCATGTCTGCAGAGAAACTCTGAAGAAAACTGAAGCTCTTTTAGAGTGACAAATGGATATTTGGATATCTCCCTGACCAAGGCTGTTCTCGTTCGCTTACTTTATTTGGCCTGATGGTCATGTTTGGGGAGCTGTCCAAGAAATCTTATTATCCACATGGGCTAAACATAAACAACTAATTAATTTAATCAGAATCAGGTTTATATGGCCAGTCTGATTACAGACAAGGATACTTTTCTGACCACTAGCTACAGAATTCAGAAGACATATTTTACATTTTAAGACGTACACACAACTGGGCAAGAAGAGCAAAAACACAGAACACCAACAATCAAGTCAAATCAAGAGATCCTGCCCAGTTGGGTAGATATAGAATGTGTAATATGTATCTGAATTGTGCAATGGAGCAATAACTAGATGTGTGAGCAGATTGCAGAAAAAGAAAGAGCAATGACCAGGTTCAAGTGGCAAATGGACTGTAAAGGACTTGCAACTGCATTGTAGAATCGAAAGTAACTTGAGGAGGCACTTGACGAAAACAAATTCGAACATTTGTTTGAGGTCTTTTCAAGCTACAAATGCAAATGGAACACAGGAGTGATGGTTGCTAATATGGGGGCTCCACCCTCCACCCACACCCCCCACCCACACCCCCACCCACACCCTCCACCCACACCCTCCACCCACACCCCCATCCACCCTCCACCCACACCCCCCCCACCCACCCCTCCACCCACACCCCCCACCCACACCCTCCACCCACCCCCACACCCACACCCTCCACCCACACCCTCCACCCACACCCTCCACCCACACCCTCCACCCACACCCTCCACCCACCCTCCACCCACACCCCCATCCACACCCTCCACCCACACCCTCCACCCACACCCTCCATCCACACCCTCCACCCACAACCTCCACCCACACCCCCATCCACACCTCCACCCACACCCCCCACCCACACCCTCCACCCACACCCTCCACCCACCCCCCATCCACACCCCCCACCCACACCCTCCACCCACACCCTCCACCCACACCCTCCACCCACACCCTCCACCCACACCCTCCACCCACAACCTCCACCCACACCCCCCATCCACACCCTCCACCCACACCCTCCACCCACACCCTCCATCCACACACTCCACCCACATTGCTTCAACAAGACAATAAAGCAAAAGTACAGCAGCATAACGATTAAATATGGGTTTATACATCAATCACCTGATCATTCATTACATGAAAACCGTATTAGATGCTGTTCATTGCATAGAATATGAACAGGGCTGGTTCTAAGTATAATCAAACGTGTAGGCGACCTAGGTGAGTCTATGAGAGCTGGGTAATGTGGTGCTGCTGGGTAATGGCCAGTTTGTACACTGGTCGCTGCTACATTGTGTGACGTGTTTCACGGTCACCTTCAGAGGTCCAAGAGTGTTGTTGCTTATCTGGTTGAAGTACTGAAAAACATAAAACACACATGTGATGTACAGGACTCTGCTAATAATACCACAGTGTGTAGAGGCCTTTAAACAGAAGTATCATATTATACAGGCATACAGTTTAGTAGAAGGGAATGAGCCAAAACACAGTGACCTACTAAAGTTTTGGAACAGTAAAGTTACTGTTTGTTCTGCGTAGTCAGGGCATATGCATAAATATATATAAAAACGTATTTATAAAGACATTCCAAACTGTTGGTCTGGCTATGCACACATTTTGTGCCACGGCGGTAATTGAAATCTTTGTTACTTTAATCATCCATACTAGTTGATTTTATTTCATTGACATCCCCTACTCTAGATGAGATGCATTCTGCCTACTGTCACCAAACACAGAGACCAAAGACAAAAGCAAATTAGGGAACAGAGTCTACACATTCACAGATATTTTGTGCGAATAATCAATGCAACAGGAAATATCTTATCAATTAGAAACACCTGTGAACCAAATGCTCCAATATGTGTGCTCAGATAAAATGTGTGATGGAACTCTAACAGTGCTGTAGGTCTGACTTTTGAAAACACTTCTGTTGAAGCGGACAATAATAATTAAATACTTATGTTTATATTTCAGAGTGTACATATGGACAGCACTGTAGAATCCGGAAACCTACATTTTGTTGTAGTTTATTGTTTTTGTGTTTTATTTTTAACATAGAGATGAGTAACAAATAAAGGAAACACCTGAGTGAACTAATGGAGAAACTAAACAGAATCGTTTAGTGGATTTGTTGATGACAAATAGGCAACTCAAATTATAACACATTTAAAGGCACTTTTGGAGGTTTAAATGGGTTGTAAATAAGTATTTTGTACATAAAAAAAGGAAAAATACAGAGTGAAAAATATTGTCAATATACCTGTTCAATGTACGAAACAATTGTACTGCTGTCAAGAACTTCGTAGCTGGATATGTTCAGCTTAATATCTGCAAACGTGGTCAGGTCTGAGAACAAGACAAACATAAATGTATTTTCAAAGAGTCAAAGTTTCTAAAATAAAGTTTTTTTCCTTTCGTAACAATATTATAGATTTTTTATTGATCCATTTACCATCCCCAAAAAGCTATTCCCTACACAAAATATTCTCACAAACCTGGAACAAGCAATGTTGCCCCCAAAGTTGTAGATGCTGTAGTTGTTAGTGTTGTAGTTGGGGCAGGAGTTGCGGTTGTAGTAAGTGTGTCTGTTGTTAGGGTTGTTGTTCCGGTTGAGGAAGGTGTGACTGTTATTGGGGTAGTAGTTATATCAGGAGGTGTGGCTATGGGGCCAACAGTTATATCCGGAGGTGTGGCTGTTGGGCCAAGAGTTGTGCCAGGAGGTGTGGCTGTTGGGCCAACAGTTGTGCCAGGAGGTGTGGCTATACGGCCAGTAGTTGTGCCAGGAGGTGTGGTTATTGGGCCAAAAGTTGTGCCAGGAAGTGTGGCTGTTGGGCCAGTAGTTATGTCAGGAGGTGTGGTTATTGTGCTAACAGATATGCCAGGAGGAATGGCTATGGGGCCAACAGTAATGTCAGGAGGTGTGGCTGTTGGGCCAAGAGTTGTGCCAGGAGGTGTGGCTGTTGGGCCAACAGTTGTGCCAGGAGGTGTGGCTATACGGCCAGTAGTTGTGCCAGGAGGTGTGGTTATTGGGCCAAGAGTTGTGCCAGGAGGTGTGGCTGTTGGGCCAACAGTTGTGGCAGGAGGTGTGGTTATTGGGCCAGTAGTTGTGTCTGGAGGTGTGGTTAATGGGCCAGTAGTTATGCCAGATGGTGTGGCTGCTGTGCCAAAAGTTGTGTCAGGAGGTGTGGCTATTAGGCCAAGAGTTGTGCCAGGAGGTGTGGTTATTGGGCCAAAAGTTGTGCCAGGAGGTGTGGCTGTTGGGCCAGTAGTTATGTCAGGAGGTGTGGCTATTGGGCCAACAGTTATGTCAGGAGGTGTGGCTATTGGGCCAACAGTTATGTCAGGAGGTGTGGCTATGGGGCCAACAGTTATGTCAGGAGGTGTGGCTGTTGGGGCAAGAGTTGTGCCAGGAGGTGTGGCTGTTGGGCCAAGAGTTGTGCCAGGAGGTGTGGCTATAGGGCCAGTAGTTGTGCCAGGAGGTGTGGTTATTGGGCCAGTAGTTATGTCAGAAGGTGTGGTTATTGTGCTAACAGATATGCCAGGAGGAATGGCTATTGGGCCAACAGTTATGTCAGGAGGTGTGGCTATGGGGCCAACAGTTATGCCAGGAGGTGTGGCTGTTGGGCCAACTGTTGTGCCAGGAGGTGTGGCTGTTGGGCCAGTAGTTATGTCAGGAGGTGTGGCTATTGGGCCAACAGTTGTGCCAGGAGGTGTGGCTGTTGGGCCAGTAGTTATGTCAGGAGGTGTGGTTATTGTTGCTGTGGTTAACCTGATATTATGCCAGGAGGAATGGCTATTGGGCCAACAGTTATTTGCAGATATGAGGTGGCTGGCTTATGGGGGGCCAACAGTTATGTCAGGAGGTGTGGCTGTTGGGCCAAGAGTTGTGCCAGGAGGTGTGGCTGTTGGGCCAACAGTTGTGCCAGGAGGTGTGGCTATAGGGCCAGTAGTTGTGCCAAGAGGTGTGGTTATTGGGCCAAAAGTTGTGCCAGGAAGTGTGGCTGTTGGGCCAGTTGTTATGTCAGGAGGAGTGGTTATTGTGCTAACAGATATGCCAGGAGGAATGGCTATGGGGCCAACAGTTATGTCAGGAGGTGTGGCTGTTGGGCCAAGAGTTGTGCCAGGAGGTGTGGCTGTTGGGCCAACAGTTGTGCCAGGTGCCAGGTGTGGTTATTGGGCCAGTAGTTCTGTCTGGAGGTGTGGTTAATGGGCCAGTAGTTATGCCAGAAGGTGTGCTGTGCTGTGGCTGGCCAAGAGTTGTGCCAGGGGTGTGGTTATTGGGCCAAAAGTTGTGCCAGGAGGTGTGGCTGTTGGGCCAGTAGTTATGTCAGGAGGTGTGGCTATTGGGCCAACAGTTATGTAAGGAGGTGTGGCTATTGGGCCAACAATGTCAGGAGGTGTGGCTATGGGGCCAACAGTCATGTTGTGGCTGTTGGGCCAGGAGGTGTGGCTATTAGGCCAAGGTGTGGTTAGTTGTGCCAGGGGTGTGGTTATTGGGCCAAAGGAGTTGTGCCAGGAGGTGTGGCTGTTGGGCTATGGGGCCAAGAGTTAGTTATGTCAGTTATGTCAGGTGTGGTTATTGGGCTGTAGTTATGGAAGGTGTGGCTGCTGTGCCAAAAGTTGTGCCAGTTGTTGGGCCAGTGTTATGTCAGGAGGTGTGGTTATTGTGCTAACAGATATGGGCCAACAGTTATGTCAGGAGGTGTGGCTATGGGGCGAACAGTTATGTCAGGAGGTGTGGCTGTTGGGCCAAGAGTTGTGCCAGGAGGTGTGGCTATTGGGCCAACAGTTGTGCCAGGAGTTGTGGTTATTGGGCCAACAGTTGTGTCAGGAGGTGTGGCTATTGGGCCAACAGTTATGTCAGGAGGTGTGGCTATTGGGCCAACAGTTGTGTCAGGAGGTGTGGTTATTGAGCCAATCGTTGTGTCAGGAGGTGTGGCTATGGGGCCAATTGTTGTGTCAGGTGTCAGGAGGTGTGGCTATTGGGCCAACTCTTATGTCAGGAGGTGTGGTTAGTGGGCCAACAGTTGTGTCAGGAGGTGTGGTTATTGGGCCAACAGTTGTGTCAGGAGGTGTGGCTATTGGGCCAACAGTTATTTCAGGAGGTGTGGCTATTGGGCCAAGAGTTGTGTCAGGAGGTGTGGTAATTGGGCCAATAGTTGTGTCAGGAGGTGTGGCTATTGGGCCAACAGTTATGTCAGGAGGTGTGGCTGTTGGGCCAAGAGTTGTGCCAGGAGGTGTGGCTGTTGGGCCAACAGTTGTGCCAGGAGGTGTGGCTATAGGGCCAGTAGTTGTGCCAGGAGGTGTGGTTATTGGGCCAAAAGTTGTGCCAGGAGATGTGGCTGTTGGGCCAGGAGGTGTGGCTGTTGGGCCATTATGGGCCAACTGTTGTGTCAGGAGGTGTGGCTAGGGCCAACAGTTGTGTCAGGAGGTGTGGCTATGGGGCCAACAGTTGTGTCAGCAGGAGTGGTTATTGGGCCAACAGTTGTGTCAGGAGGTGTGGTTATTGGGCCAACTGTTGTGTCAGGAGGTGTGGTTATTGGGCCAACACTTGTGTCAGGAGGTGTGGCTATTGGGCCAACAGTTGTTTCAGGAGGTGTGGCTATTGGGCCAACAGTTATGTCAGGAGGTGTGGCTATTGGGCCAACAGTTGTTTCAGGAGCTGTGGCTATTGGGCCAATAGTTGTGTCAGGAGGTGTGGCTATGGGGCCAACAGTTGTGTCAGCAGGAGTTGTTATTGGGCCAACAGTTGTGTCAGGAGGTGTGGTTATTGGGCCAACTGTTGTGTCAGGAGGTGTGGTTATTGGGCCAAAAGTTGTGTCAGGAGGTGTGGCTATTGGGCCAACAGTTGTTTCAGGAGGTGTGGCTATTGGGCCAACAGTTATGTCAGGAGGTGTGGCTATTGGGCCAACAGTTCTGTCAGGAGGTGTGGTTATTGGGCCAATAGTTGTGTCAGGAGGTGTGGCTATTGGGCCAACCGTTATGTCAGGAGGTGTGGTTATTGGGCCAACAGTTATGTCAGGAGGTGTGGTTATTGGGCCAACAGTTATGTCTGGAGGTGTGGCTGTTGGGCCAAGAGTTTTGTCAGGAGGTGTGGTTATTGGGCCAACCGTTATGTCAGGAGGTGTGTTTATTGGGCCAACAGTAATGTCAGGAGGTGTGGTTATGGGGCCAACAGTCATGTCAGGAGGTGTGGCTGTTGGGGCAAGAGTTGTGCCAGGAGGTGTGGCTGTTGGGCCAAGAGTTGTGCCAGGAGGTGTGGCTGTTGGGCCAACAGTTGTGCCAGGAGGTGTGGCTGTTGGGCCAGTAGTTATGTCAGGAGGTGTGGCTATTGGGCCAATAGTTGTGTCAGGAGGTGTGGCTATGGGGCCAACAGTTGTGTCAGCAGGAGTGGTTATTGGGCCAACAGTTGTGTCAGGAGGTGTGGTTATTGGGCCAATAGTTGTGTCAGGAGGTGTGGCTATGGGGCCAACAGTTGTGTCAGCAGGAGTGGTTATTGGGCCAACAGTTGTGTCAGGAGGTGTGGTTATTGGGCCAACTGTTGTGTCAGGAGGTGTGGTTATTGGGCCAACAGTTGTGTCAGGAGGTGTGGCTATTGGGCCAACAGTTGTTTCAGGAGGTGTGGCTATTGGGCCAACAGTTATGTCAGGAGGTGTGGCTATTGGGCCAACAGTTGTTTCAGGAGGTGTGGCTATTGGGCCAATAGTTGTATCAGGAGGTGTGGCTATGGGGCCAACAGTTGTGTCAGCAGGAGTGGTTATTGGGCCAACAGTTGTGTCAGGAGGTGTGGTTATTGGGCCAACTGTTGTGTCAGGAGGTGTGGTTATTGGGCCAACAGTTGTGTCAGGAGGTGTGGCTATTGGGCCAACAGTTGTGTCAGGAGGTGTGATAATTGGGCCAATAGTTGTGTCAGGAGGTGTGGCTATTGGGCCAACCGTTATGTCAGGAGGTGTGGTTATTGGGCCAACAGTTATGTCAGGAGGTGTGGTTATTGGGCCAACAGTTGTGTCAGGAGGCGTGGCTATTGGTCCAACAGTTGTTTCAGGAGGTGCGGCTATTGGGCCAACAGTTATGTCAGGAGGTGTGGCTATTGGGCCAACAGTTGTGTCAGGAGGTGTGGTTATTGAGCCAATAGTTGTGTCAGGAGGTGTGGCTATGGGGCCAACTGTTGTGTCAGGAGGTGTAGCTATTCGGCCAACAGTTATGTCAGGAGGTGTGGCTATGGGGCCAGTAGTTGCGTCAGGAGGTGTGGTTATTGGGCCAACAGTTGTGTCCGGAGGTGTGGTTATTGGGCCAACAGTTATGTCAGGAGGTGTGGTTATTGGGCCAACAGTTGTGTCAGGAGGTGTGGTTATTGGGCCAAATGTTGTGTCAGGAGGTGTGGTTATTGGGCCAACAGTTATATCAGGAGGTGTGGCTATTGGGCCAACAGTTATGTCAGGAGGTGTGGCTTTAGGGCCAGTAGTTCTGCCAGGAGGTGTGGTTATTGGGCCAACAGTTGTGTCAGGAGTTGTGGTTATTGGGCCAATAGTTGTGTCAGGAGGTGTGGCTGTGGGGCCAACTGTTATATCAGGAGGTGTGGTTATTGGGCCAACAGTTTTGTCAGGAGGTGTGGTTATTGGGCCAATAGTTGTGCCAGGAGGTGTGGTTATTGGGCCAAAAGTTGTGTCAGGAGGTGTGGTTATTGGGCCAATAGTTGTGTCAGGAGGTGTGGCTATTGGGCCAATAGTTGTGTCAGGAGGTGTGGCTATTGGGCCAACAGTTATGTCAGGAGGTGTGGTTATTGGGCCAACTGTTGTGTCAGGAGGTGTGGTTATTGGGCCAACAGTTGTGTCCAAAGGTGTGGCTGTTGGGCCAACTGTTGTGTCAGGAGGTGTGGTTATTGGGCCAACTGTTGTGTCAGGAGGTGTGGCTATTCGGCCAACAGTTATATCAGGAGGTGTGGCTATGGGGCCAGTAGTTGCGTCAGGAGGTGTGGCTAACGGGCCAACAGTTATGTCAGGAGGTGTGGTTATTGGGCCAACAGTTGTGTCATGAGGTGTGGTTATTGGGCCAACAGTTGTGTCAGGAGGTGTGGTTATTGGGCCAACAGTTGTGTCAGGAGGTGTGGCTATCGGGCCAACAGTTGTTTCAGGAGGTGTGGCTATTGGGCCAATAGTTATGTCAGGAGGTGTGGCTATAAAGCCAGTAGTTGCGTCAGGAGGTGTGGCTATTAGGCCAACAGTTATGTCAGGAGGTGTGGTTTTTGGGCCAACTGTTGTGTCAGGAGGTGTGGCTATTGGGCCAATTGTTGTGCCAGAAGGTGTGGCTATGGGGCCAACAGTTGTGTCAGGAGGTGTGGTTATTGGGCCAACTGTTGTGTCAGGAGGTGTGGTTATTGGGCCAACAATTGTGTCAGGAGGTGTGGCTATTGGGCCAACAGTTGTTTCACGAGGTGTGGCTATTGGGCCAACAGTTGTGTCAGGAGGTGTGGTTATTGGGCCAATAGTTGTGTCAGGAGGTGTGGCTATGGGGCCAACTGTTGTGTCAGGAGGTGTAGCTATTGGGCCAACAGTTATGTCAGGAGATGTGGCTATGGGGCCAGTAGTTGCGTCAGGAGTTGTGGTTATTGGGCCAACTGTTGTGTCAGGAGGTGTGACTATTGGCCCGACCGATGTGTCAGGAGGTGTGGCTATTGGGCCAACTGATGTGTCAGGAGGTGTGGCTATTGGGCCAACTGATGTGTCAGGAGGTGTGGCTATTGGGCCAACTGTTGTGTCAGGAGGTGTTGTTATTGCTTTAGTTGATGGGGCAGGAGTTATAACCATTGTGCCAGTAGTAATGTCAGGTGGTGCGACAATTTCGCCAGCAGTTGTGTCAGGAGGTGTGGCTATTGCTGTAGTTGTTGGGGCCTCTGTTGAATTTGTAGGAGTTGTGGTTATTGCAGTAGTTGTAGTTGAGAGATCGTCGGTTGAGTTTGTAGAACCTGTGGACGTTGATGTAGAGGCTGGGGCATTAGTTGAGGTTGTCTGACTCTGGTCAACTTCTGTTAACATAAATGCCCAGCATGCAACAGGTAGCAAGTGTCTATATGATATGTTTACAGTTGCATTTCTGCACATTCATGGACCATATCATAGCAAAAATTAACTGACCTATAAAACTCTAACCATTACAACATCCAGTAACACAATAAAATAAAACAATAAAAAAACTAAAATTATGGCCATCGGGTCTTATTTTTGATTCACCAGAGTCTGTTATAATAATTAACTGTTTGGCTGCTCGATTATGGAAAAAATCATAATTTAGATTATTTTGGTAATAATTGAGATCAAATTTTTTAAACACGATTATTAAACACGATTACTAATTTCTTTTAGAAACACCATGCATTTATTTACTTAGAAAAAATACTTTTAATTGTATTTTTTGTATATTCCCTGAATTTTATCAGTCAAGAATACTAATAAATTGTATCAAAATAAATAAGATCCACTATGTGCACTTTCAAAACCCACTGAGAACCACTAAAAATGTATTCCATTTATACAAATTATAAAAAAGAATCAGCTCCAAATAAATTATATCAAGTATGTTGTAGTGCACTGCCACAGCCTGCTGAAAACACCAAAATGTTTAACAATTTGCTAAACTTGGCCTATGTTGAACGTATACCCGTAAGTAACTGTCACAGAGTTGTGGACTTTCGATCCTCACTCCATGTGTCGTTTTAGTTGTCCACCTGTTTTCTTTCGTTTCGTTTTAGGTTTCATGATGCACACCAGTTTTAGTTTGGATAATCTGGAGGTCTATTTAATTCACTAGTTTGTTTTTCACATTGCTTCTCATTATTTAACGCTACGTATCTATGTTTGATTTCCATTCAGTGTTTATCTTGTTTCGTTTAATACATTTTTATTAATATTTGTTATTTCAAAGGATTCCCGTCTTCACGTTTCCTAACAAATTGGTGACCCTGACGTGATCCTCACCAGGCTTCTTCAAGAGGGCTGAATTGAACTGCGGAATCAGACGACACTCAGACAGGTGCCACCGAAATAAAGGTAAGCAGAACCTTTTTAATAAAATCTGCATATGTAGATTCTAGAACACCACATGACTGTAAGGTAATAACAGACCTAGCCACTAGGGTGAGACCAGAAACCCCAGGCATTGAGGTGAGAGAACACCACATGACTGTAAGGTAACAACAGACCTAGCCACTAGGGTGAGACTAGACACCCCAGTGATTGAGGTGAGGGAACACCACATGACTGTAAGGTAATAACAGACCTAGCCACTAGGGTGAGACCAGACACCCCAGGGATTGAGGTGAGGGAACACCACATGACTGTAAGGTAATAACAGACCTAGCCACTAGGGTGAGACTAGACCTTGTAGATACACCCTTGATAGAAGCTGACCTGACACTCTTGGTGGATGGATCATGTTCACAGAACAGAGATGAGACTAATGTGTGGTGATGTCACTGACTGAATCTTTAGTACGCCTACCACCACACTACTCTGACCAGCGAGTTGAGGAAAATCCCCCGATAAAGGCATGTCAGATTGTTAAAGAATAAATATAAAAACTCACAATATACACAGACAGCGCTTATGCATTTAACCTTCTGCCGTGCAGGCTAGACATTTGTCTAATTTACAGAAATGAGTAGAGAACAGAAAGTTGAATAGTTCTACTCGTACTAAAGGAGAGGAAGATGAGCTAAAAGATACATTCAATGTCCTTTGGTCCAAAGGAGTAGCAGATGTAAGACTGATGGAGAATGCCTGTCACTTGTTTCCTATGGTGTTTGATTGACACATTTACTTGTGCACCCCACTAAAAGGTGGAAAACTAATGTTTACAACTTGTGACTGTCTTGTCTTTCCATGAAATAATCTAAAACTATTGATAGTGATATTGATAAAGACTCGGATCGTTAAGCTGTCTCGAAAATGGCATCCATATCAATAAAAAATAATGATCCTCATCTCTCCTAATATACTATGATTACATGATTCCCGTTTCACATCACCTTTTTATTTCATCTTGTCACATCGCTGTTAGTCTGAAATTGCCCCAGTCCCAACTTTTTTGGAACCTGTTGCATGCATCAATTTGAAAAAATCAACTTTCACCTTAAAAAATATGCAGTTTATTTGGTAAAACATGAAATAAGTTATCATTATACTTTTTTGATTCAATACAAGTTGAAGAACATTTCCAAGTCACTCCTCTTTGTTTAAATAAGCATTTTCCATACTGTCCCAACTTTTCAGAAGTGTGGTAGCATGTATAACAGTGCAATAGAGTAGTGTACAGAGGACCAAACCTGCCATAATTAGAAATAAACATTTAAATGTATTAGTAAGTATATTTAAACATGATCATTCTTTCTTTTTGTATATCTTGATTTATGTATGTATGTGAAATCCCTATTTGAAGCAGTGGTTAGTGCGCTCAGCTGTTGAGCCGTAGGGCGCTAGTCTGTTTCCCCCCACCGGACGCTACAATATTTTTTCTGTATTTCGTTGGCCGTGAACTAGTGAGGGGCCAGACTCTTAAACAAGTGGTTCAGTGCAACTGAAAGGATAGAAAAATTAAGACGATGACCCGCATCATCTGAATGGCTGAACACTACAGGGTTTTCTTCTTTGTCCGTCCAATTTACACGTACCTGTTTAACTGCATTGCAGGGACGTTATTTAAAAGGCAGTGAAACAACTACTTGTTTGTAACAGAAATGTACCCCTGTGCAATGAAGAACTACCAATTACTCACCAAGTAACTACAAATCAATCATTCATGTGTTGTGTAATTTATCTATTTTTACTATACAAATTGTAATAATTAAATGTTGCTACTTACCCGTTGAGCTTTGCCCTCCAGTCCCTGGTGCAAGGGACAGGACAGTTCCAACAGTAAAAAATAAATAAAACATTTTGAATGAACACAGTAGAAAATGTGCAACTCAAAGTGACTTCTGTCACCTAGAGAAGCAGGTTTTGGTCTGGAGGTTGACTGTCTCTAGGGACTGGTTAAAAGTGGGAGTTGTTTTTTCACGGTCACGATTACTCCAAGGTGTAGTGCATTGAAATCCAAATGCAGGCCCGGATGATCACGTTTGTTAAGGTTTAATATATAATTAAAACCAACAAACACAACGAACGGATAAAACGTACACGGAATGAATTGAAATGCGTTTACATAAAGGGTCTTACGAATAAACCAAACACAGTATAGGAACAATCATTAGAGCACTCACCACTACGTGACATTGAAACAATTTTGCAGTTTTCTTTGTGTGTTTGTTTGTGTGTCACAATGCTGGGATTAAATTGAACCTGATATTGCCATGTTTAAGGAGTCTTTATTCGTTGAAAATACATATCATGTCCATACACACTTTGAATTCCGAGTAGAGAAAACATATTTTTTTATATTTTTAATAAGTACATATAATGCAAGTCAAAATGTTTGGAAAAAGGTTCTGGAAAAATAGTTTAAAGCTAATTCATCTAGACATTATGTGATTCTCTACACATGTATACATCACATTATATCAACCCCCACAGCATGATGCTGCCACCACTTTGCCCCACCATAAACTTCCACAGATCTCTGAGATCCACAGAGAGAATCAAGCACACAAAACAAGAACCCAACACAAACCCTTACACCTTCAGGGGTCTTAATGTCTTGGTGCCAGTTACCACAGGACACCTTCCGGGGTCTTGTGAAGTCCAGGCCTCAGCAGGTCACAGCTGTTTTGGCGGCAGGCATAATGCCAACAACATTTAAGTCATTAGAGTAGATATATTTAATGACTTATAAAAGAATTCAATGACAGAATTAAATGTGTAGGAAGTCATGGGTTTGGAATACTTTCCGAAGGCCCTGTAAGTGAAGAACAGAAACCTACACAGCAACTGTGGTGTCAACATTTATTACAAATTATAATAATAAAGACTATAAGTCAAACTCAATTTTCTAGTACTTGTCTAACTGCATTGCAGCACGAAATGTAACTTGAGAAGACACTTTACGGGACCCGCTTGTAAAAAAAGTTTGAGGCCTATTTGAGCTACATATTTTCGATCTATCTATCTGTTTAGGCATTTGGAGTTAAGGCTGAGACATACAGTATCTATAGAAAGCAAGAAGCAGTAATCATTAACAATGGGGATTTCAATTAATGGACAAATTATGTCTCACATTTTAAAGGGGAGACTACCGTTTGTAGAAGCAATGCACTAGATTTTAATGGTCACTTTTGGTCAGCCAAGGCATATTTGATCTTTCTAAATGAGTTGAGTAAATCCGAATCCCTAGCTGACTAGTAATTGAAAGAGAAAGCAAAACAAGCCATGCTTTTAGGCTGTGCCTTGTGAACTCGCATAGCAAGGTGCCAATCAGATCATTATTTTAGAGTTTATTGACACACTCTTATATGCTGTCAGGTTGTGTTGAACTCGCGACCTCTGCCACTGCATCTCCATAATGAAACAGGTTAATTAACCTATAATTTGCCAAGCTGGGTGAATCATCCAGTGGAATGGCCTTTTTCATATCATTGTTGTGGAGCACACAGCAAATTCCTCACAGAGTAGCCAAGCTAAAAAACACTTTGCTCATTGTGTTGCCTTCACGTAATGGCAATTTTCTAGGAATGTCCTTTCAGAGTCAAACCTTGCCTGGCTGGTACTGCAGGGTAACTCCTGTCCCAGACAAATACAATCAACGCCCTTTGAGGGCACCCCACTGTTGGTCTTGTGTGCGTGGCCTTGGTTGTACCTTGCCTCTCGTTGGTTTCCGGGGTTTGTGAGGAGAGTCATCAGCCATGTTTTATTGGGTGGTCTCATGAAGGACTGCAGGCAATATTCTGCACATGGTTGGTTGTGAAGTTCCAGACCGATCCACAAACTCCTGTTAGAACGTTCCAGTGGACAAAATCCCAGGATCCATTGGGATTGCTCTGGGAATGCAAGGCAATGGCACTGGGTATGCACTAGGATGGCACTGGGTATGCACTAGGATGGCACTGGGTATGCATTAGGATGGCACTGGGTATGCACTAGGATGGCACTGGGTATGCATTAGGATGGCACTGGGTATGCACTAGGATGGCACTGGGTATGCACTAGGATGGCTCTGGGTATGGACTAGGATTGCACTGGGTATGCACTAGGATGGCACTGGGTATGCACTAGGATGGCACTGGGTATGCACTAGGATGGCACTGTGTATGCACTAGGATGGCACTGGGTATGCACTAGGATGGCACTGGGTATGCACTAGGATGGCACTGGGTATGGACTAGGATTGCACTGGGTATGCACTAGGATGGCACTGGGTATGCACTAGGATGGCACTGGGTATGCACTAGGATGGCACTGGGTATGCATTAGGATGGCACTGGGTATGCACTAGGATGGCACTGGGTATGCACTAGGATGGCTCTGGGTATGGACTAGGATTGCACTGGGTATGCACTAGGATGGCACTGGGTATGCACTAGGATGGCACTGGGTATGCACTAGGATGGCACTGGGTATGCACTAGGATGGCACTGTGTATGCACTAGGATGGCACTGGGTATGCACTAGGATGGCACTGGGTATGCACTAGGATGGCACTGGGTATGCACTAGGATGGCACTGGGTATGCACTAGGATGGCACTGGGTATGCACTAGGATGGCACTGGGTATGCACTAGGATGGCACTGGATATGCAGTGGGTAGATCAGACTGCCTTGTCTTCCCTAACAGGCAGCTGGTGTGCAGGTATAGATCCTGCTTCCACCCAGACCACCCTGAGGTCAGTGAATTATGTTAATCTTTCTCACTTTAGTTCATTTATGATTAAAGACTGTATTATTAGCTTTTGGTTTACTGGATGAACATTTATTTATGATATTATATTATCAGAAATGTAGAATTGGCATGTATATATGCAGTTTAAGGAAAAGAAAATCAAGCACTTACAGATTTATTTTCTATTTGAATATATTATTGCAATTGTAGAGCTTTTACAGCATGTATTTAAGGAAAAAAAAAAAGGCTAACTTCACAAGATTAAATAAAAAATAAATAAAGCAATAATTGGGTTGGGGGTAACACAATGTTTCAACAAGACAATAACGCAGAAGTACAGCAGCATAACAAATAAATATGGGTTTATACATCAATCACCTGATCATTCATTATGTCACAGCCTTTATGAGCCCCCAATAAACGTGAGGAGAGCCCCAAAATACCCTAAAAGACTAGGGCCGGCAGAAACACATTAACACATACTCTGCTGCAATCCTACATAGTCCAGAGGTTATATTCAGTAGATAAATGTTCTTATTTTTATGCATAGAGAGAGAGAGATGCCTAGTTTCTGCTGGGTAATGTGGTGCTGCTGGGTCATGTGGTGATGCTGGGTAATGGGGTGCTGCTGGGTAATGGGGTGCTGCTGGGTAATGGCCAGTTTGTACACTGGTCGCTGCTACATTGTGTAACGCGTTTCACGGTCACCTTCAGAGGTCCAAGAGTGTTGTTGCTTATCTGGTTAAAGTACTGAAAAACATAAAACATACATGTGATGTACAGGACTCTGCTAATAATACCACAGTGTGTAGAGGCCTTTAAACAGAAGTATCATATTATACAGGCATACAGTTTAGTAGAAGGGAATGAGCCAAAACACAGTGACCTACTAAAGTATTGGAACAGTAAAGTTACTGTTTGTTCTGCGTAGTCAGGGCATATGCATAAATATATATAAAAACGTATTTATAAAGACATTCCAAACTGTTGGTCTGGCTATACACACATTTTGTGCCACGGCGGTAATTGAAATCTCATCTCTCATCTCTCATCTCATCTTCAACCGCTTATCTGGGGTCGGGTCGCGGGGGTAGCAGCTCTAGCAGGGGACCCCAAACTTCCCTTTCCCGGGCAACATTAGTCAGCTCTGACTGGGGAATCCCGAGGCGTTCCCAGGCCAGTGTGGAGATATAATCTCTCCACCTAGTCCTGGGTCTTCCCCCGAGGTCTCCTCCCAGCTGGACGTGCCTGGAACACCTCTCTAGGGAGGCGCCCAGGTGGCATTCGTACAAGATGCCCGAACCACCTCAACTGGCTCCTTTCTACGCAAAGGAGCAGCGGCTCTACTCCGAGTTCCTCTCGGATGACTGAGCTTCTCACCCTATCCCTAAGGGAGAGGCCAGCCACCTTTCTGAGAAAACCCATTTTGGCCGCTTGTACCCGCGATCTCGTTCTTTAATTGAAATCTTTGTTACTTTAATCATCTATACTAGTTGATTTTATTTCATTGACATCCCCTACTCTAGATGAGATGCATTCGGCCTACTGTCACCAAACACATAGACCAAAGACAAAAGCAAATGAGGGAACAGAGGCTACACATTCACAGATATTTTGTGCGAATAATCAATGCAACAGGAAATACCTGATCAATTAGAAACACCTGTGAACCAAATGTTCCAATATGTGTGCTCAGATAAAATGTGGGATGGAACTCTAACAGTGCTGTAGGTCTGACTTTTTAAAAAAGTTCTGTTGAAGCGGACAATAATAATTAAATACATATTTTAATTGCGCTTACACAAAGTAACTTATAATATTACAAAAACACAGCGATCTAGACATCAAACACTCACCTGAATAAAACAACATGACATGAAACAATATCCGACAATGTGGAGCCCAAACTACAGTGTTTAATAGCCCCAGTGTTGCTAACCAGCCCCAGCTGTGCTAACAACAAAACAATCACCAGACACAGGAAGTGCGGCCTACTCAGACTTCCCGTGTAGAACCAAAACTTACCACACTCGTGACAATTATTTGACCCAAACCTTGAAAAAAAGTACGAAAATAACAAAGACGAAAAGATTATCAACATACCTGTTTAATGTACGAAGCAATTGTACTATTGTCAAGAGCTTCGTGGCTGGATATGTTTATCTTAACATCTGCAAACGTGGTCAGATCTGAAAAAAAAAACACAAACAAACAACACATGTTTGTTTTAAAAGTCAAACTATATAAACATTCCTTAAATGAATAAAAAAAATTCCCAGAAATTGTTAGACCAGAAAAAAGAAACTTTCTAAACACAAAAATACATCCTCACGTACTTGCTGCTAAAGTTGTTGGGGCAAAGGTTGTAGTTGTAGGTGGTGCTGTTGGAGTTGTTGGAGAAGAGGTTCTAGTTGTTGGAGGTGCTGTTGTAGTTCTTAGGGGAGTGGTTGTAGTTGTTGAGGGAATTGTTGTAGTTGTTGAGGGAGTGGTTGTAGTTGTTGGGGGAGTGGTTGTAGTTGTTGGGGAAGTGGTTGTAGTTGTTGGGGGAGTGGTTGTAGTTGTTGGAGGTGCTGTTGTAATTGTAGGAAGTGCTGTTGTAGTTGTTGGAGGTGCTGTTGTAGTTGTTGGAGGAGCTGTTGTAGTTGTTGGAGGAGTGGTTGTAGTTGTTGGGGGTACCGTTGTAGTTGTTGGAGGTGCTGTTGTAGTTGTTGGAGAAGTGGTTGTAGTTGTTGGGGAAGTGGTTGTAGTTGTTGAGGGAGTGGTTGTAATTGTAGGAAGTGCTGTTGTAGTTGTTGGAGGTGCTGTTGTAGTTGTTGGAGGTGCTGTTGTGGTTGTGGAAGGTGCTGTTGTAGTTGTTGGAGGTGCTGTTGTAGTTGTTGGAGGAGTGGTTGTAGTTGTTGGGGGAGTGGTTGTAGTTGTTGGGGGAGTGGTTGTAGTTGTTGGAGGTGCTGTTGTAATTGTAGGAAGTGCTGTTGTAGTTGTTGGAGGTGCTGTTGTAGTTGTTGGAGGAGCTGTTGTAGTTGTTGGAGGAGTGGTTGTAGTTGTTGGGGAAGTGGTTGTAGTTGTTGAGGGAGTGGTTGTAATTGTAGGAAGTGCTGTTGTAGTTGTTGGAGGTGCTGTTGTAGTTGTGGGAGGTGCTGTTGTAGTTGTTGGAGGTGCTGTTGTAGTTGTTGGAGGAGTGGTTGTAGTTGTTGGGGGTGCTGTTGTAGTTGTTGGAGGTGCTGTTGTAGTTGTTGGAAGTGCTGTTGTAGTTGTTGGAGGAGCTGTTGTAGTTGTTGGAGGTGCTGTTGTAGTTGTTGGAGGTGCTGTTGTAGTTGTTGGAGGTGCTGTTGTAGTTGTTGGAGGTGCTGTTGTAGTTGTTGGAGGAGCTGTTGTAGTTGTTGGAGGTGCTGTTGTAGTTGTTGGAGGAGCTGTTGTAGTTGTTGGAGGTGCTGTTGTAGTTGTTGGAGGTGCTGTTGTAGTTGTTGGAGGAGCTGCTGTTGTAGTTGTTGGAGGTGCTGTTGTAGTTGTTGGAGGTGCTGTTGTAGTTGTTGGAGGTGCTGTTGTAGTTGTTGGAGGTGCTGTTGTAGTTGTTGGAGGTGCTGTTGTAGTTGTTGGGGGGCTGTTGTAGTTGTTGGGGGTGCTGTTGTAGTTGTTGGAGGTGCTGTTGTAGTTGTTGGAGGTGCTGTTGTAGTTGTTGGAGGAGCTGTTGTAGTTGTTGGAGGTGCTGTTGTAGTTGTTGGAGGTGCTGTTGTAGTTGTTGGGGGTGCTGTTGTAGTTGTTGGAGGTGCTGTTGTAGTTGTTGGAGGTGCTGTTGTAGTTGTTGGAGGTGCTGTTGTAGTTGTTGGAGGTGCTGTTGTAGTTGTTGGAGGTGCTGTTGTAGTTGTTGGAGGTGCTGTTGTAGTTGTTGGAGGTGCTGTTGTAGTTGTTGGAGGAGTGGTTGTTTGTTGGAGGAGGAGTGGTTGTAGTTGGAGGAGGAGTGGTTGTAGTTGGAGGAGGAGTGGTTGTAGTTGGAGGAGGAGTGGTTGTAGTTGGAGGAGGAGTGGTTGTAGTTGTTGGAGGAGTGGTTGTAGTTGTTGGAGGAGTGGTTGTAGTTGTTGGAGGAGGAGTGGTTGTAGTTGGAGGAGGAGTGGTTGTAGTTGGAGGAGGAGTGGTTGTTGTTGGAGGAGGAGTGGTTGTAGTTGGAGGAGGAGTGGTTGTAGTTGGAGGAGGAGTGGTTGTAGTTGGAGGAGGAGTGGTTGTAGTTGGAGGAGGAGTGGTTGTAGTTGGAGGAGGAGTGGTTGTAGTTGGAGGAGGAGTGGTTGTAGTTGGAGGAGGAGTGGTTGTAGTTGGAGGAGGAGTGGTTGTAGTTGGAGGAGGAGTGGTTGTTGTTGGAGGAGGAGTGGTTGTAGTTGGAGGAGGAGTGGTTGTAGTTGGAGGAGGAGTGGTTGTAGTTGGAGGAGGAGTGGTTGTAGTTGGAGGAGGAGTGGTTGTAGTTGGAGGAGGAGTGGTTGTAGTTGGAGGAGGAGTGGTTGTAGTTGGAGGAGGAGTGGTTGTAGTTGGAGGAGGAGTGGTTGTAGTTGGAGGAGGAGTAGTAGTTGTAGTTGGAGGAGGAGTGGTTGTAGTTGGAGGAGGAGTGGTTGTAGTTGGAGGAGGAGTGGTTGTAGTTGGAGGAGGAGTAGTGGTTGTAGTTGTTGGAGGAGGAGTGGTTGTAGTTGGAGGAGGAGTGGTTGTAGTTGTTGGAGGAGTGGTTGTAGTTGGAGGAGGAGTGGTTGTAGTTGGAGGAGGAGTGGTTGTAGTTGGAGGAGGAGTGGTTGTAGTTGGAGGAGGAGTGGTTGTAGTTGGAGGAGAAGTGATTGTAGTTGGAGGAGGAGTGGTTGTAGTTGGAGGAGGAGTGTTTGTAGTTGGAGGAGGAGTGGTTGTAGTTGGAGGAGTGGTTGTAGTTGGAGGAGTGGTTGTAGTTGGAGGAGGAGTGGTTGTAGTTGGAGGAGGAGTGGTTGTAGTTGGAGGAGGAGTGGTTGTAGTTGTTGGAGGAGGAGTGGTTGTAGTTGGAGGAGGAGTGGTTGTAGTTGGAGGAGGTGTGGTTGTTGTTGGAGGAGGAGTGGTTGTAGTTGGAGGAGGTGTGGTTGTTGTTGGAGGGGGAGTGGTTGTTGTTGGAGGGGGAGTGGTTGTAATTGTTGGAGGAGGAGTGGTTGTAGTTGGAGGAGGAGTGGTTGTAGTTGTTGGAGGAGGAGTGGTTGTAGTTGTTGGAGGAGGAGTGGTTGTAGTTGTTGGAGGAGGAGTGGTTGTAGTTGGAGGAGGAGTGGTTGTAGTTTTGGAGGAGGAGTGGTTGTAGTTGTTGGAGGAGGAGTGGTTGTAGTTGGAGGAGGAGTGGTTGTAGTTGTTGGAGGAGTGGTTGTAGTTGGAGGAGGAGTGGTTGTAGTTGGAGGAGGAGTGGTTGTTGTTGGAGGAGGAGTGGTTGTAATTGTTGGAGGAGTGGTTGTAGTTGGAGGAGGAGTGGTTGTAGTTGGAGGGGGAGTGGTTGTTGTTGGAGGTGCTGTTGTAGTTGTTGGAGGTGCTGTTGTAGTTGTTGGGGGAGTGGTTGTAGTTGTTGGGGGAGTGGTTGTAGTTGGAGGAGGAGTGGTTGTAGTTGGAGGAGGAGTGGTTGTTGTTGGAGGAGTGGTTGTTGTTGGAGGAGGAGTGGTTGTTGTTGGAGGAGGAGTGGTTGTAATTGGAGGAGGAGTGGTTGTTGTTGGAGGAGGAGTGGTTGTAGTTGGAGGAGTGGTTGTAGTTGGAGGAGGAGTGGTTGTAGTTGGAGGAGGAGTGGTTGTAGTTGGAGGAGGAGTGGTTGTAGTTGGAGGAGGAGTGGTTGTTGTTGGAGGAGGAGTGGTTGTAGTTGGAGGAGTGGTTGTAGTTGGAGGAGGAGTGGTTGTTGTTGGAGGGGGAGTGGTTGTTGTTGGAGGTGCTGTTGTAGTTGTTGGAGGTGCTGTTGTAGTTGTTGGAGGTGCTGTTGTAGTTGTTGGAGGTGCTGTTGTAGTTGTTGGGGGAGTGGTTGTAGTTGTTGGAGGTTCTGTTGTAGTTGTTGGAGGTGCTGTTGTAGTTGATGGGGCTTCTGTTGTAGTTGATGGGGCTTCTGTTGTATTTGTTGTAGTTAAGGCAGGGGTCGTAGTCAGGTCAACTGGTTTTAAAATATATATTTAGCATGCAAAAGGAGGTATGAAACATTATGAGACAGTTATTAGTGCTGATTCAGGAGGCTATAATATTAGATTAGATTGTCACTACTTTCATTGCTACTTTCCTCGATTTGATTGTAATGCCACTGTCACAACATCTTATTATTTATGAGGAGGTTTAATTTGTCTCTATCTGAATTACAACTCAAACCATTTGGAGTCTTACGTTAGTGGCCTCTAAATGCATATTCCTTTCTTTTTAAACCTCGATTTTTGGATAATTATGAACGGCAATGATATTCAACGTTTAAACAATAAGGTTTTGAATTACTTGTTCTTGTATCTGCCTCTTCATAACTATTTGTACAACAAATTACTACGATCTGCAAATTACTACGATCTGACGTGTATGCAATTAATCTTCAATTAATTGCATACACGTCAGTCGAAGTATTTTGTTAGCGACACATTCACACGATCATCAAGTCTCGCCCCCACATAGGCCAGGTGATTCTGAATTTACTCTGGCGTATTTCTTTGGAATAGGAATTTAGCCCTGTGCTATAAGGAACTACCTAACCCATTCATGTGAATCCCCCAAGATATCAATACAGTACGATAACATCCAATACTTTGATTTAATCCACACCTACTCCAATTATTGCCGAAATGTATATTCATAATTTCATCATTGTTTTATGAATTATTTATATTTGGATTCCAACGACCACTTTTATTTATATACCTGTAGTACCTGTACCTGTTTTATACCCAAACATACCCAAGACGTGTTAAACCGATGACTCACCAAGAACAGGCTTTCAACTATAGCATTTCCTCTTGTTTTAGTATAGGTACAATATGTTTCAAATGGGGTGCTTTATCCAGTCTAATTTAGTCTTAGAAACATTATTCTGCCATTTTCACAGGTCCAAGTAACAGGCCAGTAACTCTTAGGGGGTCAGTTTGAATCCCAGGGTACAGGTTCATTTTAGTTTGTTATTAGTCATAGTTCCTAGACGTTTTTATGCAAAATAGCACAGGGACGGGGTTAGTTTTTTGTCAAGCAAACAATTAAAGTTTTTGACAGTTAAAAATTGTTGGAAATGAAATGACCACAGAACGGTAAGGTGTGACGTGATTATGTGTATTAAGTCATACACTTAATATTGAATTGCTTGTAGGTATGTGTGTGTGTGTGTGTGTGTGTGTGTGTGTGTGTGTGTGTGTGTGTGTGTGTGTGTGTGTGTGTGTGTGTGTGTGTGTGTGTGTGTGTGTGTGTGTGTGTGTGTGTGTGTGTGTGTGTGTGTGTGTGTGTGTCAGTATAATGTCAGTAAATTGTGTGTGTGTGTCAGTATAATGTCAGTAAAATGTGTCTGTGTGTCAGTATAATTTCAGTAGTATGTGTGTGTGTGTCAGTATAATGTCAGTTATATGTGTGTGTGTGTCAGTAAAATGTGTGTTTTTGTGTCAGTATAATGTCAATATTTCAGGACTGTAAAGCTATACTGTGCACTATGAATTTAATGTACAATTCTCAATTGATTTATGTATTAATTATCTATTTTGACTATACAAATTGTAAGAATTAAAAGTTGCTACTTACCCGTTGTGGTTTGTGCTCCAGTGCCTGGGCAAAGGGACAGGATAGTTCCGACAATTAAAATGTAATAAAACATTGTGAACGGGAAAAGTAGAAGATGTGCAGAACAAACAAACTCCTATCACCTAGTGAAGCAGGTTTCTGTTTGTAAGTTATACTGTATGGTTAAAAGTGGGAGTTGTCCTGTCACAAAAGAAATCTGATATTGTTTATTACAATTGTACAATAGAGGATAAGGATTACAAAAAGAAAGCAAAAGGGCAATGTGTGTGTCTGTTTGTGTTTTTGCAATGGTGGGATTCAATTGAACCTGATATTGCATTATTTAAGTAGTGTCTTTATTTGCAATTAATGTAAGTGCATACACAAAAAAACATTTATTTTAATGAGATTAAGGTTTTGTCAATGTTACAACAAAGAATAATTTTAACAAAGTTAAAATGTACAGCTGGAAATTTTATTTAAAGCTAATCTTCTGGGCATTATGTGATTCTCTACAGATGTGTATATCATATCATATCAATCCCCACAGCATGATGCTGCCACCACTTTGCTGCAACCTTTCCCAGATCTCTGAGGTCCACAGAGAGTACTTTCATGGCGTATAAGTTGTCCTGACATGCCCTGTGAAGTATTGGAACTTATACAAACAGGTTTGTATGCATCTGGGCTCAATTCAGAGGGTCAAAGGGTCTGAATATCTATGTACCTGAGATCACCTTTTAGTTATCAATGGTTTTCACTGGTTCTGAATATCTATGTACCCGAGACGAAAACTGACAATAAAAAATGTAGGATGTGAAGCAGTCAAAATACTTCCCTAAGTAACAAACTGCAAGTGACAAACTGAAACCTACACATCAACTGTAGTATACACTATACATGTGTCTACATTTCTAAATAATGATAACTGTAAGTCAAAAGCAAGTTACAGGTACTTGTCTAAATGCAATGCAGTGCAAAGGTAACTTGAGGATGCCCTTCAAGGAATTAATTTGTAAGAGCTATTAAGCTGTTTAGGAATTAGGAAATTAGGCTGAGACAACAAAATGGGAGTAAACTGTATTATTTATACCTGTTCTGAGGGTTTATACCTATCAATACATTTTCTTATTTGATCAATATTAAATCACATGAAGGGAGCAAAACATGTGTCTGTTTGACACAATTCCAGGGTGTAGTGCCCAGGGTGTAGTGCAGTAATGAGCCATACGTGGAACCAATAAATCACGTTTGTGAGTTTTAATTGACAAAGCAAAACTACACAGGTGATTAAAATAGTCTAGTAAGTGGCAACTAAATATACAAACACACACGTATCAACCAACCTCCACTCACCTATCACAGGATGTGACTTAAGACTCCATCCAGAAGATCAAGAGGTGCAGGTAGACTCAGCTTCTACCCAGAAGGTCTAGAGGTGCAGGTAGACTCAGCTTCTACCCAGAAGGTCTAGAGGTGCAGGTTGATTCAGCTTCTACCCAGAAGGTCTAGAGGTGCAGGTAGACTCAGCTTCTACCCAGAAGGTCTAGAGGTGCAGGTAGACTCAGCTTCTACCCAGAAGGTCTAGAGTTGCAGGTAGACTCAGCTTCTACCCAGAAGGTCTAGAGGTGCAGGTAGACTCAGCTTCTACCCAGAAGGTCTAGAGGTGCAGGTAGACTCTGCTTCTACACAGAAGGTCTAGAGGTGCAGGTAGACTCAGCTTCTACCCAGAAGGTCTAGAGTTGCAGGTAGACTCAGCTTCTACCCAGAAGGTCTAGAGGTGCAGGTAGACTCAGCTTCTACCCAGAAGGTCTAGAGGTGCAGGTAGACTCAGTTTCTACCCAGAAGGTCTAGAGGTGCAGGTAGACTCAGCTTCTACCCAGAAGGTCTAGAGGTGCAGGTTGATTCAGCTTCTACCCAGAAGGTCTAGAGGTGCAGGTAGACTCAGCTTCTACCCAGAAGGTCTAGAGGTGCAGGTAGACTCAGCTTCTACCCAGAAGGTCTAGAGGTGCAGGTAGACTCAGCTTCTACCCAGAAGGTTTAGAGGTGCAGGTTGATTCAGCTTCCATCCTGCAATGGCCTTAAATGGTCAATAATGTTCTTTAAATATGATATAATATTCACAGACGAATCCCAGCGATTAGTGATGTCCATGTGTTTCAGACACTTTAAGCAGTCACACCCCAGAACCCCCACCCACAACCCCAACCCAGAACCACCACCCACAACCACCACCGACGTAAATCAGTGAATTATGTTGATCTTCATCACTTCAGATACGGACACGTATGATGAAGAAGATCGTGTGTTGAATCAGTCCATTTGGGGATGATGACGAGACAACAATATCTTCAGTCACCAGGTGTCTGCTGGTTAAAGACTGTATTATTAGCTTTTGGTTTACTGGATAAACGGTTGCTATGATATTTGTTGATAAAATTGAGCACTCACAGATATATTTTGTATTTGATTGAACATTTATTCATGATATGATATGTTATGATAATATCATATCATGATATGATATGATATTATCATAAATGTAGAAATGTGCATGTATATGCAGTATAAAGAAAATAATACATGCAAACCATTAAAGGATTTAAAAAACAATATTTGGATTGCCTGTACATGTATGTTTATATAAGTATAAGTTGATATTATTAAGACACATTGTCTCAACAAAACAATAAAGCAAAAGTACAGCAGCTCAAGAAATAAATATGGGTTTATACATCAATCATCTCATCATTCATTATGTCACAGCCTTTATAGATACTGTTCACTAGATAGCGCAATGCAGTGTGGTTCAAGACACAATTAACATGAGCCCCCAATAAACGTGAGGAGAGCCCCAAAATACCCTAAAAGACTAGGGCCTGCAGAAACACATTAACACATACTCTTCTGTAATCCTACATAGTCCACAGGTTATATTCAGTAGATAAATGTTCTTATTTTTTATTGTGTTTTTAATCTTTAGTCACACGTACTTACACAGCATTGATATAAAAGTAAAATACCCACCAAAATGTATTTTTTTAAATGTATGTACAGTGAAAAAGAAAGTACAGAACAGTATGAAGAGTTGGGTCATATAGAGCTGTGTCATATAGAGCTGGGTCATATAGAGCTCGGTCATATAGAGCTGGGTCATATAGAGCTCGGTCATATAGAGCTGGGTCATATAGAGCTGGGCCATGTAGAGCTGTGTCATATAGAGCTGGGTCATATAGAGCTGTGTCATATAGAGCTGGGTCATATAGAGCTCGGTCATATAGAGCTGGGTCATATAGAGCTCGGTCATATAGAGCTGGGTCATATAGAGCTGGGTCATATAGAGCTGTGTCATATAGAGCTGGGTCATATAGAGCTCGGTCATATAGAGCTGGGTCATATAGAGCTGGGCCATGTAGAGCTGGGTCATGGGGTGCTTCTGGGTCATGGCCAGGTTGTACACTGATTGCTGTTACATTGAGTGAAGCGTTTCACGGTCACCTTCAGAGGTCCAAGAGTGTTGTTGCTTATCTGATTAATGTACTGAAAAACATAAAACATACATTTAATGCATGACATAAATCTGTAATTTAATGTTGAAGAACGGCATTATATGTTGAAGATCAAACATACTCAAATAGAATCTATTGATTTGAGTTTTAATGACCACAACAGATACAATAGTGCTGCCTAGAAGTGCATATCAATCTACAGCAAATGGATTCCCTTTTTATTAAATAAAATCACAAATAGATCCTGAATTGACCCAACCGTTTACAAAACGTAAAGATAATACAATACAATAATACAAAGAGAAAATGATAATCAACATACCTGCTGTATATACGAAACAATTGTACTGTTGTCAAGAATTTCATAGCTGGATATGTTCAGCCTAATATCTGCAAAAGTGGTCAGATCTGAAATAGATGTAAGACAAACATAAATCAATGTTTCTGACCAACCGGATATACAAACATTAAATACAATTTCCTTTCACATCAGATTTTTTAAATGTATTGATCTCTCTATTCATTGCTAAAACATGTTTACGTACTTGCTGGATTAGGCAATGTTGTCAACGAGGTTGTAAGAGCTGCACTTGTTGTTTGAGATGTTGAGGAAGGATTTGTAAGTTGTGTAGCAGGAGTTGTGGCAGGATGTGTGGCTAATGTTGGGGATGTTGGAGCAGGAGTTGGGGCTATTGTTACAGGAGGTGTGGCTATTGGGCCAACTGTTGTGTTAGGAGGTGTGGTTATTGGTGTGGTTGCTGGAGCAGGAGTTGGGGCTATTGTTACAGGAGGTGTGGCTATTGGGCCAACTGTTGTGTTAGGAGGTGTGGTTATTGGTGTGGTTGCTGGAGCAGGAGTTGGGGCTATTGTTACAGGAGGTGTGGCTATTGGGCCAACTGTTGTGTTAGGAGGTGTGGTTATTGGTGTGGTTGCTGGAGCAGGAGTTGGGGCTATTGTTACAGGAGGTGTGGTTATTGGTGTGGTTGTTGAGGCAAGGGTTACGGCTATTGTGCTAACATTTGTGACAGGAGATGTGGCTATTGGGCCAGTAGTTGTGTCAGGCGGTGATCCTAATGTGGTGGTTGTTGGGACAGGGGTTGTAGGATGTTCGGCTGTAGTTGTAGTTGTGGGAGGTTCTGTTGTATTTAATGGGGCAACGGTTGCATTATTGGGAGGTGCTGTTGTAGTTGTTGGGGCAGCGGTTGCATTATTGGGAGGTTCTGTTGTATTTGTTGGGGCAACGGTTGCATTATTGGGAGGTGCTGTTGTAGTTGTTGGGGCAACGGTTGCATTATTGGGAGGTTCTGTTGTATTTGTTGGGGCAACGGTTGCATTATTGGGAGGTGCTGTTGTATTTGTTGGGGCAACGGTTGCATTATTGGGAGGTGCTGTTGTAGTTGTTGGGGCAACGGTTGCATTATTGGGAGGTGCTGTTGTATTTAATGGGGCAACGGTTGCATTATTGGGAGGTGCTGTTGTAGTTGTTGGGGCAGGGGTTGCATTATTGGGAGGTTCTGTTGTATTTAATGGGGCAACGGTTGCATTATTGGGAGGTGCTGTTGTAGTTGTTGGGGCAGGGGTTGCATTATTGGGAGGTTCTGTTGTATTTAATGGGGCAACGGTTGCATTATTGGGAGGTGCTGTTGTAGTTGTTGGGGCAGGGGTTGCATTATTGGGAGGTTCTGTTGTATTTAATGGGGCAACGGTTGCATTATTGGGAGGTTCTGTTGTATTTAATGGGGCAACGGTTGCATTATTGGGAGGTGCTGTTGTAGTTGTTGGGGCAGGGGTTGCATTATTGGGAGGTTCTGTTGTATTTAATGGGGCAACGGTTGCATTATTGGGAGGTGCTGTTGTAGTTGTTGGGGCAGGGGTTGCATTATTGGGAGGTTCTGTTGTATTTAATGGGGCAACGGTTGCATTATTGGGAGGTTCTGTTGTATTTAATGGGGCAACGGTTGCATTATTGGGAGGTGCTGTTGTAGTTGTTGGGGCAGGGGTTGCATTATTGGGAGGTTCTGTTGTATTTAATGGGGCAACGGTTGCATTATTGGGAGGTGCTGTTGTAGTTGTTGGGGCAGGGGTTGCATTATTGGGAGGTTCTGTTGTATTTAATGGGGCAACGGTTGCATTATTGGGAGGTGCTGTTGTAGTTGTTGGGGCAGGGGTTGCATTATTGGGAGGTTCTGTTGTATTTAATGGGGCAACGGGAGGTGCATTATTGGGAGGTGCTGTTGTAGTTGTTGGGGCAACGGTTGCATTATTGGGAGGTGCTGTTGTATTTAATGGGGCAACGGTTGCATTATTGGGAGGTGCTGTTGTAGTTGTTGGGGCAACGGTTGCATTATTGGGAGGTGCTGTTGTATTTAATGGGGCAACGGTTGCATTATTGGGAGGTGCTGTTGTATTTAATGGGGCAACGGTTGCATTATTGGGAGGTGCTGTTGTAGTTGTTGGGGCAACGGTTGCATTATTGGGAGGTGCTGTTGTATTTAATGGGGCAACGGTTGCATTATTGGGAGGTGCTGTTGTATTTAATGGGGCAACGGTTGCATTATTGGGAGGTGCTGTTGTATTTAATGGGGCAACGGTTGCATTATTGGGAGGTGCTGTTGTAGTTGTTGGGGCAACGGTTGCATTATTGGGAGGTGCTGTTGTAGTTGTTGGGGCAACGGTTGCATTATTGGGAGGTGCTGTTGTATTTAATGGGGCAACGGTTGCATTATTGGGAGGTGCTGTTGTATTTAATGGGGCAACGGTTGCATTATTGGGAGGTGCTGTTGTATTTAATGGGGCAACGGTTGCATTATTGGGAGGTGCTGTTGTAGTTGTTGGGGCAACTGGGGCGGCGGTTGTAGATGTTGTTGTCATTGTACTTATTGGGGCTTCAGCTGAGATTGTAAAAGATGTCGTCATTGGTGAAGAGGATGGGGTATTAGTTGAGGCTATGGAAGGTGTGGTTGGTTGTGTAGTGGTTGGGGCATCAGTTGAGGTTGTAGAAGTTGTAGAAGATGGGACAATAGTTGAGGTTGTAGAGATTGGGACATTAGTTGAGGTTGTAGAATCTGTGGTTGGTGATGTAGATGTTGTGGCATCAGTTGAGGTTGTAGAAATTGTAGTTGTTGGTGTAGAAGATGGGACATTAGTTGAGGTTGTAGAATCTGTGGTCGGTGATGTAGATGTTGTGGCATCAGTTGAGGTTGTAGAAATTGTAGTTGTTGGTGTAGAAGATGGGACATTAGTTGAGGTTGTAGAATCTGTGGTCGGTGATGTAGATGTTGTGGCATCAGTTGAGGTTGTAGAAATTGTAGTTGTTGGTGTAGAAGATGGGACAATAGTTGAGGTTGTAGAATCTGTGGTCGGTGATGTAGATGTTGTGGCATCAGTTGAGGTTGTAGAAATTGTAGTTGTTGGTGTAGAAGATGGGACAATAGTTGAGGTTGTAGAATCTGTGGTCGGTGATGTAGATGTTGTGGCATCAGTTGAGGTTGTAGAAATTGTAGTTGTTGGTGTAGAAGATGGGACATTAGTTGAGGTTGTAGAATCTGTGGTTGGTGATGTAGATGTTATGGCATCAGTTGAGGTTGTAGAAATTGTAGTTGTTGGTGTAGAAGATGGGACAATAGTTGAGGTTGTAGAGATTGGGGCATTTGTTGAGGTTGTAGAATCTGTGGTCGGTGATGTAGATGTTGTGGCATCAGTTGAGGTTGTAGAAGTTGTAGTTGTTGGTGTAGAAGTTAGGGCAATAGTTGAGGTTGTAGAGATTGGGGCATTTGTTGAGGTTGTAGAATCTGTGGTCGGTGATGTAGATGTTGTGGCATCAGTTGAGGTTGTAGAAATTGTAGTTGTTGGTGTAGAAGATGGGACAATAGTTGAGGTTGTAGAATCTGTGGTCGGTGATGTAGATGTTGTGGCATCAGTTGAGGTTGTAGAAATTGTAGTTGTTGGTGTAGAAGATGGGACAATAGTTGAGGTTGTAGAATCTGTGGTCGGTGATGTAGATGTTGTGGCATCAGTTGAGGTTGTAGAAATTGTAGTTGTTGGTGTAGAAGATGGGACATTAGTTGAGGTTGTAGAATCTGTGGTTGGTGATGTAGATGTTGTGGCATCAGTTGAGGTTGTAGAATCTGTGGTCGGTGTTGTAGAAGTTAGGGCAATAGTTGAGGTTGTAGAATCTGTGGTCGGTGATGAAGAGGTTGTGGCATTAGTTAAGGTTGTAGAATCTGTGGTTGGTGATGTAGAAGTTAGGGCAGTAGTTGAGATTGTGGAATCTGTGATTGGTGATGTAGAAGTTAGGGCAGTAGTTGAGATTGTGGAATCTGTGGTTGGTGATGTAGAAGTTAGGGCAGTAGTTGAGATTGTGGAATCTGTGGTTGGTGATGTAGAAGTTAGGGCAGTAGTTGAGATTGTGGAATCTGTGGTGGGTGATGTAGAAGTTAGGGCAGTAGTTGAGATTGTGGAATCTGTGGTGGGTGATGTCGTCGTTGGGGCATCAGTTGAGGTTGTAGAATCTGTGATCAATGCTGTTAAAAGAAACACCCAGCATGCAACAGGCAGCATACGTTATTATGAGATGTTACAGTTATTTCTGCACATTCAAGAGGTCATTCATGATATAACTTTAATTATATACAAAACTCCTTCTGGGAAAGTTGAATGTCAAAATATATTTGATGTAACATCATAGAAGACTACAGCCACCCAGGCTACAGTCTGTTCACACTGCTGCCATCAGGTAGACGTGACCGCTCCATCAGGGCACGGTCTACCAGACCAAACAGTATCAGGTAGAGGTGACCGCTCCATCAGGGCACGGTCTACCAGACCAAACAGTATCAGGTAGACGTGACCGCTCCATCAGGGCACGGTCTACCAGACCAAACAGTATCAGGTAGATGTGACCGCTCCATCAGGGCACGGTCTACCAGACCAAACAGTATCAGGTAGACGTGACCGCTCCATCAGGGCACGGTCTACCAGACCAAACAGTATCAGGTAGAAGTGACCGCTCCATCAGGGCACGGTCTGCCAGACCAAACAGTATCAGGTAGACGTGACCGCTCCATCAGGGCACGGTCTACCAGACCAAACAGTATCAGGTAGGGTGACCACTCCATCAGGGCAAGGTCTACCAGACCAAACAGTATCAGGTAGATGTGACCGCTCCATCAGGGCACGGTCTGCCAGACCAAACAGTATCAGGTAGACGTGACCGCTCCATCAGGGCACAGTCTACCAGACCAAACAGTATCAGGTAGGGTGACCGCTCCATCAGGGCAAGGTCTACCAGACCAAACAGTATCAGGTAGATGTGACCGCTCCATCAGGGCACGGTCTACCAGACCAAACAGTATCAGGTAGATGTGACCGCTGCATCAGATGTTGCGTGTCATAAATGATTACTGCGTAGATGTTGCGTGTCATAAATGATTACTGCGTCGATGTTGCGTTTCAAGTCACAACAATGTAATTGTTCACAATGGCGCTACGTTACTAACTGCTCTGCTACAAATACAATACTTTGACTTCACCTTGAACCTTCAACAATGATCCACACAATGTGGAAATTGGACCCTGGTATGAGAGGTATTTGACAAGACAAGGAATGAAGTGAAGGAATGAGGAATGAGTGAAGGCAATACGGGGTGAAGGCATGAGGTGAAGGCATGAGGTCTTCACCTTAGCGTTACATAAGCTGTGAAATTACCATTTGGAGAGTGAGATTGTGAAATAGATTCTTAAAGATTAAGATATTTGAGGGAGTTTATATGCTGTTAAATGGGTTTTCACAATACTTTTCTTTACATATGAACTATAAATGGTGTAGTTCAATTCTATATAAAATAAAATGTATGTTAAGATTTTTAAGTAAACACATTTTCTAGTACACTTTTCTATTTAACCCCTTGTAGGCCCGTTGATGCTGAATTTATTCTGGCATACTTGTTTAAAATAGGAATTATCAGTCAGTAACGACAAAGCAGTCATTCATGTGAATTCCATAAGATATTGCTAAACTACAATAACACGTTTTCTGAATGATTTATATTTAGGATCCCAATATCAATGTTGTATTTACAGAACAAAAGCACCACGTACAAATAGCAGTATAACCATATTACCTGTACCTTTCTACCACACCTGTTGCCCACCCAAAATGGTACAAAGGAGGTCCTTTTGTTTGTCTTCGAAACCTGTTTCTGATGCCATAACAGGTCTAAGTAACAGGTCAGTAACCTTAAGGTTGTCAGTTTGAATCCCTGGTTAATTTTAGTTAGTTATTCATTTTGTTCCTAGATGTTTCTGTTCAAAATAGCCCAGAGGCGAGGTTAGTGTATTATCAGTGAACAATGACCCTAACTCTAAACAGTTGGAAACACCACCTTCTGTGTGTGTGTGTGTGCGTGTGTGTGTGTGTCAGAATCTCCTTTATCACCTATATAATATACTGAGTTTGGAATAACATTTATATAATATTATTTCTAAACATTACAACGATATTATTGAGTCACTCGTTCACGACAAGTTAGAACTAGTAACAACAAAAGAAAAAGCAAAACCAGATGGTTAAATAAATTCCCAAGTGCTCATTTTTTAAAACCATGTCATTCGAAAACTTTTTACTGTTCTATTGACATTGGTTATGTTAATTATTTAGGGTGCGGGATGTGGCCAAAACATAAACAGTAATGAGATCTTCAATATATATATATTGTGCACATGTATTTAATATATAGTAAACAAAAATCTAGTCATTTATTTAATTACCTTTATATATATATTTATCTATTTTGACTATACAAATAGTATGATTCAAATGTCTCTACTTACCCGTTGAGCTTTGTCCTTTTGTCCCTGGGGCAAGGCACAGGACAGTTCCAATAATCAAAAGGGAATAAAACATTTTGAATGAGAAAAGTAGAAAATGTGCCACACAAAGGAACTTCTGTCACCTTGGTGAGCAAATTTCTGTTTGGAGGTGTTCTGTCTTTATTGGACTGGTTTAAAGTGGGAGTTGCCTTTTCACATGGAAATCAGATATTATTTATTACAATTGTACAGTGAACAAAATTGATAAGAAATCAAGACTGCATGCATGAGTGTAATGTACTTTTTTCTTGAGTTCTCACTCTTTGTCTGTTGCAGTTTGCAGAGTGATGGACTGGAACCTCCAACAGCTAGAATGCTGACAGACAAGTTCTCCTTGTCTACGGAAACAATAAAATGACAACCAAAATGTTGTGAAAAGAAAATCGGTGTGTGTGTGTTACAATAGTTCAATTGAACCTGATGTTGCAATGTTGAATCAGTGTCTGAATAAGCAGTCACCTGCACAGATGTATTCAACCTTCTCCCTAGTTTCATCGCACACACCTGTTCACTTGAAACTACTATGGTTCCCTCTTCTCTCCTGTCTGCTTTTGTTTTGTGTAACAGCATTGGCAGAATATTTATGGTTCCATGTCGGCAGACTTCACAGTGTCTTTATTTCCAATACACATGACTTGTGTACACACTTTCAATTAAAATAGGTAAATACATTCTCACATCGTTGACATAAAAACATTTATTTGGATGTAATTCTGGTGGTTTTGTTGATGTTATGCATGTACATACAATACAAGTCAAAATGTGCAGCTGGAAATATTGTTTAAAGCTAATTAATCAGGGTTTTCCTGAGTAGTGGTTTCCATCTGGATATTCCTATATATCCCTTGATGCAGTGCGGCAGGGATTGGTGTCTTTCTGCCAGGTTATCTCACATTTGCAGAGAAACTCTGAAGCCATGTTAGAGTGACAAATAGGTTCTTGATCACCCCCTGACCACGAGGCCCTTCTTGTCTGGTTACAGCTTTGGTGAGCTTCTTTCATTTCACAATTTTGGATCCTCAGATGCATCCTGGGTCCTTTCAGCTGACTAGTCTTTGTCTCTAGAACTTCCATCTGTGGAAAATTCAATTGATTGGACATTTTGAAAGGCACAAACCTGTTTGTATAATTTCCAAAACTTCACAGGGAAAAATATAAGGGGAAAAACCAGTAAAAAATATAAATACAAGTTGGCTGCGTTGCTAGGGGGCCAACAGCTAAAATCTTGTCTGGGGCACCATATTGGTCAGGGCTGGCCCTGGGTTCCAGACACCGCAGGACATCTTCAGCAGTCTTGTAGAGTCCATGTCTTGGTTCCAGACACCGCAGGACATCTTCAGCAGTCTTGTAGAGTCCATATCTTGGTTCCAGATATCACAGGACATCTTCAGCGGTCCTGTAGAGTCCATGTCTTGGTTCCAGATATCACAGGACACCTTCAGGGGTCTTTTAGAGTCCATGTCTTGGTTCCAGATATCACAGGACATCTTCAGCGGTCCTGTAGAGTCCATGTCTTGGTTCCAGATATCACAGGACATCTTCAGCGGTCCTGTAGAGTCCATGTCTTGGTTCCAGATATCACAGGACACCTTCAGGGGTCTTTTAGAGTCCATGTCTTGGTTCCAGATATCACAAGACATCTTCAGTGGTCTTGTAGAGTCAACGCCTTAACAGGTTGGCGCCATTATGGCGTAATGGTTATAATGTTTTGGCTCATGACTTAAAAATTCAATGTAAATGACACAATAAAATGCGGAAGAAATTAAGCAGTCAGGAAAATATTTTCAGAAAGCCCTGTAAGTGAAAAACAGAAACCTACTGTACTGTGGAATACAATGTGTCAATCTTAACAATCTACTCATGGGTGTATGATGGACTGTGAGTCAAACAGATTACAGGTACTTGTCTAACTGCATTGCAGAACAAAGGTAACCTGAGGAGGGATGTTAAGGAAACGTACCGTAAAATGTTTGAGGCCTATTCAAGCTGCGTGTTTCAGAGCTATCAAGCTGTGTAGGTGTTGGGAATTTGGTCTAAGATGAAGAGTAACGCAAGCAAGCAGCAATTATGGTGAATTATGTGGATTATAAAACTGATGGGAAAATTATACCTCACATTTTAAAGGGAAGCTACTTTTTTGTAGAAACAATACACTCTAAGTTTGGGCAACCAAATGTGCAGACAACTAATTGTTTGAGTAAATTAAGAACATATCTGTATAGTTAGAGAAAGAGTTTTGATTGAAGACAAAGATTGAATTGTGGTTAGATAAAATATCTACAGATTTTCTAGAGGCATTTTAAAGCAAAAACAAACAAACACACCCGTTGAGGTTCCCATGTCCTGGACTACTGTAATTAGTAACAGGTTACTAGTCTATTCTGGTGCCGTTATGTGTGTCATTTGGAAATTATTTATTCATTTGTCGCACACGTTGGGTATCGACCCGTCCACGCATTTTGACTGCTCTCCTTTTCAAGTCAGTAGGCTGAGGTATCCTTTTGTTTTAGCCTGTGAGCTGTTATTTTCCTGAGCGTTATGGTCTGTGTCCCGGAAGGAATGGGCCGTGTGACTGAACTTTGGATGTCCCTGAGGCTGGCGATGGCTTCCTGCCAAGAGGAAGCATTGTGACGGCTGCCATCTTGCTCCCAGAAATCCCCTGAGAAACTGTTTCCTTGAATGTTGACGCCAGCAGTCTGAGCTGCCATTTCCCTCTGGGCAGAGGGGGTACACCTCACATCCTGGGCTGGCACCAGTTATCCTCATGGAAGCCTGCTTCTGTCCACACATTGGGGGCATCTGGGCCATATCGCTCCCGCAGGTAAAAAGGTAAACATCTCCTTCTGGAGCCTCTCTCTCTCCACAGTCAACCTTTCCTGGACCTCTCAGTGGTTTCATATATTGTACTCTAATACATGTTTCTTATTAGACTTACCAGGAGAATGGAGGTTGAATTAAAAACAATTGTTCTCAGTGTTGGCAAGATTCCCAGTTAGGGTTTTGTTCTGACCATATGACCTGACTCAGCAAATCTCTCTTGGTCTTTACAGTTCAGGTTGCACGACCCTTAGGGTTTTTTCTATTGCCAACCCTGCATTCTCCCTCTGAACCAGAGGGGGCGCTGCCAACTGCAGTAACTAACCATTCTCTCACTTGAACATGAGTTGTTGAAAATTATTGGTGTTTTTTTACCAGATTGAGAGGGTAACAGAGTTTGTTTGTCAGAGATTTAAAACAGAGGAGATGTAGCCAGGATGAAGCACGTCAAAACAAGGGGAAAGAAATGTTGAAATCAGCATGAGAAAAAGGTACCAAAATAGTTGGATAAATAATAGCTTGGTCTATTTTTACTGAGTCCCTTTTTTAAATTGAGATGAAAGTGACTCCTCTTGACAGCAAACAAAGAGGTCTGCTAATCTTTGTCTCAATGTGACCTGTCATTATACAACTCATAGAAGAGAGACGCTTTTAGGGAGTTTTTTGCAGAACATTATTTTTAATAGCAACACAATATTTTTGATTACAAGCACATGTCAAGTCTTTGTGAATTTTTTTACTCTATAGTTCTGTTTTCTGTCAGACAGTAACATTTGGACGGTTGTTCTAAAATAGCTACCTTTCATCTATGAAGTGTTCTGATGAAACCAAAATAGAGACCAAAATAGACGGGTCTGAAGCTGACACATATATATCAATTAATTACAGCTCAATCCACTCATACACAGCAGTATTAACTTATTGCTAATTGCAATGTGGAATATCAGACAAAAAGCTGTTGTAATTTTATATATAGACAAAATGTACAGTACATATCTAGACATTGAGTCGGTCAGATAGACTTTTTCTGTATTGTAGTTGACCGATGTCTACAGACATGGTTGAAAATGACAAACGGTTTGCAACAGTAGCGCGACATCTCAAACACAGAAATAACACATGGACAGGTAGAGTTGATAGAAGATCCTGTATAACTGTTGCCATGGCAAATAGTCCACTTATGTGGTACTTCAGTACAATAAACCATATTTAGTACACATCTTCATCACCCGTTTCTTTTCTTTTTTGCTCTTGATGAGATGGTTTAGCGCTGTTGCTATGTAACACAGGGTGTCACGCGACATTTGCTAAGCGATGCCAACGAGGCGCATGGTTTGTGAAGCTGTCAAGGTTTGGCTTGTAATCGGACACCGCGTCAATAAATGGTATGTTCAGAATGCTGCGTCTGGGCTTCTCACACTCGAATACCGTTTCAAATTATCCAAGAATGCGAACTCCCTGTACGCCCCATCAGCCGTAGATAAATGGTGTCGTGTCCCTAAAGCTTTTTCTAATCTGTCCACCACTGCATCCTCATCACTATCTGGCTGTTAAGCTTCTCTGTGTGTTTGTGTGTGAACAACACTAACCCAAAAACAACTGGCACATCACTGAATACTGGGCTGTCCACCATGGCATTAAAAACAACACACCACCTTTGACCTCCATCGAATTCATAATATAACATAAAAGTGCCCCAAAAAAGTGTACCCTTTAATTGGAGCTCAAATGCCTGCTCAGTTACGATATCTTAAAGCCTACAGACTTCTTGGAATTCTCTCTCTCTCCCTCTCTCCCTCCTTTCCTCTCTCTCTCTCTCCCTCTCTCTCCCATCTCTCAGTAGCTTTAGCGGCCACCTTCAATCCAAAGTTCATCAAGGTGCCCTTTTCACATGATGCCATGTCCACTCTTTTAAAATGTCCCATACTGCCCATACCCACAGCACACTGCAGTTTCCTGAAGGTCCAGATGGAGAGGACTCTTGTCAGGTTGTTTTTTGATTGACAGTGCTTGGTGGAAGTACTCATTGTCTGGTTCCATTTTGTGTCGCGCCTTGGCGTGAAATCCAACACCCTATCTTCCTCGTACGGCGCACGGACACTTGTTTCATTGTATTATTGCCCTCACCTGTTTCCCCAATCACTGTCCTTATTTAAGTTCCTCCTTTCAGTGTGTCTTGTCGGTTTTGATTGGCGTTAGCTAACGTTACGCTTTGCTTATGTCCAGACGTGTTAAGTGTTATTTTTATTATAATCTATATTTTTAATAATAAATGTCCTCCGTTCACCCTGTGCTTGTGTCCGACTTTCCATTTCATGACACTTTGTAGTTTTGTGAATTATTTAAGTGTTCTAACGTCTAGTTTGACAAAGCCTGAGACAGGCCTCATTTTGAGAATTACTGATAATTAAATCTAGGTAGTGTCATGAGTTTCCATTGAGGCTGAGACTGGACCTAGGCACAGAGTTCCAATATTTATGGTTTTATTAATTTTAATTCACGGGCAGAATGTGAACAGGTAGGCAGAACGACAGAGACACGAGCAGGCAGGATTGACGAGCAGCAGGAAATAAGGAAAAAAACTGTAGACAACCAAAAAAACTAGTTTTACAGGGGCAGGAAACAGACAGGCGGATGGACGGAGGGACAGACGGCAACTGTTATGTGTAACTGACTGACAAACAGCACCAAGTGCTACAACATAACCACATACCTGTAGACAATGCTCCCACAAACACAGCTGACATATATAGGGAAACTTAAAAAGACACAGGTGCAGCAAATAGGAACTGATTAACATAAAAGGTCTAGGACAAAATACAAACAATATCACACAAGGACCAGGAGAGGGCAGAACAAGTCAAGACATAGAAAGAACATGATTGATACATTACAGGTCAAATACTATCATATTGTGCCATCTCTGCCGACCTTAAAGTGAATATGAGCACGGAGGAGAAGAACTTGTCTTGTTGTTTAATCTTTTGACCTGTGAGCGCGCATGGATCCGGAAGGCAAACTGTGCACATGGTTGAGTTCACTCAACGCTACAATAGCCCTACGTCAGACGCGGGGCGGGTTCACGGTTGACCCCACCCACTGACCCCACCCACCTGTGGTCACCATAAGTGGAAATATAAATGCAAATGAAGCTCTTAGATTAGGAGTTGGGGGTCACTTGGGAAACAATTAGGTGCTTCAGACAAGCGTCGGAGATAATGCCTGATGTAAATGACATGACTGCTATTATTCCCTAGTCATGCTTTTTGTTGTCTGTGGAGTAAACAGTCCTTCCTTATTTCAACAGCACTCTGTAATTGTGTAGTTTTTATTTTGATTTTCAATTACCGGCTTACAGTGACTATGGCAATTCAACCAGCCAATTCTTTCCGTTTGCGGAATCTAAACATGCTTATGCATGAAAGGTCATAGTCTATAAGCTAATGTTAGCTAGTTGCTGTGCCGATATTATCAAAGCATTGTCACAGTCACCAAGTACGGGTGTAAGGTTTGCAGTTACCTCAGCCAGCAAAAGGTCACAAACATTTGCAAAACTAAATATCTAGAAAAATAACACCCAAGAGTGTAATTTCATAAATACATTTAAATGTTTATTATTCACTCAACGCTATCGACAACCTGACAGTAGCTAGCTGTGAATCCAAGACGGTTACCGTTCCTTCAGCCCCTCTCTCTCCTCGTTCACCCTCAACTGGCAGCAATCTGGTATTAAATTTAAGGGGGTTATTTGACAAGATCACATCAAGTGAGAAAACAGCATGTTGCCGTTGTAATGTTTCTAACAGCTCTTCAAACACTGAGAGGAAATAAATCGCTCATCACATTTCTCTGTCACATCCCAAACTGCACTTTCTTCTTGGTGCACTTCCCATGTTTGTAATGAGTGCACTGTGTTCTAGGGAACAGTTGGGGATGCATGTATCTCTCTGTTTGCTCTAAACAAACAAAGGCGAAGCTGTAATTGCTTAGTGATGAGATTTGTCTAAAAGAAATGCCTCCTCACTGCCATTGTCAGATCTCAGCTTGAGACCGTAGTAAAAAAAAAACAGACGCGGATGAAAAGCATACATGACTGTACGGCTACAGAGGCAGTAGAATAGGGTTTAACTGCTGCCTCACTACAGAGGCAGTAGAATAGGGTTTAACTGCTGCCTCACTACAAATGCAGTAGAATAGGGTTTAACTGCTGCCTCCCTACAGAGGCAGTAGAATAGGGTTTAACTGCTGCCTCACTACAGAGGCAGTAGAATAGGGTTTAACTGCTGCCTCACTACAGAGGCAGTAGAATAGGGTTTAACTGCTGCCTCACTACAGAGGCAGTAGAATAGGGTTTAACTGCTGCCTCACTACAGAGGCAGTAGAATAGGGTTTAACTGCTGCCTCACTACAGAGGCAGTAGAATAGAGTTTAACTGCTGCCTCACTACAGAGGCAGTAGAATAGGGTTTAACTGCTGCCTCACTACAGAGGCAGTAGAATAGGGTTTAACTGCTGCCTCACTACAGAGGCAGTAGAACAGGGTTTAACTGCTGCCTCACTACAGAGGCAGTAGAATAGGGTTTAACTGCTGCCTCACTACAGAGGCAGTAGAACCGGTTTAACTGCTGCCTCACTACAGAGGCAGTAGAACCGGTTTAACTGCTGCCTCACTACAGAGGCAGTAGAACAGGGTTTAACTGCTGCCTCACTACAGAGGCAGTAGAACAGGGTGATGCCAAAGTATCATTGTCGGCCTATAAATGGCATCAGTGTGGTTTTGCCTGAAACGAACTGGGCTATGTTTACATTATACACCTCAGTGGGACTTCAGCTCAGACTGGAAGTAGGACTTATGAATTCCATTTAGCTCATAAGAAGCTTACTCCCATCGTGGGAGGAAATGGTATCTGAAATTAATTTTTTTTTGCATTATTGGGGTTTATTTTGGTTGGTGGAGTGAAGAACTGTGACAAGACGGACAGAATAATCAAAGTAATATCCGACATTACAGTACATTCTTTGAGTGTGCAAAAGCTGTATTTCCTACTTAATTTATATTGTTGTCAAGGAACAAGCATATTAATTTATTTATTTTTGCTAGTCATGGACATTAAACTATTTATATAAACCAGTGAGCCAAAACAAAATGCTGTTAGTACTCTGCGTACCATAAAAAGACTGCCGAACCACAGAGACAAGGACTCCTCAAGACCCTTGTAGATGTTCTGTGGTATCTGGCACCAAGACATTAGCACCAAGATCCTTCAAGTCCAGTAAGTTGTGAGTTGGAGTCACTGTGGATCAGACTTGTTGGTCCAGTACAGATGTGAGGTGGAGTCACTGTGGATCAGACTTGTTGGTCCAGTACAGATGTGAGGTGGAGTCACTGTGGATCAGACTTGTTGGTCCAGTACAGATGTGAGGTGGAGTCACTGTGGATCAGACTTGTTGGTCCAGTACAGATGTGAGGTGGAGTCACTGTGGATCAGACTTGTTGGTCCAGTACAGATGTGAGGTGGAGTCACTGTGGATCAGACTTGTTGGTCCAGTACAGATGTGAGGTGGAGTCACTGTGGATCAGACTTGTTGGTCCAGAACATCCCACGGTTGCTCAATTGGATTGGCACATTTAGAGCCCAACAACTCTTCATGTGTGTTTTGAAGGAGGTCACTGCCAACACTCTCACCCTCCCTCTCCTCTCTCTCCACCCTCACCCTCCCTCTCCACCCTCACCCTCCCTCTCCACCCTCACCCTCCCTCTCCTCCCTCTTCACCCTCACCCTCCCTCTCCACCCTCACCCTCCCTCTCCACCCTCACCCTCCCTCTCCACCCTCACCCTCCCTCTCCACCGTCACCCTCCCTCTCCACCCTCACCCTCCCTCTCCACCCTCACCCTCCCTCTCCTCCCTCTCCACCCTCACCCTCCCTCTCCACCCTCACCCTCCCTCTCCTCCCTCTTCACCCTCACCCTCCCTCTCCACCCTCACCCTCCCTCTCCACCCTCACCCTCCCTCTCCACCCTCACCCTCCCTCTCCCCCGTCACCCTCCCTCTCCACCCTCACCCTCCCTCTCCACCCTCACCCTCCCCCTCCTCCCTCTCCACCCTCACCCTCCCTCTTCACCCTCACCCTCCCTCTCCTCCCCCTCTTCACCCTCACCCTCCCTCTCCACCCTCACCCTCCCTCTCCACCCTCACCCTCCCTCTCCTCCCTCTCCTCCCTCTTCACCCTCACCCTCCCTCTCCACCCTCACCCTCCCTCTTCACCCTCACCCTCCCTCTCCTTCCTGTACCACCCTCACCCTCCCTCTCCACCCTCACCCTCCCTCTCCACCCTCACCCTCGTTATCTCCTTCCACTCCCTCTCTTGTATTCTAAGCCAACTGTTAGACCCTGGAGATAATGCTAAAGGTACATTGAGTGTCAAAGGGCATACCGCAGGTGGCGTCCAGATCCAATTGGGGAGGCAGGGCTAAGTGGGGCCATGTTGGAAGGGCCAACTGAGCTTTACTTCCTGGTACGGTGCGTGACATGCGAATGCCCCCTAACCTTAACCCTACTAATGAATATGTTAGACAGTAAAGCAGCATTGCATTAAACCGAGAGCTAAATGAAACAAGCCAATTAAAGCAGTCTCTCCAGGACCGCTGCCTCAGCCGCTGAATTCTACAAGAAATAAATCAAAACATTTTTGCCATCCGTGTCAAGACTGGAAGCATTTTGCTCAAGGCAGCCGGAGCGTGAAATCAAGTGACGTTTACCGATTCGTCTTTTTCCACCCTGCGGAGGTCTCCTGAATCTGACTCGAGGCTCAGCGCGTTGCAGACGGAGGTTCTCTAGAGCTTCACGTCCCTGACGGCTCACGCATGATCGTTTCATTCATCAGATGTTCCCACAGATCTTCCCTCATCACACGCATAGTTAACTCAACTAACATGTCTGGATCAATCACTCGTATATCTGACTGGATCAGTAAAAAGGCTCATATTGAATTCACACGTACAGTTAGCCAATGACAGAACTGCCGGGTCATATTACTCTGTGTGAAATGACGATCGGTTACTTGTGGGTGCACACAAGGAGATCTTAGAAGACTGACACTGTGTTCAAATAAAAAGCACAAATTATTTGCATTTTGTTGACTGGCTGTTTTATTTGGAGGCAATCAAGTCCGTCCTGAGAAATATTGGACGTGAAAACATCCAATGTGATTGGTCAACATGGCCAATTAACGTTGTTGAGGTGAAGAGATTTCACCCCATGCTTCCTGAAGGTCCTCCCACTAGTTGGATTGCCTTGATGGGCACATCTTACGTACCATACAGTCAAGCTGCTCCCAGAACAGCTCAGTAGGATTGCAATCTGGTGACTGTGCTGGCCACTCCATTATTGACAGAATACTGCTTCTTCCCTAAATATTTTTGTGAAGGCAGTGAGGCAGTGGAGTATATGTGTATCCGAGGCAGTAGAGTATATGTGTATCAGAGGCAGAGAAGTATATGTGCATCAGAGTTAATGGAGTATATGTGTATCAGAGGCAGTAGAGTATATGTGTATTAGAGGCAGTAGAGTACATGTGCATTAAGGCAGCGGAGTATATGTACATCAGAGGCAGTGGAGTATATGTGTATCAGAGGCAGTGGAGTATATGTGCATCAGAGGCAGTGGATTATATGTGCATCAGAGACAGTGGAGTATATGTGTATCAGAGTTAATGGAGTATATGTGTATCAGAGGCAGTAGAGTATATGTGTATTAGAGGCAGTAGAGTACATGTGCATTAAGGCAGCGGAGTATATGTACATCAGAGGCAGTGGAGTATATGTGTATCAGAGGCAGTGGAGTATATGTGTATCCGAGGCAGTAGAGTATATGTGTATCAGAGGCAGTAGAGTACATGTGCATTAAGGCAGCGGAGTATATGTGCATTAGAGGCAGCGGAGTATATGTGCATTAGAGGCAGCGGAGTTAATGTGCATTAGAGGCAGCGGGGTTTGTGTGCATTAGAGGCAGCGGGGTTTGTGTGTATTAGAGGCAGCGGGGTTTGTGTGCATTAGAGGCAGCGTGGGTATGTGTTCATTAGAGGCAGCGGGGTTTGTGTGCATTAGAGGCAGCGGGGTATGTGTGCATTAGAGACAGCGGGGTATGTGTGCATTAAAGGCAGCAGCCAAGAGAGCACCAGATTACCTCAGGCACAAATTAAATTATGTTTTAATCGAGTAAATATATATATATATATATTTATATAATTCAAAGAAACTCCAAGCTTTTGAACAGTAGTGCATATATTTAATGAATTAGAAATAAAGCCTATAACATGACAAAATATGTATAAGTTTAAGGGGTCTGAATTATGTTGAGTGCACAACACTTACATTCATATCCGACACATTATTAGGTGAAATGAAAGAATTAGTCCAGAAACAGTGGAGGTGCACATTCACAGATTTACAGATCCTTCGAGAAGTAGAAGATGAGCAATGTTTTGGGAGAAGTATGGTTCAGCTGTTGAATTAGCAGTTAATGGTTTAGAAGTGTCTTGATCTGTGGAGCTTATTCCTGTTGGTCTCTGTGGAACAGATGGCTTTGCTGAGGCCCACGGCACAGAGTAGAGAAGCTGTTCAGGAGTCAGAATAATTCACAGAAATGCAATAGACCCTAAAAACTAAAATGAATCAGATTCTAATTCTGAAACTTTACCAAGTCCAGTGTTCAGTAGAGTCAGTGTAGGTGGTTAGACAGGTCCAGTGTTCAGTAGAGTCAGTGTAGGTGGTTAGACAGGTCCAGTGTTCAGTAGAGTCAGTGTAGGTGGTAAGACAGGTCCCGTGTTCAGTAGAGTCAGGGCAGGTGGTCAGACAGGTCCAGTGTTCAGTAGCCTGATGGTTTGCAGGTAGAAACAGTATCTGAGCCTCTTGGTAGGAAACCAGAACATCTAGGTTAAACAGCATGCAGGTGTGTGCATGCGTGCGTGCGTGCGTGCGTGTGTGTGTGTGTGTGTGTGTGTGTGTGCGTGTGTGTGTGGGGGGTAAGGGAGGGCTAAGTCTTCCCAACCTAATTATCCTTTTGTGACAGTGCTGGAGGCAGGTCATGGGAGCCTGACAGATTGACAGGTCCCTCAGTGATTGGCTCTCCCTGCTGAGGAGATCAGAGTGTCACAGCTTCTGTCAGAATCAGGACCACAAAGGAAAAACAGGCACCATACACGAGTACTGATACATGGACTGTATCTTCATGTTCCTCTGTTTTCTTTCTTTCTCTCCCTCTCTCTCTCACTCCATCTCTACATCTCATTGTCTCTGTTTTCTTTCTCTCTCTCTCTCTCACTCCATCTCTACATCTCATTGTCTCTGTTTTCTTTCTCTCCCCTTCTCTCACTCCGTCTCTACATCTCTTTGTTTCTGTTTTCTTTCTCTCCCCTTCTCTCACTCCATCTCTACATCTCATTGTCTCTGTTTTCTTTCTCTCCCCTTCTCTCACTCCATCTCTACATCTCTTTGTCTCTGTTTTCTTTCTCTCCCCTTCTCTCACTCCATCTCTACATCTCATTGTCTCTGTTTTCTTTCTCTCCCCTTCTCTCACTCCATCTCTACATCTCTTTGTCTCTGTTTTCTTTCTCTCCCCTTCTCTCACTCCATCTCTACATCTCTTTGTCTCTGTTTTCTTTCTCTCTCTCTCTCTCTCTCTCACTCCATCTCTACATCTCTTTGTCTCTGTTTTCTTTCTCTCTCTCTCTCTCTCTCTCTCTCTCTCTCACTCCATCTCTACATCTCTTTGTCTCTGTTTCTTTCTCTCTATTTTAACCTCCGTTTCCCCATCCATCATACTGTGTTCACACACAACCTTCTCGCTCCATAACTCTTTCATTGCTTATCTCCCCCAGTTCCTCTCCTCCACCAATCTGTCTTTCCCTCTCTCACTTTGTCTTTGTACATGCTCTCCAGAGTCAGATGGTGATCTAATTTTTCTTCCAAATGCCTAATGATTCACCAGGAACATTAGGTATTTATAAGTTGTGGACAGAAGGCTCGTTGTACTATACTGACCAGTTTGGCTTTAGCAACACCGCTTAATTGGTGGCTATCAACTTCTGTCTCACTGATCATTTCCGTGTTTCACTATAAACTCAAGTCTCCAGACCTCCACAATGATTTAGTCCAACAGCTGCCATTGACAAGGCCCGGACGCCCAGATTCAGTCAGCAAAACGCACAGACTTATTGCTGACTGGATCCCAAAATAACTGGTAGAGGAGAGTTGAAGCCTGCTTGTTAACGATACAAAAAAGTGTAAGAGACAGCGAATGGCATGTCAGCTGTTAAAGGGCCATGTCAGCTGCGTTCGACTTTTCTTATCAACACATGTGACGCAGTTAAAGGGCCAATTAATTCAAACTTTACCAGCCTACCCACTTTACCAGTCTACCCTCTTTACCAGTCTACCCACTTTACCAGTCTACCCACTTTACCAGTCTACCCTCTTTACCAGTCTACCCTCTTTAACAGTCTACCCACTTTACCAGTCTACCCACTTTACCAGTCTACCCTCTTTACCAGTCTACCCTCTTTACCAATCTACCCACTTTACCAGTCTACCCTCTTTACCAGTCTACCCTCTTTACCAGTCTACCCTCTTTACCAGTCTACCCTCTTTACCAGTCTACCCACTTTACCAGTCTACCCACTTTACCAGTCTACCTACTTTACCAGTCTACCCACTTTACCAGTCTACCCACTTTACCAGTCTACCCACTTTACCAGTCTTCCCACTTTACCAGTCTACCCACTTTACCAGTCTTCCCACTTTACCAGTCTACCCACTTTACCAGTCTTCCCACTTTACCAGTCTTCCCACTTTACCAGTCTTCCCACTTTACCAGTCTACCCACTTTACCAGTCTCCAAACCCCTTAGCTACTGAGCTACATTAACAAACAAAAGTGCTTGTGATAATTATTGATTTTGTTTATTCATCCACATTGCATTTTTCAGTGTATGCATGAATGAGGTTATAAACACATGCATATTTATTCATCTGAAGGCATTTTCTGAGACATATTAATTATGGAATACCCTGCAGTCCACAGACCCCCAGTAATGAAGATGTAAGAACAACTGGATAGGCTGAATATTTAAACAGTCAGATCCTTTTGTGGGCATGTCAGCCTCACATTAAAGATTTAGTCGTTGCAATCGTCCAACGTCGGAGAGCTTGGAGGGACGTGTTGAGGTGATTATTTAATTCAATTCAAAATATTAGAAACATTGAAACAAAACACTTTGTTTATTCCTCTTTCTTCGATTTACCACTTTTTTCTGTTGCGGACAATAGCTGAGACATAGCCTAGCTAATCTATCTTAACTCTTGATGTCAATAGAGTTATTGTTTTTCAGCTTCTCCACAAAACACACCCACTTTGCATTCGAAAAACTTTTTTTCATCTCTCACTCACTGTTTAAATGCAATAGCACTTCCTGGTTGAACCTTCTGAACTTTATTCATATTCAGTGGAAACAAACGTCTGACTGGGCTGTAGCTTTTGCATTCTGTCTGCCCGGCTGCAGCCTAAATGAATAATGGATAAGAAGGGAATCCAAGCCACATTATCATGGTAATCAAACGGTGAGGCTGGTTTCAGATGTGTCAGTACAATCAACACCACGATGAATAAACTAAAGCTACACATTCTTTAACTGTCGCCGTGACAACTTAACCTACTCACCTGGCAACACACCACAGGTACAACATTTGTAACTGTAATTAGCTCATAAAGGCAATCCTGGGGGTCGATGGGTAGGACAACGGTTGTAGCAGATTTGTGAGAATTTCTGAGAATGTGCGGAAACTCTGCTAAAATGAGGGTTCCGCTGGTTTCACCATTACTATACCCATGCAGAGATCAGTTTTGACTGGGCTGAGCTGAAGATGCCGTCTGGGAAGGGACAATCAGCCAAGACACTCAGAGTGGGGTAAGGAGGTAAGACTCTCTGCATTACAAAATGCATTAAATAATCATTAAAATATTCTAAGTTCACCCAGCACAGCCATGAGAGGACTGGCCACCCCTCAGAGCCTGTTTTAAACATCAAACAGGCTGAGGCATTCTGGGTAATTTGCAAGGTTTGGTGATAATAGCATTACTAACAGTGATTTGCAATAGCCCAGACTGGTGCTGACAACTACGTATTGGATTTGTACCAGAACCACTATCTGTGTACAATGAGGTTGCATTGTGCAAGTATTGTGAAGAAGGAACGTGGAGGAGTGAGTCACCACATTGACCTCTGGGGGTCAACTCTGGGAGGAGCTCTCTGTGAAGTCCCCCCGTAGGAAGGTTCATTCCGTTTTTTCATGGTTTAGCTTGAACAGAGATGAGAGAAGAAGAGACGGCCTAGATCCAAGCCCTGGGGGACACCAGTGGTAAGAGCCTGTGGAGTAGACACACTGCTTCTGGTCCGTGTGTCCTGCCAGGTCGGATACAGTCCAAAAGGGAACAGAGCCTGAGACGCCCAGTAACGAACGGTTCGACAGGAGGATCAGATGGTTCATTATGTCAAAGGCAGTGGCTTGAGTTATGAGGATGAGAACAGAGGAGAGGTTCCGCTTGGGCGGTGTGAAGTGCCTCTGTGAAACACGAGATGAGAGCGAGCGTGGTTGAGTGAGCAGCCTGGAAGCCTGACTGGTACGAGTCAATGAGATGCCAGAGATAGCAGGAGAGTTGTTCAGAGGCAGCATGCATAAGTATTTGGCAAAAACAAAACAAACCGAATAAAGGTCTAGAGTTTTTGAGGTCGGAGGAGTCATGTTTTGGCATCTTTGGGAATGGGTGTGTTGTGAAGTCAAAGAGCCAGAGCGTTTCTGCCCTGATGTATGCCCTGAAGTATGCCCTGCTGTATGCCCTGCTGTATGCCCTGATGTATGCCCTGATGTATGCCCTGCTGTATGCCCTGATGTATGCCCCGCTGTATGCCCTGCTGTATGCCCTGCTGTATGCCCTGATGTATGCCCTGCTGTATGCCCTGATGTATGCCCTGCTGTATGCCCTGAAGTATGCCCTGCTGTATGCCCTGATGTATGCCCTGATGTATGCCCTGCTGTATGCCCTGCTGTATGCCCTGCTGTATGCCCTGCTGTATGTTCTGATCTATGCCCTAATGTATGCCCTGAAGTATGCCCTGTTGTATGCCCTGCTGTATGCCCTGATGTATGCCCTGATGTATGCCCTGCTGTATGCCCTGATGTATGCCCTGCTGTATGCCCTGCTGTATGCCCTGATGTATGCCCTGCTGTATGCCCTGATGTATGCCCTGCTGTATGCCCCGCTGTATGCCCTGCTGTATGCCCTGCTGTATGCCCTGATGTATGTTCTGATCTATGCCCTGATGTATGCCCTGAAGTATGCCCTGATGTATGCCCTGCTGTATGCCCTGATGTATGCCCTGCTGTATGCCCTGATGTATGCCCTGCTGTATGCCCTGCTGTATGCGCTGATGTATGCCCTGCTGTATGCCCTGATGTATGCCCTGCTGTATGCCCTGATGTATGCCCTGCTGTATGCCCTGATGTATGCCCTGCTGTATGCCCTGATGTATGCCCTGCTGTATGCCCTGATGTATGTTCTGATCTATGCCCTGATGTATGCCCTGCTGTATGCCCTGATGTATGCCCTGCTGTATGCCCTGCTGTATGCCCTGATGTATGTAACTAGCCAAGTGGAATCCCATAAGGCATTGCAGTATTTTTGCGTTGGCACAATTTCACACAACATAATTTATGGGCATGCCTAATGATGTCACGTTGTGAGACGTGATACATATTCAATACATAATCCTAACCCAAATTTATTTCTGTTATTTCATCTTCAACAATAGTGGGTATTCATCATTTACAATTTCAACATCGCTTTACTAAGTGAGCATCATTTTAATTTTATTAAACAGCATTATTCAAGTCAAGAGTATGTGAAGAAGTTGATGTGTTTATTAAAGACCTCATGATCTATGTTGAATTTCCTAGTTTTTTCCCAGGTACAGTTCACCCGTCCATCTCAAACGAGCAGGTCTTTAAAGGGACACTAAATCAAATGTGTTTTGTGCTAAATAAAACACAAACCCAGATCAATCCAAGTTGCAGTATGTTTAAATTCATCGCACTCTCTATGATGAAATCCAGAGTCAGTTTGTGATTGATGTATTTTTTATTGTCATTTGTGTTTGAAAGCCGCGAGGCGACAACTAACAACCTTCACTCTCATCCATCTTCTAATTGGCTCGTTTGTCCAAACCGTTGTCTTCTCTCCGGTCCAGAGCGGTCACTTGGGGTTGAACCCCTCAGTCAGGTTGCCTGACCATAAACAAAATGATCAAAATAGTTAGGCACCATTTTCATTTTTTGGTCAAAGGAGATTTCTGTCCAAATAAGATAACGCAGTTCTGTTCATAATGGACCAAAGATCTCAGCGTTAGCTATCCGGCTCTTCAGAAATGGACGTAGGAGGGTGACTCGTTGACTTCAACAAAACAACCGGCATCAATACCAAGCATGGCTCTGATTGTAGATGAGCCGGCGATTATTAATTATTAATTTACAGTGTGCTATGCTCCGGACGTAAACGCTGTTGTTCAACTTTGACTTACCTGCACAGCCGTGTATAATCGACCAACTTGGTTCCAACCTTTAGCCCAGACCACAGCATCCAGCCTAACAGAAATTGAGGACTTAATTGAGTTTTGCATTTTTCATTGGTCCTATTCATCACGTGAAAGCCGAGTCTATTTATATCAGTGATTGATGGCACATTCTATTTATATTTCATCCATATAACCTCTGAATTGAGAGGTAACGTCTTCTGTCACACATGCTGTGTGTTAGATGTCCATGTAGTGGTAACAGAACTTATTTCACCAGATTAGGTGTTGGCCTCTACAGTGGGAAACTAAACATGCCTTCTGATAGTTGATTTAATCCATTAATCGTTGGTGATGTGGATTAGTCAATACACAGCCAGGGTGACCTCATTCTGGTACGTAAAAGTTCTACTCAAAACCTCCAGGTTCACAAGCCACTTTACAACCCTCAGATAACACATCGTGTCACCATAGATTGATTCTGGTGATAGCAACACTGGTTCTACGGGTTCGCGTGGTTTTATTTAATGTAATATCATGTAGAATCTAATGTAGAATCACGTTATCTTTTAACCAATTAGCACCGTAGCTGATCAATGACAGCTGTGACATACATGTTTTGGGGTAGCAGTCATCGCTACAGCACAAAAGTACTTGGTTTGGCATAAAACCGTCGCCCCACATTCCTTGCAGAAATATGTTGTTTTTATTTCACGTTGATTGTTTTCTCGTTACTCCATCACAACACTGATTAGTCACTAGTGATGCCTCGTTATCACTACAGCCCGTCCTATAATAGAAAACATCGAGCCTTACTTCGTAATAATTGGGCAAGAGAGACATATCCCTTTGTGGTACACCAGTCCACTCTTTAGTTTACATAATCAAGATGACCTTGAGGAGAGTCATCTGCTTTGCATAACTCTTGTAATACTCCACACTTCCTCTAATTGGACAGTGTAACTTACCAAGCTGTGTAGCTGGCCCAAAATAATGTTGACCAATAGATCATTCGACTGACACCCGCTCCTCAAGCATCATCAACATGAAGCCATGTGTAACCTAACATCTGTGGTTGATGGAGAGCTCCTGGTTAAGATGAAACATCTCTAACATCTCTGCCCACTCCAATGTGAAGCCAAACTCTGGCTTCTAAGGGGTTTCTCCAATTCGCTCTGCTTGCACTTTCCATATAAACATGAAAACGCAGACGCAGTAGTTTGCATTGCTGTGTGCGGACTACAACTAGAGATATTACCGTTAAACCTTCCTGGGTCTAAACGGCACCCTAAACTGCACCCTAAATAACACCCTAAACTGCACCCGAGTTCTGCCTCCTGCTGAGCACGTGAGTCCAGGAGGCGGCTCCAGCGACCGATGAGGAGGAGGAAAGCTCCGGGATGTGGCGGTTAGGTGTGAGGAGAGCGGAGAGAGGAGAAAGGAGTGCGCTGAAAACAATGAATAAGCGACAGTCGAGAGGCGGAAAGTGGACGTTTCCAAACCAGATGAACCACCACGGGAGGTTTTACATCTCTGGTTGAACTGTCGGTTATGCAGATCCAGGATCAGATCCAGGATCCCTGAAGCGTCTGGCGGCTCCGGGCGCAGATACCCGCAGCTACCCGGTATCCGAGTGGCGCAGACGGACGGGTGGTCTGGTAGAGAGCGCACTGATCTCACCTATATGTGATATAGTCTGGGGACCTGAATATTAGGATATATGAGTGTAAATACATAAAATACATTAAATATGACTGGGTTTCAGCACGGGACATGAGGACAGAGCCGGTATTTGACCTGCAGAGACTCAATAATGACGGAACTTCTGGGAGAATTGAAACATTCCTCCTCTTGTGTTCAAGAACTCATCAAACAGATGAACACTTCATAATAAATCCAGTGTATAAATATAAAGTGGTCCTAAACCATCATCAGAAGATCAGCTGTTCATATTAGGCTCAATATGTACCAGGGGCATCTGCAGGTAAGATGTTTGGCTGATTTATTATTATTATTAATGATGCTGATTTATTATTATTATTAATGATGCTGATTTATTATTATTAATGATGCTGATTTATTATTATTAATAATGATGTATTTGATGTGTTGGGGGTTGAATATAGAATATGAATTACAGCCATTCAACAGTATATAAGGTTGTTTATTCGGCACAGCCCAGTTCATATGCCATAAGGACACATGTTCACCGGGGATATGAGGTAATCACGGGTTACTAGGAGACATTGTGATCCCGGTGCTGCTTGGTCACGGAATTTTAACCCGAGCTTTTATTCTGAAAGCGACAGTAAGTTTATTGTCCCGTATACATGAACGCAGACGACTGGTTTAATTATCTGACACTTAAACCGCATAAGATAATGAATATTAAATAAACCAGAAGCAAATAGTACAATGATTGGTCCATGATGATGGTGATGCAGGTGGGAATAAGTGACTTCCGGGGTCAGTTGCTTGTTTCATGTTTCATGTTTCATGAGCAGTTCATTGAACTATCTAGAGACCAGAGCACAAGCCTGTTAAGATCACATCTGTGGGGTGGGTGTAGGTTAACCTTTAACCTTTGGTCCTCAGTCTGAAGGGAATTATCTTTGCGGTGAGCTTGTTTTATGTATATAAACCTTTTTGAAACGTTATGGGATGTACAGTGATCCTTCAACAAACTATAAGAAGTCATGCTTGATCCAGATGAAGAGAGCAGATGGTCTCCAACAGCAGTTAATTGGTGTCTTAACAATGTATTATATATTCCAGCGATTTAATCAGACAGATTTTCAGATTAATCAGACCTCCCAAGCCAATGGTACACAGTACAGTATTTTCTGGAAGTAACTTATTCTCCAGTGTTAAGTGAACGCTTACGGGGCATTTTATCTGATACTGACGGAGCTCCTTGTTACATCGCCTAGCTTGCTGGAATAAGGGAGGCATTTATTACTGGATTTTTAAAAATGTATTTAACCTTTATTTAACCCCATCACATTAGTGTCATTTAAAAAGTCAGTTTCATTCCCAGTCATTAGAGCTACACCAACATTCAAATCCAATTCTCCTCAGTGGTTTTCATCGAGGATTTTTTAAAATAATTGTTTATCTTGACTGATCGTCAGGCATTAAAGTGGAATTGTCTCCAACCCTCTAAATTATACTGAACGTAGTATAGTATTTATTTTTCACGCACAGGTTTTGGAATAAGCATCCGAACATGCATAGAGTCATGTGTAAAATGCTGGCCAGCCACAGGCTACTGAATCACACCTATTACTTTAGGGTGCAATGTGTTGAAACTGTGATTGTCGGACCAGTGTAGAGCTTGGACTACTGCCTGGGTAATCTCATTGATTAGGGTACACAGAGTTGCCTGGTGAAAATCTGATAGAAACCACAGTCTTCTTTTCTACATCTCTATAACCCTGGTTATTTGTTCTAAGCAGACAGATCCACAATAGGACCAGGCTACTCCGTGCTCTCCATCCACATTTAGAGAAACACAGCTGGGTCAGAGAGTTCTGTCTTTGCCATGCTATATTAAGCAAAACGAGTGGTTTATCCTTTCGTTTCATCTGAGAAGCAGGTCTACGCTTTTTTAACATGTCTAAATGCTTTGATAAGCCACCAAGCTATTTGGAGGTCTCTGTAAATGTTGTTTTCCTGAACATGATTCCTTGGCTTTACTACGGTCATTTAACCAAATAATACGTATACATAAATGTTAGAGGGGATCAGCAGCCAAAGGGTTGTCGGTTCAAAGCCCAGCTAAGTCTTCTCATCAGCAAATGAAAGACGGGTTCGTTTGGATTTCAAACTGGAGATCGACTTGTCCAGTCAAGACGTTTCACATTTTGTTACACCAAAAAGCGCTCTATTTGCTATGGCAGAATGTCTTGAGTTAATGTCATGCTGTGTGGTGAAATGCGAGTTAGGAGGCATTTGCTTTTACTCTGGCAGACCGGAGTTTCTGCTTGCTTCAGATATCCTCCAGCTGCTGGTGAAGACAGGTCTAGAGGCAGCCATATCTGCTCCCTCCGTTTGACAGATGAGGTAGTTCAGTTCTGTTCTGCACATGTTTCTCCTGTCATCACTCTGCCATGAGTTCATCTCTGTCTCACCTGTCCAGGAGACACATTTCCAGGCATTGCAAGACACTTTTAAGTAGTTTTTGAGGCCAACCGGCTTTGGAGACAAGCTATTGTTTTTATTCCTTGCGATTAAGTCTTCTACAGTTGTTACTGACTGACCTATTGGAGATTGCCCTGGCAGGCAGTATTTCTTTGTTATGACACTTCCCTTAGACAGAACACTGCTTTTGTCTGCCTGTTAGTGATCGCTGGTGGCAGTTTGTTCCAAACTGTTGTTTTTTCTGAAGTGTTTCTGTAGTTTCAGCCTTAACTTTATTGACTTTTCACTGGTCGTAATGTTAATGACAGGCACGATGATTCCAAAGACAAACCGCCCTTCAGCCGGAAATAAAGATTCCCTGCCCTGAATCGTACCCTCACCTATGGTCATGAAAGCTGGGTCATGACCGAAAGAACGAAATCGCGGGTACAAGTGGCCGAAATGGGTTTTCTCAGAAAGGTGGCTGGCCTCTCCCTTAGGGATAGGGTGAGAAGCTCAGTCATCCGAGAGGGACTCGGAGTAGAGCCGCTGCTCCTTTGCATAGAAAGGAGCCAGTTGAGGTGGTTCGGGCATCTTGTACGAATGCCACCTGGGCGCCTCCCTAGAGAGGTGTTCCAGGCACGTCCAGCTGGGAGGAGACCTCGGGGAAGACCCAGGACTAGGTGGAGAGATTATATCTCCACACTGGCCTGGGAACGCCTCGGGATTCCCCAGTCAGAGCTGGCTAATGTTGCCCGGGAAAGGGAAGTTTGGGGTCCCCTGCTAGAGCTGCTACCCCCGCGACCCGACCCCGGATAAGCGGTTGGAGATGAGATGAGATATGCCCTGAATCTTTTGGACCACACTTGATGTCTAACTGCATTTCTTGTATTTATCTGATGTCGCACGATGGGAAGTGATTGCCTGGTCTAGTCAGATCGGATGTTGACTAATTCCTTTGTTTATAAGGAGTTGTGCGTTTCTTGTAGGGGAAGTCTCTCTGCCACCCCACTTTAACCTGGAACTGCCCTAATGATGACAGGAGACAGTATTAAAGTAGGTCACAGGTTCCATACACCGTGACATGTTTTCTTACTAAAGGTTGTCCACTGAGCTTGTTATTTCTCCATGGTTTTTCATTACTCTTTAAGGTTAACGTGTCCTTGCCATTTCCTGTTACATATTTCCCCCTCAGGTTCCCAATTCTCTGATTTTCTTGTCCAGCTATCCGACTCAGTGACAAACATGGGGGTGGTGATCATTTGCTCTTATCCAATCATCTGTCTCCAAACCTGTGGTGTGATGTGATAGGAGAAGTGTTGTAGGGTGAGTGGCTCACCAATTAAAACACAGACATCCAGACACATAGAGCTAGGTGCAGTAGACTGCTGTGGACTAGATCAGCCAGCACATTACCGTATTGCTGCCCTGGTTTTGATGCCTTGTTTTTCTACCACATAGATTTTGTTCACTGTGGAATTATATCACAATATGACTGCCTGTTTAAACGTTGTCCTATGTCTCTAATATTAAGGGATTACGTTGTTGTTTTGGGGTGGAACATATTCAGAGTAATATGTTCAGATCAGATTCAGTTGGTCTCTGGCCGGAACCCTTTCAGACAGTGCTGTTCTGTGGGTCACTACAACAAGTTCTAACCTCTGGTTCTCTATAAACGTCCATGCCATCAGATGCATCCAGACTGAGGGGATAATAATATGCAAGGTTAAATAGCTTGTTAACACCTTAAAATAGTCTTACAATGGCCTTAAGACACTCTCCGTACAAAGCATGAAACATTTTTAAATGTCTCCAAACCTGTGGTGTGATGTGATACTTTAAATAGTATTTAAATAGTTTTTAAAGTATATTTTAAAATAGCCTTAGCTTCTCACTAAAAATACTAAAACACACACGTATTCGTGTAAGTAAGAAGGAAATACACATATAAGAAGATGACATTCTCATGGACAGCACAGATAATCTCTCATGGCACAGATTCTCCTGACAGATTATTTAACGGTGAGAATCTGTCAAGAAGCACAGGGGTTGGCAGGGACAGATTAATCCAGGGGTTTATCCAGCCAATAAGGATGACGTGGGGCCCAGGAGGTCAAAATAAATGTATACACTCTCCTGCAACCAACGGATGTGTAGGTGGGCAACATGAGAAACGAACGTAGAATGTGGAGTGAGATCGCTGCATTATTACCATAGACACAGACATACAATGCTGAACGGCGATGACTTCAGTAAGAACTGCCATTCAGAGTCCATCTATTTATTATATTTCTGTGGTTGAGTCGTGAGAAAGAGATTATGATGTCAAGTTAGATTAGATTCAACTTTATTGTCATTAAACAATACAAGTGCAGTACAACGAAGTTCGGTTTGGATCCAACCAGATGTGCAAAAATATTTTGCAGGGCGGTGTGTCAATGTGCAGAATGTCCCAATGTGTGAGTCTACAGAATGAAATGAAGGACAATGGAGTCTGACAGATGGAAATCACTGGGAGATTTATTTTCATAATGGCCTCAGGTAAATAGTGTCTATGCTCTCAGCTAAGCCTCTTTTCTTTAACAGTGACACAGCTGGTTGTTAAAATAACTCCTAATGCCAGGAAGTCCTCATTCCGTGTACATTAAACAGCATCTCTATCAAGCTAAAGGGTATGGCTGATAAAAAGAAAACGCTGTTTGCATTTCTATTCATGTCTATTGTTTTGTTTACAACAATGGAATAAAAGCAGCATGTTTTTTGGGTTCTGGCGCGTCACAAAGAGTTAACTTTGGTTATGACTGTCCCGATTGCATACAGGGAGGCAGGACATGAACGAAGGAGATTTAGGAGATTTAGTATCGCGAAACAACTAAACTGGACAGGAACAAAAACAAAACCAGACAAGAACCAAAACTGGGAAAATGGAACAGACAATAACAAACAGGACACGTGAGGAAAGCAGGAACGTCTATATAGGGTTCAGATGAGGGAGAACAGGTGTGGACAGACTGCCTTACAGCCAGGTGTGATGATGTGAGGCAGACTGCCTTATAGCCAGGTGTGATGATGTGAGAGGCAGACTGCCTTATAGCCAGGTGTGATGATGTGAGGGACAGACTGCCTTACAGCCAGGTGTGATGATGTGAGGGACAGACTGCCTTACAGCCAGGTGTGATGATGTGAGGGACAGACTGCCTTACAGCCAGGTGTGATGATGTGAGGGACAGACTGCCTTATAGCCAGGTGTGATGATATGAGGCAGACTGTCTTACAGTCAGGTGTGATGATGTGAGGAACAGACTGCCTTACAGTCAGGTGTGATGATGTGAGGGACAGACTGCCTTACAGCCAGGTGTGATGATGTGAGGGACAGACTGCCTTACAGCCAGGTGTGATGATATGAGGCAGACTGTCTTACAGTCAGGTGTGATGATGTGAGAGGCAGACTGCCTTATAGCCAGGTGTGATGATATGAGGCAGACTGCCTTATAGCCAGGTGTGATGATGTGAGACAGACTGCCTTATAGCCAGGTGTGATGATATGAGGCAGACTGCCTTATAGCCAGGTGTGATGATGTGAGACAGACTGCCTTATAGCCAGGTGTGATGATGTGAGAGGCAGACTGCCTTATAGCCAGGTGTGATGATATGAGGCAGACTGCCTTATAGCCAGGTGTGATGATGTGAGAGGCAGACTGCCTTATAGCCAGGTGTGATGATATGAGGCAGACTGCCTTATAGCCAGGTGTGATGATGTGAGAGGCAGACTGCCTTATAGCCAGGTGTGATGATGTGAGGGACAGACTGCCTTATAGCCAGGTGTGATGATATGAGGCAGACTGTCTTACAGTCAGGTGTGATGATGTGAGGAACAGACTGCCTTACAGTCAGGTGTGATGATGTGAGGGACAGACTGCCTTACAGCCAGGTGTGATGATGTGAGGGACAGACTGCCTTACAGCCAGGTGTGATGATATGAGGCAGACTGTCTTACAGTCAGGTGTGATGATGTGAGGAACAGACTGCCTTATAGCCAGGTGTGATGATGTGAGATGCAGACTGCCTTATAGCCAGAACGTGACAATGAGGCACTTTAGAGTGAGATGAATCACCAACAGGTGCTTTTATTTCTGGGATTATATCACGTTATAATCTAATCCCGGTGACCTCTGAACATATAGGTGGGAAGTCTACATGTGACCTGACCAGAGACCACAAATATGTAGTTCTTACATTCCCAAGTTTAATATTTTGGAGGAAATTCCTTCTCCTATTAAAGATCCTTTAAACCATGTGATTACAGAATATATATATATTTATGTATGTACATATCTTTAATTAAATCTAAGTGATAATGCATATGATTACATGGCTGTAATAAGTAATGGAATTTAGCTCTTGCCCTCTCTCCACATTAAGCTGCTTTCAGGGCAGGTACCAGAAATGTCCCATGGTTTGAATCTTTCTGCACATTGGGAGGAATTTTGTCAAAAGCCATTGTGCCCTTAAACAAGGCACTTCGATATGCACCCGGATGAAACTTTCTGCTGAATTTGTGGTGCCGATATGGATTCCTTTACTATGGATGTCCACTGGGCTTTGGTGGGTATTGTAGTTTGTATTGCCCACATATTTCCCAGAAGCACTCAGCCATCCATCTCATTCCAGAAATCTAGGCCAGACCAGGGCATTACTGCCTCTCTGGTAGGGGGTGAAAGGCTAGGTCACCCATCTATATATGAGCTGTCCATTCATAAAAGTCAGCACCGGCAGGAGGGAATTAATTTGGCTCAGAACCGGGTTACTAGGCGACGAGTGGAGAACATATGTCCTGTCGTTTGGGGACAGTTTTTTATGGATAAGGGGACGTAGAAGTGTTTTTTTCAGAGGACACCTAATTGATCCTACACCTAGCCCACTGGCTTGATCCTACACCTAGCCCACTGGCTTGATCCTACACCTAGCCCACTGGCTTGATCCTACACCTAGCCCACTGGCTTGATCCTACACCTAGCCCACTGGCTTGATCCTACACCTAGCCCTCTGGCTTGATCCTACACCTAGCCCACTGGCTTGCTCCTACACCTAGCTCACAGGCTTGATCCTACACCTAGTCCACTGGCTTGATCCTACACCTAGCCCACTGGCTTGATCCTAAACCTAGCCCACTGGCTTGATCCTACACATAGCCCACTGGCTTGATCCTACACCTAGCCCACTGGCTTGATCTGATCAAGCACCTAGCCCATTGGCTTGATCCGACACCTATCCCACTGGCTTGATCCAACAGCAGATAGCCAGCCTAAATCAAGCAAATTGCAGCCTGTCCTTTTATGTAATCACCATGACACCCCAGTTGGAGGTTTCTCGTGAGCATCGTTGTGATCCGCGATAACGATAAGGAAACACATCCTCCTCCTTCTCCTAATGAGCAGATCCCAGCCCGTCTGGAAATAAAGACATGGCTCTTGACAAACGGCCGCTGAAACAACAAACGGAGGCTTTTGTGGCTCTATTCTCCGTCCCAATTAATTAATTTAAACGGCTTTATTTGCAATGCAAACCTATTGTGCGTCTCAGTGCCCAGTTATGACATGCAGTGGGGTTGAAACGAGGAGGGGATCTGTGATGTTAGGATGAACGCTACCCAGGATAATGATGAAGCTGCAGTTGAAGCTACGCTACTGGATTCTACTGATTGGGACCGAATCTGAATAAATTATAGAAAAGTGGCCCCTGGTGAAGGCTGCCAAGAAGGAATAAATATCAATTGATGTCTGTGTTCAACTAGAGTTTGTCTACTGAGGATCCTGGCCATACGACGTCAGATTTGAAATATCTGTGGTTTCCAGCTGTGTGGATCTGTCAAGTCAGAAGACAGGACAGACTCCCAGATGGCAAACGGTTTAAACGGGGTTAATCTGCGAAAAATGCTCCCCCGAATGAGAAATAATTGGTCAGGTGAGGGAACGTGAAAAGGATTATTTTCATTTCAGAGTCGCCTCCCCGGGAATTAAGCACCTTTTCACAGTGTACTCTCACATCCAACCTCTATTGCCAATTACTGGCGCTTCAGAAAACATACGCTCCAATGCTCATTGCCGGTCGACGAGGGCAAGCATGATCGGAGTAGAGCTTCTATAAATACCAGTTCCACTAATGGTTTCTTGGGTGGCCATTATAAGTGAGGCAGCTGAACAACAGCGTCCGTTCCTGAGGGAGCTTTGTACCTGGTTCTGGAGAGATGGACCAGGCTCAGAGATCAGGGGTTAGCCCAAAGGAGAGAGGCTTTAAGCTGTCCTGTTGCCAGGATGACGTGTCCTCATCCAGGCTGCTCCTCACACATGTCCCCTGGGTGTGTGTGTGTGTGTGTGTGTGTGTGTGTGTGTGTGTGTGTGTGTGTGTGTGTGTGTGTGTGTGTGTGTGTGTGTGTGTGTGTGTGTGTGTGTGTGTGTGTGTGTGTGTGTGTGTGTGGTGTGTGTGTGTGTGTGTGTGTGTGTGTGTGTGTGTGTGTGTGTGTGTGTGTGTGTGGTGTGTGTGTGTGTGTGTGTGTGTGTGTGTGTGTGTGTGTGTGTGTGTGGGTGTGTGTGTGTGTGTGTGTGTGTGTGTGTGTGTGTGTGTGTGTGCGCGTGTGTGTGTGTGTGTGTGTGTGTGTGTGTGTGGGTGTGTGTGTGTGTGTGTGTGTGTGTGTGTGTGTGTGTGGGTGTGTGTGTGTGTGTGTGTGCCTTTGCGTTTGATCATGTCTATGATCCACAAAGATAAAGATGAAAAATCAGGGCTCCACGAGAATTGAAGGATAAACGTGTGTGTGAACGGTATGAGAGTAAAGTTTAGCCTTTTTTGCTCATCTTCTGCCTTTAGGGATCAGCTCCGCATATTATTCCAGAACAGAACACAGAACAGAACAAAGCTCCGGTACATGTTGTCTGTTTCATATTACGCCTGATAAGCCCTGTTTATCGCTCACCTATAATCCGGAACAGCCCTTTATTACACCTGAACAGTCCTGTTTATTTGTCTCATATTACACCTGAACAGTCCTGTTTATTTGTCTCATATTACACCTGAACAGTCCTGTTTATTTGTCTCATATTACACCTGAACAGTCCTGTTTATTTGTCTCATATTACACCTGAACAGTGCTGGTTATTTGTCTCATATTACACCTGAAATGTGTGTGTCCCCGTGTGTGTGTGTCCGTGTGTGTGTGTGTGCTGTCTGGCTTCTGTATTGTTAATATGCTTGTGCTAGCTGACAAGAGAACCAGAAAAGTGATGTAAATGAGGGGGCGGGGTCAAAGGGGAGATTCCCTGACTCCTCCCCAAGCTTGTGTCAAATGAAACAGACACACAACCTCAGACAACACACACACACACAATAATGGATAGAGAGTGTGTGTGGATGGGCGTGGACAGATTGCGAGACGCTCCTTCCAGCATTGACTTCTGCCGATAACTAAATCATTGATCAGAGTGCATTTAATCCCAGTCTGTGTGGCTGTTTCACATAGTTCTTTTAAAATGTTTGCACTTACTGTAAGTTGCTTTGGATGAGAGCGTTCGCTAAATGGCTACATGTGAAAGAAACAACACAGACGAGGAATGGAGTCAAGTTGAGAGAGACAAAAAGTGTGCCGTCATACATGGTCAATCAAAAGTGTGCGGTCACTTAGAAAAGTCCTTGATTTTTAAAGGAAAGCTACTTTTTGGTAGTAATGAGTTGTACATATAGTCCTGTGGGCATGCAAACACACAGACTGTTTTGGGATTGTATCATCACCCGGTTTCACCGAAACCCTAGCTGATTTCCATCCTCCTTCCCATGATGCCTCACTCTCCCGGGGATACTGCCTGCTGAAGGAGCTTGTGTTGTATTAACCTGTCTCAGCGAAATTAAACGGGTCAACCCTAGACATCTTCATACACAATGGTTTACCATATTCACTGTCTCCTGATTTATTACAGAGGCTATAAAGGCTTCAAGGGCAGTTTACAGCTTCAATTAAATTGTAATCGCGAGCTGTGCTCCATCAGGTTTTTTTCATATTTAAATCTTTCAAATATGTTTTATTGCAGCCTTCATTGAAAGTAGCTATTTGTCATGTACTGCCTTGCAGTGCAGCTGTGTCATTGATATTTTAACCACTGAAGTGGTATTTTCACAGCCCCCCCCCAGCCGTGGAAACGGGCTCTAACGCTAATCGAGTGGAGAACAGACCAGTCTTTTACACAGAGGAATTGGGTGAGGCGTAACTATTCCTGATTAGGTAAATTAAATGAATATGCCGAATACTGGGCGAACACTTCTCCACATCTTAAAAGTCACTGGAGCGTTGAACTAAGCTGTGGCCCTGTCATGAGGTAGCTGGCGCGAGGGTTGACAAACTCCAGCACACCAGTAACCAGTCAAAGGAGTCTGCTGACTGGCTCAGGCAATTCCCTTATTGTTGTGGAAAAACCCGCAGGAGGAAGTTGAATTAGAAAAGGTTATTGGAAACAGTCAAACACAATTGGGTGCAGTGACACGGTGAAACTCTGTTATGCCCAAGGAATCCCGGGTGACATTTTCCAAATTGATCACACAATGTATTGCCAATTGTCCTTTCACCTGCGCCACACGAGCACTCGGAGGAAATCTAATTTGCATAAACATTTTCCCATTGCGATGTCATCCCATCATGTCTCATTATGCGCCGTTACCTCGACAACACGGAGACAGAAACTGTTGACTCAGTTCTTAGCGGCGTAGTAATATTATGGTACCGAAGCTATCATTTTTCAATCAAAGCAAATTGTATACAAATTGAAAAGAGTCAATTATTTGTTTTTTTGTTTTTCATTTTCTTATCTTGCTAAATGTTTTAAAACAGATGTCAGCGTCGTTTCCGTAACCTTTCCTAGTTTCATCTCGTCATTCCGTGCTTTCTACTCTCTTGTCTCCTCGTTACACTCCACTATAGCGTGTCAATTAAAGTCTGCCCTCCAGCCCTGATTTGCAGATGGGCTGTTGGAGGAGCTGCCATGGAAACGGTCAGTCATGACCTTAACTCTCCTGGAGAAGTCATCTGGTCCTGAACCACTGTTTGTCTCAACAGAAAAACAACGGCGTCATTTATTTATTATTTAAAGTTTCAAATCCCTGTGACGATATTCCGTTTAATCTACCTGTCATGTCGTTGATTTTCTGCTGTAAAATCAGAGTAATTAGCAATTAAAAATCAGCACCGCGCAGCTTGACGAAGACAACTCACTCAACTTTCGTCATCTTGCTCCTCGCTTTTTAATTTGAAGGTTTGGCATTTATGAGGGACTTGTTAAGGCCTTTTAAATTCGGTTGGGGTTAGTCCTACGCTCTTCTGTTGATCTAGCAGCAGCTTCCATCCGTTCACCACTACAGCTCCCAACAAATGTAATGTCGCTGGTGAAGCAATCACTTTGTTGTTGAATTGAACCATCACACAGGAAATTGTTGCTTTGATAACTAAATTGCCTGGTAAAGCAACAAGCAGTCTTCACCCGTTTACACACCAGCCGGGTCGACAAGTGAAGTTGTAATAGTGAAAAATACATGGAGCTGCCTGGCTCGGAAATCTGCAAGCCGAGCTGGAAATGAGGACGGTGACGTGTTTGGTCTCCTGCTGTAATTAGGGGCTTCAGCTGTGTGTGTGTGTGTGTGTGTGTGTGTGTGTGCGTGTGTGTGTGTATGCTGTGTGTGTGTGTGTGTGTGTGTGTGTGTGCTGTGGCCGTGGCTGATAAGTGCAGGCCAATGTGCTACTGTTCAATGTAAAGGCCTTTCTAGGATGTGTGAGCTCTCAGCGCTGGGGTTTAGTGATTTGCATCGGCAACTTGATATTTGCATGTCTAGGAGGTGCAGCATCAGTGCTCTTTATCTAAAGCTCAAACTAACACACAAGGAGAGCGCCTCCTTCTACATCTAATAACACACAAGGAGAGCACCTCCTTCTACGATCTTGTATCAGGGACACATAAAATCTTACCGACTCTTTTTGGGGAGATTTGGAAGAGGCCCTCATCAACGAATAATAGTCCAATCAATTTCTGTCGGGCTTATGAATGACACTGTGGGAGAATCTATGATATTATAGCTCAACTAACTCTTAGCAGGGAAGTTTCCTGTCTTTTGCATCACAGTTGTGGGAAGAGGAAACTTCTCAAAGCATTTTATAAAGATGTGTGGACTACCTAGTGATGGCAATCAAGAACAACCATCTAGGTCTATCAGGGTGTCTGAGTCTATCCAGGTCTCCTAGTATCTGGGTCTATCTGGGTCTCCTAGTATCTGGGTCTATCTGGGTCTCCTAGTATCTGGGTCTATCCGGGTCTATCAGGGTGTCTGGGTCTATCTGGGTCTCATAGTATCTGGGTCTATCAGAGTATCTGGGTCTACCCGAGTCTCCTAGTATCTGGGTCTATCTGGGTCTCCTAGTATCTGGGTCTATCTGGGTCTCCTAGTATCTGGGTCTATCTGGGTCTCCTAGTATCTGGGTCTGTCTGGGTCTCCTAGTATCTGGGTCTATCTGGGTCTCCTAGTATCTGGGTCTATCCGGGTCTATCAGGGTGTCTGGGTCTATCCGGGTCTCCTAGTATCTGGGTCTATCTGGGTCTCCTAGTATCTGGGTCTATCTGGGTCTCCTAGTATCTGGGTCTATCTGGGTCTCCTAGTATCTGGGTCTATCTGGGTCTCCTAGTATCTGGGTCTATCTGGGTCTCCTAGTATCTGGGTCTATCTGGGTCTCCTAGTATCTGGGTCTGTCTGGGTCTCCTAGTATCTGGGTCTATCTGGGTCTACTAGTATCTGGGTCTGTCTGGGTCTACCGGTGCGATTTACATTGAGACGGCATCTGGCTTCAGTATAAGAAGTCCCCATGTGTGCTCTGCCAATACGGCACTGGTGTGATCAACTGAGGTGCATTAAAACAGTTCAGACTCAGATCAGTTGTTGCTTAACGCCTTTCAGAAATGACATGCAAATGACATGCTAACGACATGCTAATGCTTTGTCGGGAGCCTAACTGGTTACTGTACTGTGAGTTTGCCACAGGGTGAGATTTTAAGTGATTAGCATAATCATGTCAGATGCTACTAGGCTAACATGCTAACATGCTAACACGTGTCGGGTGATTAGCGTGACTGTATAAAAAGTTCCGGTGAGGAAACATGCACTGGAGCAGGCACCAAATTAGTCCAAATTACCGTGCCGAATGTGGCAACACCAAAAGATTGCTGGCATGAATGCCAGTCTCTTTTCCAGACGTGACACTTCCTGTGTTGGCGGTTATCATTTCAGGACACACGGGTCATGTAGAGCTAGCCCTGGGTTAACCTGTAACACACGACACGCGTGTTTCTCATCACACCGGTCACCATCACAGCATCTTAGGAGTGGTGAGTCGATCCACACGGATCTACCTCCCATCCAGTTTCATCAATCAATTGTTCTGGAGTTTGTCTTTGGATGGATTTCTTTTCATTGTGACTCAGAGGTAGCTAGCCGCCCACCACCGGCGTGTGCGTGTGAAAGCAATGATGGCTCATGCCTTCAGAGAGCCCAAAGCAACACATCATCATTTGGGGCCCCCTCTCCCGTACGGCCGGGGGCTCCCGACAGCGTGTCACTTATGCCTAGAGCCGGCTCTGTGTGTGAGCACACAAAACGAACAAAACCCACACTGCAAACGCAGCAGAACCTCTGACGTTTAGTCCAGACTGAAAGCCCTGTAGGCTGTACATTGTTTCTTATAGCAGGAGACCAGCATAAAATGTCTCTACAGGAAGACATGATTCACAGTACCTTTTAACAGTATCTAATATGCAAGGAAGTGGGGTGGTAAAGAAAGGGAAGAGCATTCAGAAGAGTGGGTGAATAGCTCTTTTATTAAGGGAATACTTTTTCCGGCCTGGCAGGTAACGGCAGTATCTTTTAATGAAACCCCAGGGGAGTTTTTCTGTTCCAAATGTTCATGACGGGAGGCCACGCTGCTAGCTATTAACTGCCAACACATCAGTGTTCAAACCAGCCAGTGTGACATTCTGAACATAGTTGCAGATGATTGTCAGGAGAGGGAAAGCTACAGTTTTCCATGGTGAGTGAGAATAAAGCGATAGCTCACTCGTGAATCTTCAAGCTGTCTAGAAACACAGGCAATTAAAACGCACTGCTTGGTGGACGATGATGTTTACAGAAAATAAATATCAACCAGGCTTACGAAGCAAAAAAAAGTAGCACACAGTCTATTTAAATGATTTTCTTTCTTTTCAGGCATTTCATGTCCACACCCTCTGATGAGGTTCCATATTAACTTTCACCGTTTAACTGATACGTGCTGAGAGTCTACGTTCGCCTGTCTGTGGGCGAGATGAGCGCCTGTGCTGCCGATTGGCAAATGTCCATATGTGGTTGTATAGTACGATGAACCCACGCTGTCCGATTTGTTCCAGATGCCTTCCATCCATTCTTGACCATTTTATTTATAGCACCCCTGATCAAAACATGTAAGCTTCGGCTACACACAGACATTAACATGTTTCAATTGTAATGTGTTCGATTCATCGAAATGAACTCAATGACATTTAGTCTTTTTTCCAGGAATTTATGCAATTTAATTAACCGTTTCTCTAGAACTCTGTCATGGGAGAAGAGAGAAATGTGGCTAATTTAAACAACAAGCGAACAACATGCCAAAGCAGACGGAGAGACTAGAGACACTTGCATTGGCTCAACTGCTAACCAGCATTCATTTTACAACAGTATATTTATTTCAACTATTATAAAGACACACAAAGGTCTGATTAATTAAATCAGTATGATCAAAACATTAAAAAGGCCTGTCATTACATTTATCGTTCATCTAAAGTGGGCCTGACAGACAGAAGCCTGGACGGGCAGACTGAATTAAAAACGATTTGGTGAAATGTGTTCGCTCCCATCCTTTCATGTAAATTGGAGAACCGGTCTATCATATAAATGACTTTGTGAGCACAAATGAGTGGTTCTGCTGGTGACACATGGGCACTAAAAGCTTTTAAATGGCAGCGTCAGTTAGATGTCGATTTATTGTTTGAAATGAAACAGCCTTTGAGCATTTGTCCACAATTAGCTCTACAGTTGTCTCCTAGATGTCTTTCAGAAAGAGACAGAAACGTAAGGAGAGAGAAAGGGAGCGAAAGTCAGGAAGCAAGGTCAACAGCAACGGAGGGGAAGAAAGGGAGAGCGATCGATAAAGGAGGGGAAAAGAAAGGGAGGGCAAAAAGTAAATAGCAGAGTTAGAAAGAGAGTTGAAGATCGAAAGTGATCGAGAACATAAAAAGGAGAAGACGGAACAGGAGAGCAGAGATTGAAGAAAGTGACGTGTTTGGTGTATTAGATCGCCTGGTTCTGGCTGAACATCAGCGGTCCAGAAACCTTATTGAGCGGATTCTGAAGACATGTGAGACAGAATGAACCCAAACTGGCACTGGTACAGGTGGCATGCTTCAAAAGCCTGGGAGATGCGTCCGTTTCACGTTGTCTGCATAACTAGACCACTGACAACATCCTTCACTTTAAACCAACAGAGGATGTCACAGAGATCTAGGTTTACTTTCCTAGTCCTTCGGTTTGATGACAAAGGTGCAAATGGTGTTTGTTTTGATCTGATGGATTTTGGTTATGTTCACTGTGTAGTTCGTGCTCGGCCAGGTTTGTTCATGGCAACATGAATCTGCGAATGTCCGTCGCACAAATTCTTTTATATAGTTTGTGGTATTTGTATGCTTTATTAGTGGGGTAGATGGAGAAATGGGTGCATACCATGCTAGATTTAAGAGGTATTTGCGGGTCTGTATGATTTATCGTAAATGTCTCAAATCTGGATATACAGATTCTCCTGGGTTTTTCTGGTATCTGTTTTGCTCTAGATCTAGCTCATCAGAAGGCGGTTCTCTTTAGATCTCTAAGGTCTCTCGATCTAGCTCATCAGAAGGCGGTTCTCTATAGATCTTATAGGTCTCTAGTTCGATTCATCTAACCCTCTTTCCCATCTCACTATTTCTCCAATCACTTTATCTCTCTTTCATTCCTTTCATCATATATCTTTTTTCTATCCACACTCCTACTCCCTCTCTCTCTCCCTCTCTCTCTCCCTCTCTCTCTCTCTCCCTCTCTATCTCTCCTTCTCCCCCCTCTCCCCCTCTCCCTCCCTCCCTCTCTCTCTTTCTCCCTCCCTCTCTCCCTCCCTCTCTCTCTCCCTCCCTCCCTCTCTCTCCCTCTCTCCCTCTCCCTCTCTCCCTCTCTCTCTCTCCCTATCCTCTCTCCCTCCATCTCTCCCTCCCTCCCTCTCTCCCCCTCCTCCTCTCCCCCTCCCTCCCTCTCTCTCTCTCCCTCCCTCCCTCTCTCCCTCTCTCTCCCTCCCTCTCCCTCTCCCTCCCCCCTCTCTCTATTATATACACATAGTGTAGTGTATTGTTAACTGAGTGTCATTGGCACGTCCCATAACAGTAAGTGGCGAGCAGCAGGGGATCGTTCTGGCACAGCAGGATGCTTCCAAGCCTTCGTCCATTAAGAAGTCGGCCCACGGAACCGGAACAAGAGCCAGACAGGAGATCAGCTGAGCCCAGAGAGGTGGCGCTGATGCCAGCACAAAGCTAATCCCCACCGGGCCCCTCTCTGCTGATGCTGTCTTCTGATGGTTTAATTGGCTGGAGGAAGTCAAGGTAACCAGGGCTGCGCCTGGACAACCTGATTACAGCAGGTGACTCACACTGCCGAGAACCGGGAACGCTGTGTGTGTGTGTGTGTGTGTGTGTGTGTGTGTGTGTGTGTGTGTGTGTGTGTGTGTGTGTGTGTGTGTGTGTGTGTGTGTGTGTGTGTGTGTGTGTGTGTGTGTGTGTGTGTGTGTGTGTGTGTGTGTGTGTGTGTGAGAACTGAGTTGAGACTTCTGGCTTCAGATGGCCGACTGGGATATCAGGAAGTCATTGACTACAGTGATGTCAATAAATAGGGTGGAATAGAATAGGGTGGAGTTATTGAATAGAGTGGAGTCATTTAATAGGGTGGAGTCATTTAATAGGGTGGAGTCATTTAATAGGGTGGAGTCATTTAATAGGGTGGAGTCATTTAATATGATGGAGTTATTTAATAGGGTGGAGTCATTTAATAGGGTGGAGTCATTTAATAGGGTGGAGTCATTTAATAGGGTGAAGTCATTTAATAGGGTGGAGTCATTTAATATGATGGAGTTATTTAATAGGGTGGAGTCATTTAATATGATGGAGTTATTTAATAGGGTGGAGTCATTTAATAGGGTGGAGTCATTTAATAGGGTGGAGTCATTTAATATTGTGGAGTCATTTAATATGATGGAGTTATTTAATATGATGGAGTTATTTAATAGGGTGGAGTCATTTAATATGATGGAGTTATTTAATAGGGTGGAGTCATTTAATATGATGGAGTTATTTAATAGGGTGGAGTCATTGAATAGGGTGGAGTCATTTAATAGGATGGCGTTATTGAGTATATCCAGCAGTTAAACAGGGACTGAACACACTGTAGACAGGTGACAGGGGTGAGAGAGAAATCACCATCTGAAAACCAACCGCTGTGCCAGGATGCCGTTTCGCTCCTGATTGCGGTCTCCCGGTGTGGTTTGGGAGGATTCTCTGCAACCCTTTCACTCTTCCTCCTGTCTTTCCTCCTCCTGTCTTTCATCCTCCTGTCTTTCTTCCTTCTGGGTTCCTGTGTTGTTGGGCCGAGCCACTGTAACGGCAGTTGGGCCGTTCAGCCATTTCTCCTTTCTCTGCCTCCGTTCTCTGAGAGAGGTGTGGTAGCCACTCCTGCATTCTGTCTGACGGAGCTAAACGCATCCACTACCTATCAAAAGATCTGAGATGCATCTTTCTCCTACTCGCTGCCTGACGTATGTGTGTGTTTTATTGTGAGTGGAAACAAAACAAGAAATAGGGCTCTTTGATCATTGAAAGATTCACCTAAAGGATGTGATTGAATATTAAATCCCTTCATTCTGGGCCAATGGAAACTGTATGACAGTCTAGTGACAGTCTTCTTTATTGTCCAAACTTTGCCTTCTCTGATACATTCCGGTTTTCAGCAAAAGCTCTGGCGACTGTAGCAGCAGTTTAAACATGCCTGTCTGGCTCGAAGGAGGAAACGTGCACGGCGTAGCGCTTTCACAAGCCAGACAGGTCGTGTTTTTGTTCCCAGCTGAAGTCTGACTGGTGGGGCTACAACAGTCACAGCCCACATCCAGCTCTGATTGGAGACCATGGCCACAGTGGGAGGTCACACAAGGAGTGTTGACTTGTCCCGTGGACATTCAAGTACCCGTTTTGAACAGTTGTGTTGTACTTCTAGTCCAAAGTATGTGTTATTGTAATAAAGTACAAGTAAAGTGTGTGTTGTGTATAGTGATATTTGACTCCATTACAGAAGTGACACAAACAATTCCCATTGTATCTCGCTGAACCGTAATTCCTATTTGGTGCCTTAAACATACATCAGTGAAGCCCAGAACGACATGTAGGCGCTGAGCTGGTATGTGAGCGGCCAGCCATTCGTCATGCTAATGAGTTTCCTGCTACCCAGCCTGCCTGCCGTACGCTCTCTCTACGAAAGGTAAGAGTTACATGAAAAATGATACGCAGCAAGGCATGTTTATTTTCAACAACACACCTGCTCCGAATCCTTTTAGAAAAGGAGATGACCGCGGCACTCGCGGTTAAAACTGGAACGGATCAAATGCGATGAGACACAGGTTTTACCTGGGATAGATTGAATTAGATTTATCCCGTTCTACATTATTATTAGGTTCCTCTCTCTGTTCCTCACAATAACCTCCTGGTTCCTCTGTTTTCCTGGTTAATCTCTCTGTACTTTCTGGCTCCCCTCTGTTCTCCTCCTGGTTCCTCTCTCTGTTCTCCTAGTTCATCTCTCTGTTCTCCTGGTTCCTCTCTCTCTCCTCCTGGTTCCTCTCTCTGTTCTCCTAGTTCCTCTCTCTGTTCTCCTAGTTCATCTCTCTGTTCTCCTAGTTCATCTCTCTGTTCTCCTCCTGGTTCCTCTTTCTGTTCTCCTAGTTCATCTCTCTGTTCTCCTGGTTCCTCTCTCTCTCCTCCTGGTTCCTCTCTCTGTTCTCCTAGTTCATTTCTCTGTTCTCCTAGTTCATCTCTCTGTTCTCCTAGTTCATCTCTCTGTTCTCCTCCTGGTTCCTCTTTCTGTTCTCCTAGTTCATCTCTCTGTTCTCCTGGTTCCTCTCTCTCTCCTCCTGGTTCCTCTCTCTGTTCTCCTAGTTCATCTCTCTGTTCTCCTAGTTTATCTCTCTGTTCTCCTCCTGGTTCCTCTTTCTGTTCTCCTAGTTCATCTCTCTGTTCTCCTGGTTCCTCTCTCTCTCCTCCTGGTTCCTCTCTCTGTTCTCCTGGTTCCTCTCTCTGTTCTCCTAGTTCATCTCTCTGTTCTCCTGGTTCCTCTATCTTTCCTCCTAGTAATGGGACACCTCTTAACTTTATAGTGATCCATATCCACCAAATTCCACTAAAGTTGTCTCCACCTCACTCTCCACCTCACTCTCCACCTCACACTCTCCACCTCACACTCTCCACCTCACTCTCTCCACCTCACTCTCTCCATCTCACTCTCTCCACCTCACTCTCTCCACCTCACTCTCCACCTCACTCTCCACCTCACTCTCCACCTCACTCTCCACCTCACCCTCTCCACCTCACTCTCTCCACCTCACTCTTTCAATCTCTCCACCTCACTCTCCACCTCAGTCTCTCCATCTCACTCTCTCCACCTCACTCTCTCCACCTCACTCTCCACCTCACTCTCCACCTCACTCTCCACCTCACACTCTCCACCTCACTCTCCACCTCACACTCTCCACCTCACACTCTCCACCTCACTCCCACCTCACTCTCCACCTCACTCTCCACCTCACTCTCTCCACCTCACTCTCCACCTCACTCTCCACCTCACTCTCCACCTCACTCTCTCAATCTCCACCTCACTCTCCACCTCACTCTCCATCTCTCTCTCCACCTCACTCTCTCCACCTCACTCTCCCACCTCACTCTCTCACCTCACTCTCTCCACCTCACTGTCCACCTCACACTCTCCACCTCACTCTCCACCTCACTCTCTCCACCTCACACTCTCCACCTCACTCTCTCCATCTCACTCTCTCCATCTCACTCTTTCCACCTCACTCTCTCCACCTCACTCTCCACCTCACTCTCTCCACCTCACTCTCTCCACCTCTCTCTCAATCTCTCCATCTCACTCTCTCCATCTCACTCTCTCCACCTCACTCTCTCCACCTCACTCTCTCCACCTCACTCTCTCCACCTCACTCTCTCCACATTTCCTAATATCCTATTGTTCTCTATTCTCTACCTCTCTCTCTGTCTCTGCCGTGGTTTGACAAGAGAGTAGCAAGTAAAGAATCCAAAGCCCATCGATTTTCTTCTTGCGCTACAAAGTGGGAAACACACAACGGGGCCTATTATTTGTTGCCACTGTGTCTGAGGATGGTTGAGGCGTCATTCTGTCAAGGGGATAGATAAGAGAGTGGGATAAAGAGTGAAAGAGAGGAGAAGATGAAGAACAAACACAGCAAAGTGCTCACGTAGAGCTGCTGTGACAGTGCAGTCAGAGTGTGTGCAACGACCAGACTTTGTTGTTTATTTGTTTCAAATCCGTTTCACACGCACACTTTGATTTGAGCGATGTGACAGGCCTTCGGATGTTACGATATGACAGAATAAAAATATCCGTTTCACAGCTTCATAGGAGAGTAATACACCGACAACGTTTTTGATATATAACATGTTTTCTTTAATGGATGGATATGATAGCGTCTCCGTGTCAATTTTTGATAGCTGAGTTGAATTAAAGCGACAGGAAGTGTGTTTCTTTAACGGTATTATGGTATAACGGTATTATTTACTATAGTTCATTCCAGGTTCTTCAGCCATTATGTGCTCAAGCCCCTGTCCCAATAAGCATATATTCATATATTCAATTATGTGGACTCTATTATGTAACTATGTTAAAACGTTTGCTTTGCCGTTTTCTTTGCCGAATTGCATTTAAGTTAATTAGGCGTTCCCGTCTCTTGGAAAATGTCTCCCATCAGAAATCAGCCATAGATCACTCACAGACAGTGGGCTACATCTCACACGTATGCAGACACTTCTGGGTGAAGTTCGGGAGCTGTTTTATGTTCTGGGGTCGTCTGACATCAATTCCCATGATCTGTCTCAGTCCACTGTCAGTCCCCACGCCTAACTGGGTCACGTCTGGTAATATGTCTCTTAGTATTGGTTTGGACCGGCTGTTCTGGACAGCTGAGAGCCTCACACGGATTTGATTCAAACTAATTGACTAAGTTGCTAGTTAATTAAGTGTTGCCAGATATATGTGCACAGCTGAGGCTAAACATCTACTAGGTGATGTCTGATTAAGTCTGTGTTCAGCTCTCGGGGGGGAGAGTTCTTCTGTTGCAGAATGAGTGAACTCAGCATTTCCAGGTTTAGTGTTTGCATTTTAGCTTGGATGTTTTTCTTCCTACAGCTCTCCTGGGCCTTAGATGAAATGGCTTGATGTATCAACATGAGAGGTTTTGTAGATGAGAGCATTAATTTGGAATAATATCTTAATTAGCCGCTACAGTACAGTCACGTCTTTGCTCACCACTTCGCTCACATCTTCGCTCACCTCTTCGCTCACCACTTCGCTCACGACTTCGCTCACGTCTTCAGTCACGTCTTCAGTCATGTCTTCACTCACCAATTTGCTTACCAACTCGCTCACGACTTCGCTCACGTCTTCAGTTTAGAGAAAGCGGTCTTTGGTGTCTTTATGTTTGTTTGTTTTGTTGGCGCTTATTAACTTTTTCACAATTGATTAGAACGGCGCCAGGAACATAGAGGGTTTAACCCTTACTTGTAGGTGCCAGGTTGAACTGGGACGAGTAAAGAAAGTGGAACCATTCCCATTAGTTGTCTCTGTTGCATGTGGTGATCTGATTGGGAGGTTGAGGCTATTTTTGTCCCTAACTTTCACCACATTGTAACTTTAAGTGCAAGCAGTTTTTAGTGCCAATTAATTTCTACACCGCCAAAGATTCCAGCTAAAGCCAAACGATGTGAAGAAATGTCCTTGGAACCCAGAATTGTTCAGCCATTCCCTGTTTTAGTGAAAAGATCACTCCGGGAGATTACGCCAAGATCGTCTGCTTAAAGCATTTTGGTGTCACACAAATTGTAAAGCACTTTCTGACAACTGCTGATGTCTAAAATACATTTGATTGATGTATTATGACATTAGAGATAATGAAACCAGACAAATCTGCCTCAGTCTCCCATGGCTCTGATTAGTTCAGAAGCTTGAAGAGCTCCCTAGTTAAAAAGGGAAAATGGGAAAAAACATTCCGTACTGTTACGTTCTATTTGGGTCAAATTACTGTACACACTCCAGTATTTGGATTATAATGGGGATAATTTAGCATCTAATCAACAACACACAGTCTTGAATTGCATTAGAGGAATTGAAAAGCAGTTTTTTCAGTCTCTGTCATATCAAATAGGACTTTAAATAGCTTTTCACGGCTGTGTTTATTTCCCTTTCTTGTGTTAGTTTCACGAGGATTTAACATCACCTAAGGTCAATTCTTGCATGTGAATCTCCAGCCAATTACGGTTCTGTTTCAAGGCAGCATTAATTGCAAGGTAGTGTGTCTATGAGTCTGACAATAACCTGAACATCAGTGGGTTGAACACCCCGGAGAGAAAGCAAGCCTGAGTACCCAGAGTGCTCTAATAGGTTGTCCCAGAGCCGAGCTGATTGCCTTAAAGGGTCAGTAGAAACATCAGCATACTCCCTAATGGTTGGCCAGACACAAAGTGCCGGGCATTGATTATGTGCCTGTCATTGTGTGTTTGAGAAACTCCACTCACTACAGCCAGCTCCACTGCTGGGCCATTTGTGGGTGACACTACCTGCGCAGTGGATGTGTTTATCTCGAACGCAGGTCATTTGGCAGTCTTTACTGTTTACATCACGGCTCTCCTTTGAAGTCTCTGTGTGCAACCAGCAGATTAGCATTAGCAAGGCCGCGCATTAGCAGGGCCACGTATTAGCAGGGCAGCGCATTAGCAGGGCCACGTATTAGCAGGGCCGCGCATTAGGGGCCACGTATTAGCAGGGCAGCGCATTAGCAGGGCCACGTATTAGCAGGGCAGCGCATTAGCAGGGCCACGTATTAGCAGGGCCGCGCATTAGCAAGACCGGGCATTAGCAAGACCGGGCATTAGCAAGGCCGCGCATTAGCAGGGCCGCGCATTAGCAGGGCCGCGTATTAGCAGGGCCGCGCATTAGCAAGACCGGGCATTAGCAAGACCGGGCATTATCAAGGCCGGGCATTAGCAAGGCCACGCATTAGCAGGGCCACATATTAGCAGGGCCGCGCATTAGCAGGGCCACGCATTAGCAAGACCGGGCACTAGCAAGACCGGGCATTAGCAAGGCCGGGCATTAGCAGGGCCGCGCATTAGCAGGGCCACGTATTAGCAGGGCCGGGCATTAGCAGGGCCGCGCATTAGCAGGGCCGCGCATTAGCAGGGCCACGTATTAGCAGGGCCACGTATTAGCAGGGCCGCGCATTAGCAAGGTGTGCTGTACTGTAGGTCTTTGGTGCTGTGAGAGAAATAGGGGAGGCTGAGGTGGGCGACGTGCTGGTTGATATTGCCATCCATAGTGCGAAGAACAAAATGTAATAGTGTCTTTGGCTGAATTATGTGCTGATGAAAGATAAGCAACGCCCTATTTTGTGGATGAAAGAACCAGAAGTTATTTGTTTTGATGTCTTTTACATATTCTGTGGGTTCCTTCATCTTGCCTTGGACTGTTTTGTAGGTGATTGTTTCCTGTACAGCTGGAGATGTCATTGTGTTCAGCTGCAGCATGTAATCCGTTTTTAACAATACTTGTCAGACCGAAAAATGACCTCAGATGAACTTTACACACGTTACAATTCATAATTTTTTGCATTTTCCTGAATTAGGCATTTGTGTTAAATCACAAGTCCTGCATTGACAAAATGTCTAATCAATACGTACTGATCAGTGTCAATATGAAACATAACCACCACTAATTCCACCACTAGTTCACTAATAAGCAATTGCAAACAACGAAATATGTATGCAACCCTCTGAATTTGGCCCACAGCAGGCATCAGCTGAGTGGATAGGTTGCTGAATCAAATCCTCGAGCTGACCTTTGACCTTACGTTATTGCCACACCACTCCAAGGCAGAGGGGCAACGTTTAAATGGGACGGGAAAATTTTGCTTGGAACGGCTGAAAAATATGCCCCTTGGTTTGTTTTTGCAATGTGACGAAATAACACAATGATATATTGTTATTATTATTGAACATCGGTATTTACTTAGAGCATCTTCAACATTTGATGTAATTGAGTAAGCATCTGGTTAGATTATTGGAGCAAGCTATGTGCTAGCAGTTTATGGACACCACAGACACTCAAACACAATCAAGTCAAGAGTATGTTTGTATTGAGCTGTTCCAGGAGTTGTTATATGTGTGGTGACACAATGTTTTTGTGGTTTATTTGCAGTACGGATGTGACAGAACAGAAATGTCAGGTCATGTGCGCTGACAGGATTGTTGCCATGAGGATGTGTTCACCTCCTGCGCACGTGTGTCTGTGAAAACATCCTGGTAAAGAGGCAGAATGTCTTGGCATTGTAATATGTCTCAGACGCCGTCCATCCCCCACACCTGCCACCACCATTGCCGGGACAACGGCATTTCTGAGTAGGCAATCGCGAAAATGTGAGGGGAGAAAAATGGGGTTAAGAACTCATTTAAATAAAAAACTAAAAACACAAAATGGTTTAATCATTTCGGGGCCTTTGTATGAGATTTTTTGTAAAATTGACAATTCCCCCTCCATGGATGTGAAAATCTGTCTAAAAATATAAATTATTTGAAAAATGTCCTGCTGGACGTCTGAAAGCCTTTTCACAGTCTCAAAGGCGTTACAATGCAAGGTTACTGACAACGTTCACATAAGCAGAACATTTGTACGTCTCTGTCCATTGATCGACTGGAGAAATGGGCGACTGTTCTGTTCCCTGAAACAATTCACATCTTAAGTCCCATTCCTGATCGTTTTACCGTCTGACATCAGGACATGAAATGAGTGGTTGGAAACGGGCGACAATGGGCTTTTGAAATCAATTTGAACCTTTTCTTAACACAGTGTGGTATTAATCGTCCTGGCCTGGAACTGATGTGTGTGAATAAAACCAAACCTCAAAGCGACCTTCAAGTTTGTCTGTACGTCTCATCAGCACTCGGGGGGGGGGGTCAAAAGTCTAGTTGAAAGGCCGAACGAGCTCAATCCAAACAAATCCACTGCAGATCGCGATGATCCAGCCTACGTCTGGTTACTAGGAGACACTGTGCAGCCATCTTGGATCCAAGCACATCGGGGCCCTCTGCTCATCTGTCCACAGCCTCGTGTCGTCCCCCTGGGCCACTGTCGTGTGTCTGTGGATATGTTTAATGTGGCCGCTTATATTACCGCCCGCTAGCTCCCAGTAGCCAATCGTGTGGTCCCATGGTCATGAGGCGGAGCTGATTGGGTAAAAGCCATTGACTGCACCAACTGTCCTGACTCAAGTCGTTGTTGATTTCACCTGTTATAGGAGAGGCACGCTAGGGCCGCAGATATCACTGTTGCCATGGTGCTGAAGGAGATACCCAGTAAGGCGTCTTCAGAAGGGAAACCCCTCCAATCAGTGACAACCAAGGTGGGCAGAAACCTCCCCCGCTCCCCCATCTCCCTTTCACCCCCCCCCACTGGAGACTTCTTCTATGGCTAAACCTATGGCAAGGCTTGGAACGTCACATATTTAACACCCCCCCACACACACACACACTCTTCAGTCTTACTTGGTCTCTCCACTGGCTCGCGACGGCAAAAAGCAAAAGCGTAGATTTTATTGCCTTTTTGCAGCTGCTCATATGAGGTGTAAAATACATGCTCGAGTTTCTCTCTGAATCCCCAACTAATGATGTAACCCACTAAGTATTTAATCTGCAGCCAGGAATGACATTCTATTTATTTATTTATTTATATTTCACAGATATTCATCAACTTGTGCCTTTGATTAAATACATTTCCTTGCCCTGCTACACCTAATGTATCCAGGAATTATAAGTGGAAAGCCTCTGGGATACCTTAGTGCTTTTTTTCAAATTTAATTACAGATAAAAATACTGCCCATTGCAAAAACATTTCATTTAGCTGGTAGACGTTTACCACTTTTGCTCAAGAAAACAATTACTGCATATACCTCAGCCAATCAGGCTGTGTTGGCACAATTGAATTCTACGGGCAAAATGTTTTGTAAAAATAAGAGACAACACTCCACAAAGCAGATTTTTATTTCTCATAAGCAGCTTAACTTGACTAATGCATTTCCCTAACACATATCTACGTAGCACAGTCTTACGCTACGACACAACTAAGTCCTCTGTTTGCCTGGTGGTCGTTGATGTTTTCTGTCCTTCATGGTGCTGTTGGAGATGCCATTGTGTTCTTCTAACCTGCCCCCTGTGTCTCATGCCTGTGTGTGTGTGTGTGTGTGTGTGTGTGTGTGTGTGTGTGTGTGTGTGTGTGTGTGTGTGTGTGTGTGTGTGTGTGTGTGTGTGTGTGTGTGTGTGTGTGTGTGTGTGTGTGTGTGTGTGTGTGTGTGTGTGTGTGTGTGTGTGTGTGTGTGTGTGTGTGTGTGTGTGTGGTATGGTGATAGTGTAGGTACACATAAGTGTAGTATTGTGGTGTGGTTATCGTGTTGTTATATGTTCAGTTGCTATAATTTGTTTGTTGAATTATGAAACAATTAAATGTAACCTGTTTACATTTTTTATGCATTTTGCTGTGTTGCTCACATCTGTGTTCTATTGCTCTATTTCAGGAGATTCTATTATCAAATATCACCACTATTGACACGACAGTGTCTACAGACTCTTACCTTTTCGTTTGTTTGGATGTGTTTAAAACAACTGCCTTTTTTAAATGAAGGACTCATTCCACAATCAGAGGGGGATCCAGTGCATATTTGCATCTCATTTAAATATTTATAAGTATATTTGCATTTTTGTAATAAACAGGTGCGTTAAAGGACCGTCCAATTGTCTGCTTTCAATAATCTGAGGACTAGATAAACGTGACTGAACTACAAATCGAGATGCCCTTGTGATTTGTTACGATACACATTTAGCACCAACATACAAGAATCATGTCACAACACATACAATCATGTCACAAACATACCTCAAACATGTCACAACACATACCATGATGTCAGAACTCTGGACAGACTGCTGTTGTTAAGAGGTAAAGGGCTGAACTAGTTCATTTGACAGAAGACCTTCCTAAGTCCTTTCACAAAATCAGCAATGGCAGATTGACATTTACAGCCATGACCTTATTATTTCTGTTTACGTGGGGGGGTCTGCAGATTGCTGTCTACCTCCCACCAATACAGGACTATATTCTATTCTGCATACTGGCACAGTCCTTAAGATGACCTATAGCCGATCAATGCCTTACTACAATGCCTCTAGAAGGTAAACCAAATCCTCTGTCTGACTGAACAGCACTGACAGATAGATACCTGTGTGTTTCCCTACCTGCTGAACACCAGAGAGCTTTCAGTTTGCTGACGCCTCTGAAAAAGACCTGGCTGTATCGGCCTACGGCCATTTGATCTTAACGTGACTTTATTTCTCCATGTCACACCAAACGACATCTGTGTCGGTTATCTAATAAAGCAATGTGACGGAGTGCTTCCTTATATGAGTATAATTGTTAATCACATCTCCACCTCCTCCTGTGTGTGCATTTATCGTGTGAACTGTCCGAGGGAAAAGTTCCCCTCCATTGTCCCGGGTAGTCGTGAACACACACACACACACACACGCCAACAAGCAGCTGGTACATATTTAATATGACATTCGCTTTAACAGGATTTGTAATAGGGATTGTAAGAATCATTATGGGAGTATTATCGGCCATTTCATAAGAATATGTTCAAAAGAACCGTAAATATCTCAATTGATTATCTGGGCACTTGAATCGTGTAGCTCTGTGAACCACAGATTGAAATTTATTAGATTTTTTTAGAAAGACACGAAGTAGAGCAACCTTCCTAGACAGAATATAAAATATACTTATTTTTTGAAAGAATAAGAAGATAATGAAAATAATCATGAATTAGTCATTTTTACTTTAGTAATGTTTACTATGTTGTGATTAATTTGATTATCTCTCCATTTTGGCTACTATTATTGTGTATCAATAAAAACGACCAACTTCTTAATGCTAGCCATGCTACCAGCTTATATGCATAGGGGTTAGCATTTAGCTGTTACTAAACATAGACAGGACAATTTCTAACTGTTGTAGAGCATTAGGAGAATTAACATGGCAGGTTGGGGAATCGTGTGAAGGTTAGAAAAGTGTCGGCGTTGCAAATGTTCTCCCAGACGCACAAATAGGTTTTGAAATTGTTTTGAAACTGGTGGTATCCCTTCTGGGTGTGACCTGTGGACCAGAGATGTCGAATATGTAAGAGTGTCCTAAAAGAAACAGAGACACTCGTCCAATAATAGTTTTTATTGGCGCAAACGAGAAAAAAAACAATATGTTGAAAAAAAAACAACGTTTCGATTGCTAACTGCCACACAAAAAACTACTTAGACAAAAGAAAAATGTGGATAATGGCATCGACAATATAGCCCTCCTGGTCTTTCAGAGATTATAAAATTCCTTTCTGAGTGGGTCACTTGTCGCTCGTTTATTTTCACTGCAGCGGTGACATTGTAATGAGCTTTCATCACTTTATACCAAAATATCTTCACCGTGCCAGCTCATGTAGACCTGAAGAATGAATCTGTCCTTAGGACATGAATAACCTGCGGAATATGACTCAGCGTGACGAGGCTAGCCCAACAAAGACTCTGCGGTAACAAAGATAGAACCAGACGTACTATGTTGGTGACCGAAGGCCGTCTGTAGCGTCACGTCACACCAGGAGATTACTAAGAAATAGCCGCTATGTGCTTCATCAGTCGTAAAACGTTGACGTCGTTCAGGTTCGCCGTGTTGAAACGTCGACTCAAATAACCTTTAGCGACCGCTCTGTTAGCCTTCAGTTAACATGTCCTCAGCATAATGTTACGCAGCACGAAGACTTATCAGAATAAACCCAAAGCTTATTATCTGAACCCAATACCTTCCATGCATACGATCTATTCTCTCTCCTCAGCTCACCTCCTCATCTCCTCACCTCCTCACGTCTTCACCTCCTCATCTCCATGACTCCTGTGGGCTTACCCAGTTCAGGGTTACTCTGACAACACAAACAATAGATCTTTCTGAGTCATACCCATGCGGCACAATTAGCAGAAGTTTTTCCACCACATTATTTCGGGATTAGCCTGGGTGCGCTTGTGAGCAGAGTGGGAATGGGCTTCCTTTTGCTCACCAATCATGAAAAACAGTCCAGGGTAATGTGCTGAAAAACAGTCCAGGGTAATGTGCTGAAAACAGTCCAGGGTAATGTGCTGAAAACAGTCCAGGGTAATGTGCTGAAAACAGTCCAGGGTAATGTGCTGAAAACAGTCCAGGGTAATGTGCTGAAAACAGTCCAGGGTAATGTGCTGAAAACAGTCCAGGGTAATGTGCTGAAAACAGTCCAGGGTAATGTGCTGAAAACAGTCCAGGGTAATGTGCTGAAAACAGTCCAGGGTAATGTGCTGAAACAGTCCAGGGTAATGTGCTGAAAAACAGTCCAGGGTAATGTGCTGAAAAACAGTCCAGGGTAATGTGCTGAAACAGTCCAGGGTAATGTGCTGAAAAACAGTCCAGAGAATGTGCTGAAAAACAGTTCAGGGTAATGTGCTGAAAACAGTTCAGGGTAATGTGCTGAAAACAGTTCAGGGTAATGGAAGGGATGAACGTGGCCAAAGCTTTGGTACGTTGGTGGAATTCCTTGTCCATTGAACTTTAGGGGGACCAGCAATTAATTGATGTTAAGGTCTCAGTTACTGGAATCATAGCATGCGAGTAACATTGAGGAAATATAACCTTGTGCTAAATGTATTTTCGTATGCTGAATCACCTTTCTTTCCCATTGTGATGCTTGGTTTCAATCTTTGCAGATCGTCTGAACTGTGTCTACTTAATGCATTGGGTTGCTGCCACGTGATTGGCTGATTAGATGTTTGCATTAACAAGCAGTTTAAAAGGTGTCGCGAATTAAGTGTCTGTTGAGTGTATACTTTTAGATATTTTAGATATTTAAAACTGCACTCATTTATTTAACTGCTGTACACATAGAATTGTAATTTTCTAGCTCCTGTTTGGTAACCTAAGGAGCGTTACAATTCTAAATGAATTCAACATACATTTCTAAACTAATTTGGTAATTCTAGAATTTCATCAGAGTGTCTAATGAACTTTGAATTGATCGTACAGATCGACCGACAAAGGAACCACAGAGACTTTTACCAGTTGGCAAAATCTCTTGCCGATATCCCCAATTCTTAATTCAAAGCTGTGTCCAGGTTTTTGTTTTAAACGGGGCTTTAAATGTCTGACAAGTGGCCAGTTCATTAACTCCCACAAAGTGCAGTTAGTTGACCATCTGTCTCTGCCAGAGTAACTGGTTAAACACACAAACGTCTGGGGTCAGGAAACACCACGCAGCACCGTTCATCTCAAGTGTTAGTCAAGCTGCGTTCAACCTTATGAGCGATAATTAGTGTTGTGGTAGCCTCATTAACATTCTCCCTGCACACGGAGGAGCTCTGGAGAACAAGAGACGGCAAATGTCATGTTCCATCATCATCAGCACTGTAGACACAAGCAGGCGGTAGTTCTGCTGGGTGGACATCTTCATCAATTTCCTTCACCGTTTTGTCACCGTTAAATGGCAAATGGTCGCTGAACCCGGGGCAACTACCTCTGGGTAACGATCATTGACCGGGATGTGACTGACACCACGGCAGCTCTGGTGAAGCTACGGCAACGGCCTAGAATGCCTTGAGGCCAGGGTGATTAACGTTGTCCTTGGGTTTGGGAAGGAATTAGGCACAAGTTATTGCTGGGAGGTTACACTTGGGCAAACACGGACAGGAACTCTCCTCTTCAGCTAGTCTTCTGCCTGGATGGGCTCTCGGATAACACGCAGATCCACAGAGCCACTGTAGCTCTCGACTGAGCTCTGGGCCTTAAGGGGAAGAGACAGCGCTGGCATGAATTGGCGGGGGAAGTGGCGGTGATGGTGGGGCGAGTCTAGTTATGTCATCACTTAATGTGCGTGCGTGTGTGTTTGTGTGAACGGGTAAACTGGCGTGCTGTGTGAACGGGAAAACTGGCGTGCTGTGTGAACGGGTAAACTGGCGTGTTGTGTGAACGGGTAAACTGGCGTGTTGTGTGATTGGGTAAACTGGCGTGTTATGTGAACGGGTAAACTGGCGTGCTGTGTGATTGGGTAAACTGGCGTGTTGTGTGATTGGGTAAACTGGCGTGTTGTGTGATTGGGTAAACCTGCGTGTTGTGTGAACAGGTAAACTGGCGTGTTGTGTGTGAGTTTAAGCTGCCTTTTGTCTGCTTGCCCCTGCAGCTGGTGAGTGAACAACAAGAGAGTCGCCCCCTGCTGAGCCCCTCCATCGACGACTTCCTCTGTGAGACCAAATGTGATGGAGCTGCGCGTCCAGTGACATCAAACACAGCAGGTACCTCCCCCACCTCCACCCACCTCCCCCTCCACGGACACCTGGATCGGGCTGCTGCAGTTCCAAGCCCTGCTCACTGACGTCACTCAATCACGTAACACTGAAGCCTGTGTCCGACAAAGGGCGGAGTACGAACACTGTACCAAATCAATGGGTTTCAGGTTGTCAATATGCTGACCATATTCCACAGTATTGATACGTGTTGTAATTATTGGAAGAACTAGGCTGTGCACATAAAATAATTATCACAAAGCATCTCTGTCTTCATGGCAAAGTTTCAAAGACCATGTTTTAAAGTCTCACTGTGTCCACACACGGTGAAGAGGAGATGATTTAACATGACAGATATTTAGACAGTAGGCCCTGAACTGAAGGTCATTTGCACCGCAGGCGATGAGAACAAGTGGCACAGAGATTTCATTTAACTCTAGGTGCTATCCACAAGTTGAGCTGTACTCACACAAAAGTATGTTGTCACGAAGCTCAGTTCCTGACAACAGGAAAAGAAAAGAAAAGTTTTCCCCATAGCAAAAAAAACCTGTCATGCTCGAATGACCAGCTAAAATAACAGTGTTCCCCATGGAGTATCTTTCCCTTGTATAGATATAAAATGTAAAAATAGTCGTCATTTGAACATGTTACAGTATGAAGATGAGATAAAACTGATTCTTCAATAGAAATATCTGTCAGTTATTTCACGCAGCTCATGAACAGGATCGTGACGCTGTTCCAATCAGTCCCGGTAAAAGTGACTTTTACAACAATTAAAAGATTTTGTTTGTTCACGTAGTAGTATTAATGACAATAAGTTATTAGCTGAAAGCAAGCTTTTGCATGTATATTTTAAGAATGATTTGCAACTACTAATTTCTCCATTGACTGTGAAAGACAAAACCCATTGGCATAGTTCTCCACTCAACTATGAACATAGGATAGCCTGACACAGGGATAGCATGACACAGGGATAGCATGACACAGGGATAGCATGACACAGGGATCGCATGACACAGGGATAGCATGACAATAGGATAGCATGACAATAGGATAGCATGACACAGGGATAGCATGATAGGATAGCATGACAATAGGATAGCAGGGGATAGCATGACAATAGGATAGCATGACACAGGGATAGCATGACAATAGGATAGCATGACACAGGGATAGCATGACACAGGGATAGCATGACACAGGAATAGCATGACACAGGGATAGCATGACACAGGGATAAAATGACACAGGAATAGCATGACACATAGATAGCATGACACAGGGATAGCATGACACAGGGATAACATGACACAGGAATAGCATGACACATGGATAGCATGACACAGGGATAGCATGAGACAGGGATAGCATGACACAGGGATAGCATGACAATAGGATAGCATGACACAGGGATAGCATGACACAGGGATAACATGACACAGGGATAGCATGACAATAGGATAGCATGACACAGGGATAGCATGACACAGGGATAGCATGACAATAGGATAGCATGACACAGGGATAGCATGACACAGGGATAGCATGACAATAGGATAGCATGACAATAGGATAGCATGCAACAACTCAATATCATCAAGACACTTCATAGACACCAAAAACGCAATCAACTAGCACGACTGTTAGAAGTAAATATTTTAAGGTAGCCTCAGCATCTCAAGTTGACTCAAGAGTTCCCCAACTACTCATCATCTTGGTTTCTTTCGGCAAGTGGCTTTTCCTTTGACACAGACAACACTTCAGATAACACCTCCGACCCCCAACAGGCCTATTTAGTCTGATTTCTAACGGTATTCATCATTCAAGGAGCACATTGATGCCCTACAGTGCCACACGCCTCTAATTACCTGCATATTCCATTCTAAGGTGTGTGCCGTTTGATTACAACACGTCAGAGATACGCGTGTCGCTCCTGGTAATTACGAAGTCTGAAATGTACCGATGTCTTGTCGACATTTACTAGTCTGCTACCTCAGACTCTTAACATTTACTAGTCTGCTACCTCAGACTCTTAACATTTACTAGTCTGCTACCTCAGACTCTTAACATTTACTAGTCTGCTACCTCAGACTCTTAACATTTACTAGTCTGGTACCTCAGACATTTTCTCTTAACATTTTCTAGTCTGCTACCTAGGGGTGTGCGATATGACGATATTTAATCGTGGACGATTAAAATGTCTCCACGATTCACTTTTTCGGAAATATCGTAGAATCGCGCTCCAGTCCACGTTCAATTAGATGCAGATCTATGGCGTTTTTTCAGCTACGTATCAACATGCAATGCGCGGTGCGCTAGATGTCAGCGTGTTAACACTAGAAGCGCCAACAGCCCATGCCCGCGGGCGTTGCAGTTAGTAATTAAAATAAATATATAATGTTGAAAAGCTACAGCCTCGTTCTTCCATGACTTTTCCTAAATACGTGCATTTTACCTTGTCCCGTTTTCAGAAACTGGATGCGTTTTGGTCTGATCTCGTTTTGGTCCGATCTATATTGGACACCGTTTTGGTCTGGTCTATATGAAACTGGATCCGTTTTGGTCTGGTCTATATAAAACTGGATGCGTTTTGGTCTGGTCTACATGAAACTTGACGCGTTTTGGTCTGGTCTACATGAAACTTGACGCGTTTTGGTCCGATCTATATGAAACTGGATATATGTAACCGACTAATTTGCTGCGGTCTCATGTGCACTCATAACATCACTAATGAACACTGTGCGCAGTGCAACCGGTTAGTATGCGTGTCCTGCTCAGGCAGACAAAAGCTGCGAGATATACATAGATAATAGATTGATTGGCTTGAATTTGAATGAACTAGAAAAAAGAGGTAGGCCTACGTTTATAAAGAAATATATGTTTTACTAAATAAACAGAACGAAAATATAAAACGAAATTGATTAATGTATCTACCGGGTAACAGCAGAATATACCCGACCGTGACCAATATACAAACTGTAAAATACGTGTTTCATTGTCTATAGTGCCTTAGTTACTGGGCTGTAATTACTATAATACATTTTACAAATGTAAATGATCAAATTATACACTGTAGCCTAATGTTTTTATTTCAACAGTCTGTGTTGCAATATATACGGCCAATCATGCGCAAATCATTTGATTGCGCGTCGCTTGTGATCTAAAATGTTTTAGCATTTATTACATCAAAATAGGACATACAGTTTGATTGATTTTAATTTATTCGATCTTTAGAAATTTAAATATCATAGCCTGTGCATTTTAAAATCATGGTTTTAATTTTGTATTGTATGGCTACATAAGACAATAAATAGGCTACATACTATTTTAGTAAAATGTTTTACTGCATAATTCACAATTCATTTAATTCAGGATGATAACACAGTAGATCATCTGATGCTGTAGATGGATGGCAGGTTACACAGTGAATGGATGGTGAAGCTGCGGATGAGAATGAAGGTGCTTCTTTGCACCATTGCACTTCCTTTAAATATACACGTGATTAAAATATGCTACTTTAATTTTTTTTTCCCTTTTATGTTTTGTTACCTTGTAACGCTATATTCTTTAAATGGAGATATAATTTGCTTGTATTGCAGCTCAGTAATTAGCAAAATAGTCTTAAAAAGCAACATGAAAAAGAATCGTGATAAAATCGTGAATCGTGATTTTTCCTGAAAAAATCGTGATATGATATTTTTCCCATATCGCCCACCCCTACTGCTACCTCAGACATTTTCTCTACAGATTCTCTCCTATCAGTTCCATTCTTGCTAACCGTATTGTGTAATTGTAATGTAATTGTAACGTAATTAACATTACCCTACCCTAAAGGAACACACTTTTGGCCTCTTATAGCCTTAGCAGACAAGACAGTGGACTATGATTGGATAATTATTATAGTGTTTAAGGTTTATTCGTGTCCCGACATTGGGATGTAGGGGGTTAAATGTACCCTAACCTTTACGAGCAAAAAACATCATAGTCGCTTAAAAAAGGTGCCCTCTGTACTGGTCTGACGGCCTGGGTTATATGAAATCTTATAATTGGCCAAACAGAGGAGCTCCCCAGGGCTGTGATTACTGTCCACAGCCTGGTCATCAAAGGATACTTAGATCATCAGTGAGGTAGAGAAAATCCTGTACCAACCAGAGGGTCACGGATGACATTTATAACCTTGACATCAAAAAACCTGGCTAACTTTGGATGTTCAGTATGTGGTGACAGTTGAATATAAAAGAGGGGTCTATTCAGGGCAGCGTGTATAATTGAGGCTCGTAATAAATCCATACTTTAATAAACGCTATTTCGGGGTCATGTCATTTAAGGAGTTTTTTTCACGATGGTCTGGTTTTACAGAGATCCGTGTCTCACTTGTTAATCCAATAATATTGGAAAGTACAGATGACGTATATTAATTTAATCATCCTGTGGTTTCAGGAAGTTGTGTGCGCTGTAGCAAATACCAATACAAAGTAATTCGCCTGTCCTTTAATTATTTTGCTGCTGCGAGAAACATATTCATGTTAAGACCCAACAAGCTTGTTTCTTCTCTCCAGTTCTGTCCTCCACACTGGACCTGTTGGACCTCAGTGAGCCAGACGATCGGAGAAACAGCTTACAGGACAGGAAGAGCCTTCTACCGTTGCGCAGCGACGGACCAAAGAACGGGCCACACAGGAAGCGGACAACAGACAAGACGGAGCTGATTCAGGTGGACGTGGAGAAACTGGTGCACAGCTCACTCACTCCTGAGAGAGCGTCCTTAGACTCAGGTACAAACAATGGAGTAGTACAATGAAGAATGAGGCGATTAACTGTAACGAACAGATCATCTGAGAAAACATTAGGAGGGTTACAGCGGATTAGTTTGCCGTTAACATGTCACACGAGGTTGACGTTCACCCTGTAAAACAGTTCTAATGATGCATAGCAAGTGTTTTGTCTGATTAACTTATGAAATAGTTTGACTACATCATAGACGGGTGTTTACAGAACAAAATAAAGTCCCTGTCATGACTTAGACCAGACACATCTGAATTGTATTTGTATTCATTGTGAAGATATTTCTGCCGCAGAGCTCAGTTGATTTACCTCTCACTGGTCTTCACAGTGAACACGACCCAAGCTTCGCCGAAATGGGAGGAGCTTAACTGCCACCCTGAGAGGAACGGCAATCGAAAGTGGAAACAGGACAGACAGCGATCATCGAAAAACTCCTCCAGCGAACTCCTGTGGTAAAGACCTTTCTTCAGCTGTTACAATGGCTACAATCTGCTAAACCGTTTCACCGTAGTCCACCCACCGTACTCCACCCAATAAACTCCACCCACCGTACCCCACCCACCGTACCCCACCCACTGTACCCCACCCACCGTACTCCACCCACCGCACTCCACCCGATAAACTCCACCCACCGTACTCCACCCACCGTACTCAACCCACCGCACTCCACCCAATAAACTCCGACCCACCGTACTCCACCCACCGTACTCCACCCACCGTACTCCACCCACTGTACTCCACCCAATAAACTCCGACCCACCGTACTCCACCCACCGTACTCCACCCACCGTACTCCACCCAATAACTCCACCCACCGTACTCCCCACCCACTGTACTCCACCCAATAAACTCCCACCCACCGTACTCCACCCACTCCACCCACCGTACTCCACCCACCGCACTCCACCCAATAAACTCCACCCACCGTACTCCACCCACCGCACTCCACCCAATAAACTCCACCCACCGTACTCCACCCACCGCACTCCACCCAATAAACTCCACCCACCGTACTCCACCCACCGTTGGAAACATCTGAATGCTGTTGAATAAAGCAGCATCAAGACCGCTAAAGACAGAAAACTACCCCGAATTCAATCGACCGTTTTGAGGGAGTGATGAATGCAAAAGAGGCTTTATTTTTGATCAAGTTGTCTTTTCTGGGTAGGTCCATAGACTGCAAAACCCAATCAGAACAACCTCCTAAGACCTCATTTGAATTGGATACCAAAGCAGAGGCAGAACCAGCTCTAGCCTTTCAAGTAAGTGCCTTTATCATTCAGTCCCAAGTAGCCACTGCAAACCAATTCACCATCTGCACTTGAACAATCGACAGTGTTTTGAAGCTTTTCAATCTATTCGCCCCAGTAAATGAATGGCTGTGATTAGTAATGCAGTAGGCTTTTGTGATCAAATCAAAGGGAAAAATGAAATGATTCCACTTTGTTTGATGGAAGGCGACTGGGATGCATGCAAAGATAAGAGGCCATTCCCATGTACTGATTGCAGTCACTGTACGCTTTCCCCTGTGAAGGGATCGCGTTTGAACCTGTCCCGCTATGCTAACAGCACGTATTCTTGTGTCACGCTATGCTAACAGCGCATAGTCTCCTGTCACGCTATGCTAACAGCATGTATTCTCCTGTCATGCTATGCTATCAGCGCGTATTCTTCTGTCACGCTATGCTAACAGCATGTATTCTCCTGTCACGCTATGCTAACAGCGCGTATTCTTCCATTGCAGCTCAACAGACAGTATATTAGTGGAAGACACGTAAGCCCATCTTCCTCACTTATGACATCACAATGCATTTGCACCAATCAGCCAACAACACAATTAGAGTCCATTTAGAGTAGAACAAAGTAAAACCATTGGTCATGGTTAGTCCAGGACATTGAATGGCAGAATGATCTTGGTAGTGAAATCACAGGAGTCCCAAGCTCTCCTGAGTAAGTGAGATACTTATACAGGTATTGCTGACAGTTGTGTTACTATTTGCACATTATCAGATTAACAGCTTGTAAATAATTCAGAATTATCACTCTAAGCACACCGAGCTTAAGAAATAGTTTAAGAAATCCCCCCCATCCCAGAAGACGAGGAATGAAATGTTACAAAACACATTTGTTTTCACCTCAGGGGGCTCATTTCGTCATTAACATTGAAACAGTAAACATTGGATTTGCTTTCCTGTCCACTCTGCCGGTAATTTACCTATGTGTCAGCAGAATGAAACCTGTGGAGCCCGGATTACAACAAAATCCGTCTGACAATCAATATAGACAACGAACATCCTTCACCGTCAGAATTACTGTAACAGGATGTATTTTACACAATGGCACATGGAACTGCCCGGAAAGTTCCCTCAGAAACCTGCATGTTTTCTTATTATTAAACCGTGTATCACGCTGGCTAGATAATCCTCAGGAGCCATTCATATCTACACACGCCGACTTCAATTAGGCCTCAGGCTTCTTTGATCACCAGCAATGAAGATGACAAATGTAACGTCACCGGTGATTGGCTGAGACAGGGTCGTACAGACCCATTACTCATCAGAACGTGACAGTCAGGTAGCCTTGGCAACGGGGGAGTGCGCCGACACACCTTCTACCCGAGGGCTACAAAATGGCTACCCACGTGGAACTCTAAATTCAATTTATACGCCTCTATATTTGTCCAGCCTCGTACAGTAGTAACTTCAGAAATCGGAAACTATACAATCGCCGTCACACGGTACGATTCCTGTAGCCGGAAATGTGTTACATCGATATGCGTAGCCCATGTGACACGTTTCTAAAATGCACTCCTCTACAAATTCAGCCGCAGTCTGGTGCCTTGACAACACCACTTTCCATGTATTGTGCTTATGTGTGGTCATACCAGTTAAATGTGTGTGTGTGTGTGTGACAGGGCCATTTGAGTAAAGAGCGGGTTGGTGGTGGCGCCATCCTATCCAGAAACCAGTCCCTTGAGGAGGAGTTTGAGCGTGCCAAGGCGGCTGTGGAGGTAAGCTGACAGCCACCTTTGACACCTGTTAGAGTTTAGCCAATTTGCAAAAATCTGATTGTCATAGCGATTCACTAATTGGCATTTTGAACTGTATCCTGTAGCCTCTAGAGCCTCTGCTGAGCGCAGTTCAAAACTTCACTTTAACACGGAATTATCCTCACACTACTGCACATATGCCGGGCTCAACAGCCGTTGGAGGAATTTACTACATCATTCACTGCATCCAGTTTTTCTTATGTCAAAGGGGAGTCTATGCAGTGAGTCTACACAGTGAGTCTATTTAATAAAGCAGTTCAGAGTAGAGGCAGTTTAAAGAACAGCTAAGATATGCAGCACAGTCAGCTGTCCCCACGGCAACGTTGCGGTGTGATTCTAATTGATTGGTGCAAAACTAAGCAAATACATATTGGGTGGGGAATTCCTTATTATCTCTGGATGCAGCAATTTCTGACCTTTGGAGAAAAGCAATGTTCAAGGCATTCCATTTATTGGGAATTAGATTGAGGTTGGGATTTTGCTGGGCCGTTTAAAGACATTCAAAGACATGTCCCATGTTTTCTTTGCTGTGTTTTCTGGTTCAAGCTGAATAATGACTCTTGTCACAGGTCTGAGGTCAGGTGCTCTCTGGATCAGGCTTTAAGGACCGTGCTGCATTTTTCCTCCTATACTTCTCTCAATTGTAAACAGTCTCCCGCTTACTGCCGCTGAGAAACAACCCCACTGCATGATGCTTCCTCTACCACCGTGCTTCATAATAGGGATGGTGTTCTCAGGATGTTAAACAGTCTCCATCCACCCGGTCTTAAAGTCTCCCACAAGCCTTCTGAGTAGTGCCATTCCTGCCTGATAATCACTTTTAATATAATAGAAAATTCCAAAAGGGTGGATAACTTTTGAAAGCCAATGTACAGTAACTGTGGACATAATTTATAATTTTACCTCAAATTCCTTCACCCCAGAGGCTTACAAGGCAGCGTATTGTATGATAAATATTTTTTTATAAGCAGCAGCTTTACACAATTCAAGATGTGTAAATCTACCTGGCAAAGAAAAGGTGATTCTGACAAAAGTGTACATGAACATAAAGCACATTTCAATAGGGTTGCTGTTGCGGCCCAAAACTTAAAACGACTGAATGTAACTCTGAATTCCAACTTTCTAAAGCAGATTTTAAATATTTAAATATTTTTATTTCATGTACGCCCCTTTTCTGTGTTCCAAATGATGTCCATTATTTGTGCGACTGCGGGCATTCATGCTCCAATGACATACGTTGCCACATCTTAATAATCCGTCCTAGACGCCTCAACTCAGGTTCACTGGGAGTTTGACCTAGAAAATATGCACGTGTTTCCACAGTCTAACAATAGGAAGGTAAATAGGTCAGCCGTTTTGGAGCCAGACGTATCAGGTTTTGTAGAGGAAGGCGCAACTGGAGTAATTAGAGATAGCTCAGTAGATTCATCACGTGACAATGTGACCATGAATGCTTGTCAGCCCTAGAAAGTGAGAGGAAACTCTGTGAACAAGTTATGACGGGAAGCAGTACACAAACTCACTGATCTTGAACAACTCTCCCATCTTTTCCTGTCAAATGAATCAAAACAATGACGGAAAAACATGGAGAGAAACCATACAGAAATGGATGCAGCATTCTGAGTGCCTTGGTAATGAAATGATTCCATATAGATAATTTAGAGGGTTTGCCAATTACAGGCGATTCATTCAAGTAGTAAATATGGCTTCTTTAATTCAAGTCATGTAAATAACCTTCGTTTCCCTAAACCAGAGGGATTATGTATAAAAAGGGTTATAATTCCTGCACAGTTCACAGTTCATGGATGCAAATACACTCAAGTCAAAGCTGACAGGTCAGTACTTTGGCCCAATCTGCTACGTGTAGCATCACAAGATCCCTGCTGATATAGGACGATGCCCAGGGAGGTATCTGTAAAGGTCAATGAATAATAGAAGAGACAGAAAGACAGTGAGAAAGTGTGAGAAGGTTCCTCACAAAGGAGTATGTCCTCCCAGTCTGAGTGTTGATGTCAGAGTAAACATGTCTAGTTCCGAGCTGTTCTCTTGAAACGTCTGGGTTTGTAAATAAGTGCTGGCGTCTGGCCAGGTCATTCTGAGGGTTGGTGAAACTCAGAGAGACTCAGACAAACAGAGGTTTGAACTAAGGGCCTGAGCCACAAGTCAACACTCAACAGAACGTCTCATGTGAAAAGTCTGATTTAGTTTTTTCCAACTGTCAACATCTGGCCCCTGCACTTGTAGATCAAGTGTACTGACCAATAAATGGAGGGAGACGGTTCATCTATTAAATTAGCTTACTGGCCAAATGACTGGAAAACAACAAGGCAGAAGAAATAAACTGAGGAGAATAGGTGAGTAGAATAGACGAATAGTTGTGTCATTCGTGCGTTTCACACGAAACCGTGAAAAGGGTATAATGGGAGCGGGATGAGAGCCGAAGTCCTTGGAATGACTCAACTGTGCTTCATTTGAACAGACGCTGATAGAAAGCTTGACCACTAAAGCCGCTCAGGGACCAATCACATTGGTGAAAGCACACAGGTCCTATTACATAAGGAGTCTGACGGCCGCTACAAAACCACCAGGTTAATTCCTGCTCCAAGAAGCAGTGTTTTGCCGCGGGGCAGAGATAACAGAATCACAGTTCTCAAAAAAGGTCCAGATCAAGGCAACGGCGGGCCAAGTATTTGATTAAACCAGCTGAGGAACAGACTCGCCTATTAACCACTTGATTTTCCCTGCGGCTCTTGTGGATCGGAGGGAGACTGCTGCTGATTTGGTACAAACGCTCCAGCGAGCATGAAGACACTCTCCAACACGGAAGAGCGTTGCCATTTGAGATGGACGAGACATTTGTCACACATGGTCCAGTGTTCTCCTAACGCTATTAGATTGTGGGACTGAGAAAGAGGCCAACATCAAAGCAACTATACTATCTCTGAGCATACCACCGGATTTGAGATGTTTTCCACGATATTCGATGGCAGTGTTTACTCAGGCAGTGTCATTTATCTGTTTTTCCCACTAGTTTTGACAAACAAGCCCTGAAAAAGTTCTGGTGTGAAAATCAGATGAGCCCGGTCAGAAGACCAGTTAGAGTAGGAAGAGTCGAGCTGCCTATGAAAATGTAAATGCTCTGATAAGAACCCAAAACCACATCAGGTGGAACGTATTTTTCCGGAGCTACTTTAGTTGCAGGTGTATTCTGAGATTTCAGGCCACTGGCTGTAAAACTGGCTGTATTTCCTTCACCTGAGCCTCAGATAGACCGCTGAATAAATATACTGAAAAAGAACGGCACGGTAATGATTAACCTGTAGAATTAATTTGCTTGAAAATCCATCACTGTCTATGACATTACGATAGAAAACAATAACTATTAAGAGTTCACTTTGCACTTGGAACGCTTCTTTTGAGCTTAAACCATCCCTAAAAAGAACCAAATGTTACTCGAAGTTTCAAATCAAAATGTAGCCAACCTGCGTGTGTGTGTGCGTGCGTGCGTGCGTGTGTGCGTGCGTGCTCCGAAACTAACCTTGGTCTGTTTTTTATAATGGTCTTTTGAATAGAGTATTACACCTAGTATTTCATTTTCCTGTGTCAGTAGGTTTGGTTCCACTACATTAGGTGTTTCTGGTCGTACATAAATCGTTGATGGCATTAGCAGTACAGGCTTGGGATCTGGAAACAAGGTCTTGCAGAACCTCTTAATATAGGCCAGTTACATCACGCCTCTAGTTTTTCATATTTAGAGAGCAACAAACATTACAAAGGCCAGTTGAGGTTTGCTTGTAATTTACTTAGATTGATAGATTACGCACATACTAAATATTACAAAAGTGTAGCTGTAGCTTATAGTATTTCGGTGCAAATTTGATTGTAAGCTTGGTAAATTATACTTTATGAGTAGCTTCCCCAAGCACCTGTCTGTAGTGCCAAATGATTAATTACCTTAAATGGAGCATTTATTTAAGGCTTCAGCTTCAATTATGTGCCTGATTTATTTCAGTGTCCAAACGATTAATGAGGGTTTTGTAAAGTAATCATCTGGGCAAAGTGGTTAAGCAACAACCAGTGTAGTGTTTGGTTATCCACTGAGGGCAGGCTGTAGTCTATTGTTGTGTTTCTTCAAACCACTAATTGGATCAATTCCAATACCATCACATTGAATGATTCTATTAATTAGTTAACCAGTACAATAGGGTGTTGTACGTACTGGAGTGGAACTTGTACCATGGAATGGGTCAGTGCTGGTTAATAGATCTCTGTTTAGTGGTTTGGCTCAATTGGCAACATGCTGGTTAGGGCATATGACTAGTGTAAGAAAAGTCTAATAATATTCTGAACACTAATATTATAAGTAAGTAAGTAATATTAAGTCTCGAACAATCTTATTTACACCAATAACCTGGGAGCCGTTAGGATTAACTGTCAGAAAGACAGCGTTCACACGTTGGATTAGAAAAAGCATTTTATTTTAAGTTAATGCCACAACACTTTTGACCACTAGTTTATCCTGCACACTTTCACAACAACTTGAACACCAACTTCAAAAATCACAAAGGCCTTGCAAAAGGTAACTACAAAAACAGGAAGTTTTCAAACTAACACAAATGTAGGATTGATGACACTAAGATGTGTATAGCTGTCCAACTTTACAGTTGTGCTGAGACAGCAATTATGTTCTCTTGGCAAATTGCACCAGCTGCACACAAAACAGTTTTTACTGGATAAATTGCTTTATTTTAGTTGGGTAAAGCACTAATTGCATTTCAGGGACAAACTGCATTTGCAGGTCTCTATAGTCCAAACTCGCCTCGTTTTTCAGAGTCATGAAGGGTATTATCTCTGTGTGTCCATCATTACTTATGTTGGAAGTAATGTATTTGTGAACTACTGCAAAGCAATTTCCCAAGTTAATTTATATGCTGCCTGTCATATGTTGACAGGCCAAGAGCATCAAACTTCACACTAAAACATTTTATCAGAGCTGATTACATTAGTTACAGATAGGGGGTGGCGTCGTTATTGATACATGGGATTTAAATTACCTTCTTTCTCAATATCACTGCTGGGAATGTAAATGCAGATCTGTGAAAAAGAATTACCAACGCTCTGATGAGAGAATCGTTGCAGAACCTTTCTAACATCCCCAAACTATCTGCCACCCCCTGATTTTAGACGTTTTTTGTGTTTGCAGAACTAAGTCATCTCAAGTTAAATATTTAAATGCACTGGGAAACAACGATAGCTAACGTTTTGCCAATAAATTATTCCCTTTCCGATAGCCCTCCATTTTTTGGTAGAAATGTTCAGAGGTTAAGGATGTTTTTTAAATGTCATGTATAGTAATTAATTTAGTTGCGAATCGTGAAAGTCGAAGTGCTACATCATTTTAGTAAGGTGCAGAGTTGGTAATACCTCTGGCCACGACAGCCTTTATAGAAGGCTTAACGATGTGCATGTAGTCCTAGTAGTCTATGTGAAACAGATGGCCAGTTAACCGTACAGGTGTGTTTTTATAATGACTGACCTCCGTTTTCAGAGACAATTGGTGGGACGGGTTCAGTGATGCTTCCTTGCTGTGGAGTCATGTAGCATTTGGATGCAGTATTGAGCCGATAGCCAATTATCCTTTCTGCGGACCAGGCACTTGGTTGTAGTGTAACAGGACGACTCAGACCAAGACGAGACAATGACGGAGGAATTGAGGATGAACTGAAGCGTGACGACAGATCAGGTTTTACTCTCAGAGATATTATTAGCAGCCCAGGGTTTTCTTTCCGGCTGTTTTGGTTATTTGGAATGCACCAGTTCTCGGCTGATGGTGTTACTGTTATTCCAGTTTAAATACACCTGTATCTGGGAGGTACCACAGTGGTACTGTTATTCCAGTTTAAATACACTTGTATCTGGGAGGTACCACAGTGGTACTGTTATTCCAGTTTAAATACACCTGTATCTGGGAGGTACCACAGTGGTACTGTTATTCCAGTTTAAATACACCTGTATCTGGGAGGTGCCACAGTGGTACAGAGACATTACACTGCCTAGTCTGAGCTCAGACCTGTATTTAATTGAGAACATGTAGAAAGTGCTGAAAACTGCTGGTCACCAACGGTCCCTATCCAAGCTGACAATGGTCGAACAAGTTTCCAAAGAAAAATAGGCAAAATTGCTGTTTCCAGATGTGCAAAACGTGTAACACACATCCAAATAGACTGATGGTTTTAATTGGTTCCAAAGGCGGCTCTATCAATTAATTATATATTATTAAATTTTACATTTTTAATATGGTGAATACTTATGCAATCAATTATTTTCAGTTTTCCATTTGTAATTAATTTAGAAAATAGTGTGTTTGCGTTACATTCATATAACAGATTTTTAATTGTCTAAATTGCCACGCACAAAGTTGTTGTATTTTCAATCATAAAATGATCCTTCATCAGTGTTTATTTAATTAAGAACTTAACGATGACTGTATGACATCGGCGACTGTACTAATATGACGTGTACTTGCCAGTTTAAATGACGGTTTAAATTACTCTGGTACTATGGCTGTTGATTTAGTGGCGTAGGCACCGTTGACAGGTGAAATGGGTTCATGAAAAATAGCATTCAATGTGTATTGGTTGACTTTATCTCAGTGTAAAAAAACGCATGATAGTTTGTGAGACAAATGTAATGCGGTGAATATCTCATTTTGTCAACCGTCCAAATGTCACCTGAACACCATCCATACCCCATTTGAGACTTCTGCCTTTCTTCACGTCATCTCAAATAGAGACACAAAGGTATATAACCTTATGATCTTACCGGCAATTTGTCTCAGCGCAAGGCAGCCAATTAGATAGGTGGCGCTCACCGCTGGGAGTAGAAACAGGCCGCTGACCTCCCATCACACACACACCTAGCTCTTCCCTCGAGGCGCTAAAGCACCCTGCTGCAGTGTGTCACGCACAGATGAGCCGCTCGCTGCAGGGGATTTGACGGCCATATGGGGCGGTCGTCTGTTTTTTTTCTATCTCTACATTTAGATCTCTGTTGACGAGAAGAGACGGCTACGAGTTATGGGCTCATTCAGCTGGAATAGAACTACATTCTGCCGATTAGTAAGATACAGCGAGAGTACAAAACATTTGCAATGTACTTTGCGCATTAATATTTTAAGAAATGTTGGTATTACAGTGCAAAATCTTCTTCTCTGGCGTTTGGTGTTACACCAACAAATTGGAATGGGACACTTTTTTTCATTTTCATCTAAAATCAGCATTGACATGTAGATCTCATCATGTAGATCTCATCATGTTGATCTCATCATGTAGATCTCATCATGTAGATCTCATCATGTAGATCTCATCATGTAGATCTCATCATGTAGATCTCATCATGTAGATCTCATCATGTAGATCTCATCATGTAGATCTCATCATGTAGATCTCATCATGTAGATCTCATCATGTAGATCTCATCATATAGATCTCATCATGTAGATCTCATCATGTAGATCTCATCATGTAGATTTCATCATGTAGATCACATCATGTAGATCACATCATGTAGATTTCATCATGTAGATCTCATCATGTAGATCTCATCATGTAGATCTCATCATGTAGATCTCATCATGTAGATCACATCCGATGCTTCCTGTTGACCTCCCACTCTGCATATTGATGCAGCCAATGAGACCGCAGTAATGGGTTTTGACCTCTGACATTTGTCTTGTTGACCTGGTCTCACGTCCAGCTGTCGTAGGTATCTTTCAATTATGTCAAATTTTCCATTTCGCACGGGACGCAGCGCAGGGGAGCAATTATCATTGAAATGAAGCAAACAAGCTTGCTGTTAGTCTCTGGCTGGTGCTGTGAATCCACTCGCTTTGTTGCTTTAAGTGTGGAATCTGTTCTGGAGGGAATTTGAGGCTATTTAAAAGCCTTTATGCTCCCAGGGTTTAGATGGCGCTACCCAGCTGTGCATTTACGTCTTAGCGGCCACAAGTTCAAACCCAAATTGTGGAATATTGCCAAGGCCTCTGTGGGTTCAAGCAGTGGGTGGTGCCAATTGGTTCATTCTGCCCGCGCAGAGAGGTTGTCAAAAGGGAGTTGCCATGTCCGGTGGCGGAGGGACCTGTGGCACTCGTGGTGGGCCGGGTGCCTAAACGCTTGTCCACTCAATGGAACAGCCCGGGCACGGTTGGTTGTGTTCAGGGCTCTACATGCACACACTCTGTGCCAATTCGTCAAAACCTCCACTCTCTCAGAAATCAATCCATCAACTGAAATGTCAACGATGGAAAGGTCGAAACTCGAACGGATTTTGGACGTCACCTTTGGACTGTGTCACGAGTCAGATCAGATGTGTCCGTTATACAACCAGGCATCTAATTGGTCCTTAACGGCATCACCGCCGTGGGAAGATGGAGCTGTCTCAAGTTATCAAAGATATCAGTCTGTTGATTACTAACCATTCTAACTGTTCTCTCTCTTTGCACCTGTCACTCTCTCTCTGTAAACCCCTCCCCCATCCCTCTGCAGTCGGACACAGAGTTCTGGGACAAGATGCAGGCGGAGTGGGAGGAGCTAGCGCGGCGTAACTGGTTGACGGAGAACGAGCAGACCCAGATTCCCAACAGTGTGTCACCTCACGAGAAGGTTAGAATTGAAACATTTAACCACCGTTATCATATTCCCGTCTGTCTGTCAGAGTCCTGTCTGTCTGAAAAATACATTTCTCCCGGCTCATATACTGTATACAAGCAAAACAATGAACAACGCTGAGTGATTCATCTTCTGTTGAACCTCGTTGTTTTAACTGCGACAGGGCTACTTCTTCCAAATGGACAACCCGTACAGGGACTGGCCCAACGCGTTTGAGCAGGGCCTACGAAAGTCCAAAGAAGGAGACCTGCCCGACGCCGTGTTGCTCCTTGAGGGGGCGATCCAGCAGGACCCCCAGGATTCAGAGGTAATCAGGTACACGGGGAGGTGCTGGTGTAAAACCCAGAACTGGGACCTATCGGCTAACCGGTACCAACGGCTTACTGGTGGGTTTAGACTGAGCCACGCTCTAAAGAAAATTTACATCCACTGGACGCTGGGATTTCTAAAGCTAGATGCACACCGCCGGCTTGCTGAACTCACAAATGACCCAATCTCTGAAACATTTTTCCATGCATCCATTTTCTAAATTATTCTCTGCATGAAGCCAAAGACGTATCATAAATAACAGGAAACCTGTATTCTATAAATCTTTATTTGTAGCTAGCTAGTGAGTTTTGAAGCTAGCTAGTAGAAAAGAGAAGGGACTTCCTGATTCAGAGAATGTCTTCCCAGCCATTGGTAGCTGACGAACTTGCTGTAACTTAGAATCATTGCTCGCTTGCTGGAAATTAGCATTAAGTTGAACATATATCTCAACTCTTAATAGTCGCTGTCGCTGGGAGACTTTGTCTCCACCCACAGCTGCAGAGGGTCGCTGGCTCTCATTGAAAATGAATGGAAACTTGTCTCTTTGAAGCTGTAGCAGGCCGGCTGTGTGCGTGGGACTGATGTGGCCAGCTAGCTGGTTAGCTCTAGGAGCTGTGGTGTTAATTGTTTACCGTAGCGAAGCAGCCCTGTCGCGGATCTCTCCCCCACTTCTCAAAAGCCACAGAGAGGCAATATCAATAGAAAGTCCAGAGAATACAGAGAATCCTGTTTGAAAAAATTGAAGGGAAGGATCCACCCACAGCGATTATAACTAATGGGATTGAATTATTCTTCCCAACGCCTGAAGTGGAGGAAAACACTAGTTTGTTGAATTTTATTTGTTTTTCGCTGTGCTGATAATTGTAACAAACCTAACCAGCAGGAGATTAGCCTAGACAGATCATATTCCTTACTACAGGCTGAACAATGACTTCGCTGGGATCTCTTAAGAATGTAAATTCAGCTCAATGATGTCCAAATGAACATCTCCCTGGATGACACGGATAATTCATAGTAAAAACTCCTAAAGTCACAACACTGACCTATGACCTTCCGTTACTAAACCTGACTCATCATACTCACCAGACGGATTTGGTTGCTTGCCAACGTCCGAGAAGTCCTCCTCACCTCAGTAGTCATTCGAAGCCTTCGTGAGCTGTTGCCAAAGTGCCATGTAAAATATTCCCCACATCGTTCTCGTTTATTCATTAGCATTGGCAGTTCGCATCAACAGGCAGTGACGCTACGCTGCTATACTTCGTGAAGCCAATAAACCTGTCAGGATTTGTGGAGCCTGCGTGTCCATGATAAGCAGTTATCGCACGTACCTCCCAGACAATGTGATGATGACGTATAGTGTACATCTAAATCCACCCTACTCACAACCTTCATGTGAAAATGCACAGGCGGCCTTGGGTTGTCCAGTCTATGCTACTGCCTGTGGTCCACATGTACCGCTGTAGTATCGGTTTGAAGCCAGACATTTGCTATTTCAGCACAGTCACTTCTCTATCTTATCTCTTTTAAGAAAGCTGAAATGTCAAATCTCTCTTTATATATACAAAGAGGGTAAAGACCTTAGTAACTTATGGTCAACTTGTTATATTCACACGACCCGGTCGGAGCGTCACAATAAAGACTTTATTCTACTTTAAACTGTCCACTGTATTTGGTGCCCAAATACGTGCCGGTCTCCACTTCAACCTTATTGTCATTGTAACCTTTCAAACTGAAAGTGCTGGAGTACAGAACCAAAATTACATGACAATGGTCACTGTCCAGTGAATTATGCTGCTCACTGTATTATTTGTCTATAGACATTAAACTACTTGAAAATCTATTTCCAGAGGATCAGAATTCCGATAATCCAGCCAAGCACATTCCTTATCCGTCCGTGTTTGAACATGGATTACCAAGTATTTGTCCCTGTCTGCTGGATCAGAATCACATTTCTCCGTTCATCATAACCCAATGTCAGCATTTAATCGTATCCAATTGGAATAATCCAATGAATTAGCGTTTACATATTAAATATGCCCCTGTTAAGGAACGCCCCTATAACATATAACAGAAGAGGTATCTGGTTAATCTAATTCTCACCTGTATTTCAAAGCACTACTGGTTCTGTCAAAGCAAACACCTAAAAGTGAATCACCTTGCAATTTTAGAGTTGTTATATATTCAGCCAACTTGCTGATTGATTGGCTCCGGACTGTTCTGCTCTCAGCCAATCACAGATCTGTCTCTTCACTGGATGGCTGTTGAAAGTTCTAACTGATTGTGAGTCAACTGGGGCTAAAGAACCGCGTGGGACTCCACTTCTGGAGTTCAGCTCAACTGAGGGTGTCAAATGACCCTGTGATGCAGTGTGTGTGTGTGTTGTATCCCCAGGCTTGGCAGGTGTTGGGGACCACCCAGGCTGAAAACGAAAACGAGCAGGCAGCGATCGTCTCCCTCCAGAGGTAAGGGGATGCTACTACACGATGTGGGACCAGACGGCTCTACCACAAACGTGACCACAACGTAAACCGCAACTTCTCTGTAGCATCCAATCATTTCTCAAGTGCTTTACAGGTAGAACTTCAGAGGTCTATAGTTATTTCAGTCAAAAACATTTGTTTTTATCTCAATATATTTAGAGATGGTCTATTTTTATCACCTTGTCAGAAGGCGCAATCAGTAAATCAGACAAACACTAGTTCATACAACGGTTTTACTAGCAACACTGCATATGACAGAGAACATCTGTGTGGTGTTTTCCTTAAAGGTGGACAGTTTCAACAGCCACAGTAACATCCAGTTGCTAGTGTCATTCTGTGATAGGAGGGCTTATTGCCACACATCATTAGACACCACCTGATGTTCGCTGTCTGCGACCTGTCAAATTAATGTCCGTCAAAGCCGTCTGGCCCCTTTGAAGTGCCCCCCACATCCCCCTGGCAGCTCTGTCACCCACTCTCTCCACCCACTCTTCTCCACCCACATCTCTCCATACATCCACCAGGTGTCTGGAGCTCCATCCCAACAACCTGCAGGCTCTCATGGCCCTGGCAGTGAGTCTGACCAACACGGGCATGAGACAGGAGGCCTGTGAGGCCCTGTTGTGTTGGCTGCGTCACAACGCCAAGTACAGGCACCTGCTGAAGGACAAGACCCACCTGGCTGGTTCCCCGGCCTCTCAGCGGAGGATGTCCCGAGTCTCCACCGCGGGCAGGTACGAGACATAGAGAGGGCAGGTTATTTCTGACTGGCCCTCCCATGTTAGTCAAATCAGCACGACCAGAAGTGATGCTACATATCTAAGCCTACTGACTATGAAGTTAGCATGTAGGAAACAAATCGTGAACAAATCCTCCAACACATCGCTTCATCTCAGTTGACATGACACTCTGACGTAGAGAGGGCAGGTACGAGACGTATAGAGGGCAGGTACGAGACGTATAGAGGGCAGGTACGAGACGTAGAGAGGGCAGGTACGAGACGTAGAGAGGGCAGGTACGAGACGTAGAGTGGGCAGGTACGAGACGTAGAGTGGGCAGGTACGAGACGTATAGTATGAGGGCAGATCTGCATGTCCTGCTGGTGATTATAAACTCTACATGTCTGCCCACAGCTCCCTACTCCCTGAGGTCAAGGACTTGTTCCTTGAAGCGGTGCAGCAGAACCTGGACACGGACCCTGACCTGCAGACGGGCCTGGGGGTTCTGTACAACCTCAGCTCCGAGTTCAACAAAGCTGTGGAGGCCTTTAATGCTGCCCTGTCTGTGCGGCCGGATGTAGGTGGAGGACAGAGAACCCATAACCACTGTGTACACACTCACTCATATACACGTTCTCTCTCTCTCCTCACACTCACACACACACACACACACACATACACATACACACACACACACATACACATACACACACACACACACACATACAAACAAATAGCCTAATCACTGTCACAAATTCCCAAAACGCGACCCTCTCATAAGACGTGCGGAGACGGGGAGACTTCATGCAGACGGAAATCACTGAAGCGCACAAACTGTCACACAAATCACTGTGGCGCCGCGTGGCGAGCTGAGAGCTGAGAGAGCGGAAAACGGAGAGAGCGAAGAACGGAGAGCTAAGAACGGAGACCGTAACTCCTCATTCAACCACACTATAATCTCTGCTATCATCTCCACTCGGTGCTTCCACGGTCTCTATCTTTTCACCCCGTCTCACTATAGTGGGCATATAAGCACCGGCTGCTAAATCCAGAGCCATTTGCCTTGGTAATGCCTCCTCTCTGTCTGGGCCGTTACAGCTGAATGCAGTGGGGGGTAGTGATGGCACGCTGCTGGGCACGATGCAGAATGCGTCGCCCGGGCGTACGTAGTTCCATCTCCGAGTGGGAGTCACGTTGGTCCAGAAGTGAAGGGCGGGCGTAGTGATGCAACCAAACTGTCCTCGAAGGGTCCTTGCGACTTTGCAGGGGCTTGTTTTCACGGGGTGTTTGGCAACGGGAGATTGAAAGATTATGCCACGGAGGAAATCCGCTTCACAGTACGCACGTTAGTCATGTATACAGCAGCAAGCCAATAACTGGTAGATTTACTGTGCCTGTGGATTTGCCCTTCACTCTCTCCACACCCAGAATGTACATGTTCAGTTGAATACGTAAGTGTGTCCAACCTTGTAAATCAAGATTCAGACCCTTCTTTCAGTATTTTGTGACGACTCCTTTGGCATTGATCATTGTCTGGTCCAGACCCGGTGAGTTGTGGTGTTCAGGTCTCCCCACAGATGGTTAATCAGAATCAGGCTGTGTCTGACCCACTCCCCTGGGTGGTCTAGGCTCTGGGTCCCTGATTGTTGTCATGCCGACTAATATTGGCCCCAGTCTGAGGTCCTGTGGACCATTTGATTAGAACCTGTCAGTATTTTGCTCCATTTATCCCTCCTACAACCCTGACCAGGCTCCATCAAAGCAGATAATATTTGCTGTGTGCCTTTTAGGCGTCCTACTATTTGCCTTTATTGACTAACACACAACAAGACGTATAGAAAGTGAAGGATTATTTCCAAAGGCACTGCATGTATCCTTTGTTGGGGTCTTTGTTGTGATTTCAAACATGCCTTTATGTCTCAGACACAATTAATCTCGTTTTACTTGCAAAAACCTTTCAACCAAATCAGTTTATTTCTGACTGGCCCTCCCATGTTAGTCCAATCAGCACGACCAGAAGTGATGTTACGTATCTAAGCCTACTGACTATGAAGTTAGCATGTAGGAAACAAAACGTGAACAAATCCTCCAACACATCGCTTCATCTCAGTTGACATGACACTCTGTGACACAGTCTGACAACTGACTGGAACCAAAAATATAAACCAACCACCGTCCAGTGTTCCCTGTTTGACCCCGTCCGCTGTTGACGCCAGCTTCCTGTTTGACCCCGGCAGTCTGTGTGACCCCTCCAGGACTACCTGCTGTGGAATCGCCTGGGGGCCACCCTGGCCAACGGGGACCGGAGCGAGGAGGCGGTGGAGGCCTACACCCGTGCCCTGGAGCTCCAGCCAGGCTTCATCAGGTCTCGCTACAACCTGGGCATCAGCTGCATCAACCTGGGGGCGCACAGGTGGGTGAGCGGAGGGGGTTGGGGGGTGTGGCTGGAGGGTCGTGGGGCCGTTCTGAACCAGCTGGGTCTTTCTAAAACAGCTGCTGCAGAGGAGAGTTTTGAGTTGGCAGAAGGTGGCAGGTGTTTCACCTGGTTGGTGTGTGTTGGTGTTTTCTTAACTCTTCTGCTCGTCCTTAAGGGAGGCAGCAAGCAACTTCCTCACGGCGCTCAGTTTGCAGAGGAAGAGTCGAAGTCAGCAGCTATCGCACCAGCTCATGTCGGGAAACATCTGGGCCGCCTTGCAGATAGCCCTGTCCATGATGGACCGACCCGAGCTATTCCAGGCGGCCAACATTGGAGACCTGGATCTCCTCATGGAAGCCTTCCACCTGGATATGTGAGCCAAGGGGGTTCGGCGGGGTTCAGACCTCCCAAAAGCCAAAGTGATGTCTGCTCCCGTGACTGATAAGTACGTGGTCTCTATATGTGGAGTCGACCACGAACTGCCCCGGTCGTCATTATTCCAAAGTACCTCTGCGGTCGTCTTGATTACTGCACGTGCTCAAAAGAGAGACACTTCGGCGGTCGGATTTGCGCTGCATTTTGTGATTTCCCAAACGAGCACGTGGACAGGCAAAGATTGTACAACTAATGCCTTAGAGAACGCAGCAATTAAAACCAATTTATTGAGTGGAACTGAGCGTGAGAGAGAGAGAAGAGAAGACTGTTGTCGTGTTTTGCTTTGACAGACACAAATGCGTCATCTAATTATGTTCAGAGTGTCTGGATTGTCACTCTCACTGACCAGAAGGAAAGGCTTTTTTAATCCATAAAAACGACACCATTTGCCACGGGACTTTTAAGACGCAAATCAATAGATCTTCTTTCTAGGGAAGAACAATGTTGCATGAAAACTAAAGCATTTTACACAATGGATTCAGAAGCACTTGCCTGAAACTAGAACAATTGGAGTCTGCACAAACGAACAGATAGTTGTCTCACTGAAAGACAGATAGTAAAGCCTTACTGGAAACGCATGCGATACTAAAACCAATATTTCAGCTATTTTTATGGCAACCAATGTGTCATTTTGAGATTCTGTTTCAAGACTTGAACATTTGGAGTCCACGTAGTCCTTCATGTTTTTTTTGGTGTTCTCCGCTGTTCGGTCGCTTTTCTCCACATGTTCTCTCTCGACCCTCGTGTTTTTTTTGGTGTTCTCCGCTGTTCGGTCGCTTTTCTCCACATGTTCTCTCCCGACCCTCGTGTTTTTTTTGGTGTTCTCCGCTGTTCGGTCCCTTTTCTCCACATGTTCTCTCCCGACCCTCACTGTTTTCCCCTCAGAACTGCAGATGTACGCCAACTGTCCAAACGTCTTCCTGTTGAATCTGCCAAGTCTCTGGGACTACGTTCAAACTGTGTCATGTGTCTTAATGGCGTCATAAGCGTGCTAGCAAATGGCGCTAGCAAATTTCCTGGAGAAGACAGTATCGTTATGTGAAATGTGGGGTACAGCTTATTCATGTTAAAGGCTCCCAGAAGCCCAGTCAGATTGAGTGAAACACGGCCCATGAGATAAAGGCTGTGTTCCCAGCAACGTTGTTTACACAGTGACAACAAACACATGTTGTTGTTTTTTTGTTTGTGTGTGTAGGCATGCGGTTAGCTATTGGGAAACTGGTAATTGTGATTGGCTTAAGGATGTCTCCAGAACGGGGAGGTACGTGGAACCCATGGCCCGCCGCGGAACAAACGAGTCACTGTTCGCCCACATCTGTGGTTAGCGAAGCGCATGGAAAATAACATTTTGTTTTAGTTTGGCTGGGGAATGTTTTGTTACATCTGGCCGACTCTAGTATGTGGAAATATGCCCCTAAAAATATGCCAAGTGAGAGAATTCTCCAAGATCAAACAAACACTAGCCTTTAAAGTGTCCGTTGATGGCTCACTAGTCTGGAGGCGTCATAGATGTTAGTTTGGATTTAACTAAACATCTGGGTAACACAGTTCACCGTGCCACAGAGAGCACTTTGGCATCTTTGTGCTGGTACAGATGCTCTCTTCATGAGGGATTTGAACTATGTAGTGCATACATTTCCACCTTGGCCAGACGAAGCTACAGGATTATGACACAGTAAAGGACGTAGAGACGATGGAGGGACAAAGCATTCCCCTCTGCTATTGCTCTGGCGTGTTTACTGTCCTGTCTGCTGTTAGAGGGAGAACGTGTGTGTTATTCAAGGATCTGATGCTATTGAGGTGATGTTTCATGCTGACATTTCCAACAGCACAATGCCCGTTGACGACTTAAAAGGGGACACCTTTTTCCCCCATCGCTTTGATAGAACGCTATCAGGGTCTGGCAGGCGCAATTGCAATTTATCTTTCAAGTTCTACCACTTTGATGTGATTTGTTCACATGGGCCAAAATGAGTCGGTCAGAGGACAAAAAAGACACAACCGCTTTGGCAAGTTGTTGCTTTTTTCGATTGTAAGCACTTTCAATTCTCTGTTTACTTTTATTGCTATTCGGGGAAGGTTTTGGCATCTGTCAGCAGAAATTAAATAGACATTGTTTACAAGTAAATAAGTTCAGCCGGGCACAGAATTCACATGCTGATGAGTACAGAGAAACTACTGTTCAGTTTAGAAAGCCCTTCAAGCTTTTTGGTTCCTTTTGTGGGCCACAATGGCAAGCAGGTCAGTTTAATTTAATCTCGACACATTCAGTTGAGCCTGTCTTATGGAAGGTAACTGAAATTGAATTACGTCTTACCATTTCAGTCCTCTTGAAAATACAGGTACAAAAAGGGTTGGAACCAGTCCAGCAGCAAATGCGAGATGACACAAACATCAGATACAAGTCTTGATTCAATCACTGCGGTCATTTGGTTTCTAATAGTAACAGAGACCCAGACAGAACCCACAGGCCACACCACTAACGCTCTGCGTCACAGTCCAGAATCAAACACAGACATTTTTTAATTGGTTTAGTCAGCCATTTGTTAATTGGTTTAGTCAGAAAGCCAAATGGCCTAAACTAGCTCATGCACGTTTGCACACACCACACTTCTCTCCCACTACCGTAAACCAACGCAGCAAACAAGGGCGTTGGAAATTAGGTTGTTAGGAAGTCATTTGGACCACCCAGACTGATTCAGCAGAAAACTCGTCAAACCTGTTCAGTTTGGTCCCTGGTAAATTAATCTCCATACACGCTCCTCTGTCTCTCTAAATCGCCCGATTGTGTAACACACCATTAGGTATTACAAATAGTTCAATGCAGAAAGCAAGATTTCCTTTATACGATGTGATTTCTTTGAAAGTTACCTTGTGCTTTGCATTTGGAGGAAATACAATGTAGTTGTGTTGAAGAAACAAATATTTTTTTACGGTTGTTGTTTTTATTTTGGCTTAACAACTACACATATATACATATAGGCCTATATATATATATGTATATAGTACTGTAGAATCGTACTATTTACGTGTGTTGCCTGGTGATAAAAGTCCCTTTTCTAGAATCGTTTACCTTCTCAGGTGTAAGGACCTATAACTATACCAAGCATGTAACAGTAGATCTCCAGGTAGATCTCCAGGTGGATCGCATGCTAGATCTTCTAAGCTTAATTCTGAATGCCCTTCTGATTTTCCGCATGCATGCACCTCATTATGGACTTTCCTTGCCTCTATCCATAAAAACAAAATGTAACGTTACCTTGCAATATTCCTTCAATGCACTTTTGACTGGCTAAATGGTTATATCGATATATATCAATATATATATATTTATATGTGTACACAAGATACAATGCAGTGAATTTGGAGACAAACTGTTTCCGCTAGAGGATTTGGACCCTTTAGTGACTAATAGTAGTATTACCTTTAACTTGATCTCACAGATAGATGCATATACAACCTTAGACCCAAACTCTTCCCAGTCAGCGCAATGACACAATTCCTAAAGCTTGGATGGTTGCTCTGTGTCCTGTGTGCAAAACCAATTCTTACACTTTTGATCTACTTATACATTATCTAATGCTTGTCCAATCGGAACGTTTCTATAGCCGAAGTACAAGTATGAATTAAGCAAATTATATTTTCAGGCAAACTAATTGACTTGACTGTACTGCAATACTTCATAGCATAATACTTAAAATGCATACTACTCTCCTGATAAACAAATGGCATAGAAACACATTTCAAACAAACTGTACAATATGAAAGTAAGCATATCTTTTAAAATAAACAGTTGTAATACATTAAAAGTGTCTGTGTCTTATTTGTCAGTGAATATACTTATCGTTGTCGAATGCACCGAATTTTTTGGGGGAAAATTGGAAACTATTGACAAATCATCAACAGGAACAACAGCCAAGCAACAGTACCATCTCAATTTGCATTAACCCACAAAGTCACACAAGGTACAAAAATCGTCAAGAAATGCGTTATTTATTTAACTAACCAAACATTGCACGTAACCAGTCCCAGATATTATTTGATGCAGGTATTCACATATTCATTTAAATACTGGATCCGACATAAAACAATATTTGGATAAATACATTACAAAATTCAATTTAAAATAGTCTTTGTAATTAAAACTACAGAAATGGCACAAACTGGCAAAAAGGCCAAGAAGATTTGAGTAAAAACAGGTACCATTTGAAAAGGTATTTAAATGAAATAAGATCACACAGAAATACAATTTTACAATCCACATGTCTACGGTTAGTGCACATGCCGACAGTGTCCAGACGTGACACAAACAGGTTAACCGTTACCTTTCACAACCTCAAAGGCAGAGATGGAAAGAGAGAGTTAAGTAGAGTAGAGTCCCATGACGGGAGAGAAAGCATCTCCATCCACAGAACATATACAGGTTACCAGTCTCACAATAGCCAGAGGGACAAGGGACAAACATAGACCAAGACAAATGAACTAGAATGCATAGATGAAGAAGACGAAGAACCCTGTGTCACGGAGAACCAATGTGACCAGTTCTCACATAGAACATTTTGAGGGAGCAAATTGTAAATGGTCTGGAACACATGATCCCCCTGAGGCTGAATGTACATTAGCGTACCTGGGGAACCTGCTGTGTTGGACGAACTCCTGTAAAACAGACACATGATTTCACAGTGTGACCGTTTCCTACACATGAAAGGTAGAGCGAGTGTACCAACGGAGTGTGTTTGAATCATTGGAGAATACAGAAAATATATATATACACACACAGAGAGACTGCCAAGTGCATTCCAGTCCGGCCAGATGTGTTTTTGATATGTGTTTGATTTATGACATTAAAGCAGCAGAGAGGTGTCGTCACCATCAGGTCGTGGTGAGCACCATCAGGTTTTAATGCAGCCGCGTCTGACGTCCTGAGAGTGCGAGAACACGCCCTACAGTAGAGATGAGGTTACGTCCTGTGCATATTGCTAGAATACCCAAACAAGTCGGTGCCGTATCGAATACGAATAGAAAATCATGAAAACATCCAGAGCTTGAGTGCTTCCACCATATGGGCAAACATCTGCCTCACAAGTTAGTATGTTGTATGTCCTTGCACAAAATATAATTCTATTTTATATATATATTTATTAGGGGAGTAACCAAAGGCCAATCAGTCTGTCATTAGAAGCTGCAGTCAATAGCAAGTCATTCATAAATGCAGTAGTAGCAGTATTATCAAATGCATCCAGACTAATGACATTGTTAGTCTTCAATTTATCAAATAAGTCTGGAGAAAATATAACAGAATATGCTTTTGTTAATTGTATTGTATCATAATCAGCAAATGCCTGTAACATCAGTTTGGGTTATGTGTTAAATATGGTGGTAAATATATGATCAATGCTCTATTACTCTGAAAAGCAGGTTCACGGTATAAAATAACTTTTTTCAAAAAAGTGCTTTCAGATCTAGAAAGAATCAGTTGTTCCCAGGAACTGAAGTGAACATTAGATTATTCGATTGTCCATATGCAGAAAACGACTGCAACTCGTAATGTCTGAAAAACAATCTGGTCGCCTGCAACTTAAAACCAGGCGGAAATCTAATTGTACAACTATCAAAAGGCATTTGATTTTCCAATAATTATTTACATGATAATGGAGTCATCAGTGCCAATCTCAGTCAAGTCCCGTTTCGATTTTGTTCCCTCCTTTTCTGACTCTACGCAGGCATTTCTCCCCATTCAATGGCATCACATGTTAAAGGTTCCTGATTACACCTATACAAGTGTAGAGGCAAATTATTCTCCAAAACCCAGCAAAGCTCAGGAGCACTGTGATATCTGCTGTCATGTTTTGGTACAAATCCAGGGCTTGCAGAGACATGTGATCTTTTCAGGACCTCACACTGGCATCTGAACAAAACCTGACACAGGAGATAAAGGCGTAGAAAATGACCCGGCCATTCTGATGTGCTGACACAATTAGAGTACTACCATGGCTGAGATTGTATACATCCCTCTGGTCACACAGTAAAAACAAATAACACGGAGGCAAACTAAAAGGACAGCACTTTCCCTTTTTTGACCATTATTTCTGTTTCAACACACTTCGCTCTTGCTCCTGAGTAACTCAGAAGAGAAGAGGGGTTCCTCTAGCAATATGGCTGGTCTGGGGTATGTTTCCTGGTTGACTTCCTGTCCTTGGGCTGTGAGGTTGTGGTTTGCTAGGGTCAAAGGGCAGGGGGAGGCGGAGTCAGGTCTATCTGCTAGAGAGCCGACGATAAAAGTAAATGTATCCCAAGTCTTTTGGAGGACGTTCTGACAAACACACTTTGTGGTCATTGAAGATCACCCATCTGACGTTGAGAAGAATAGAGTAAACATGTTAAAACCTCATTTATACACACAGTTTAGTGGTTACGAATGTGCTCTGTGAGGACCGTTAACACATTTTAACCAGTAAACCTTATTCAACTATTCAAAAGAGTCATAATAGATTAGTTCAAACCTAACTCAACTATTCAAATGAATCACACCTGATTCGTTAATAATGTGTGGAAAATAAAGAGTTGTAAATGTTTGTGTGGCATCCGGGACCGACTCACCTTCCTTCTTTTTTGACGTGACAAACATAACGACCTGACATGGTCGTCACTCCCATGTGACTGATGAAGGCAAACAGCTCATAACCTGAAAACAAAATGAAGGTTGTGAAGCACAATCACTACACAGCAGTAAACAACAGGAGTCCATCCAGAAGGCTCGTAGATCTTAACCTTTCCGTCTTATCCTCCTCTGATTCTATGTATTGTGGCTGGGCAGGTCCTTCACACACTAAATACATGTCGTTGGCACATAGACAGACTTTTAATTTGAAAATCCCAAAGAGGAACCCTCCACAAACATGCAAAGATGACTTAGTTGTGAAGTGCAACGTTTCATTTGGCAGCAGCAGGGAGTGAAATTGTGATGTCACATCCTTTTGTAATTTCCTTCTGTTTTTTCCCGCAATATTTCTTGATTGGGATTGGCAAAGAAGAGCTAACCCTAGGTCAGTCTTAAGAGGTCAGAGGTCATGGGAGGAGCTCACCCTAGATCAGTCTTAAGAGGTCAGAGGTCATGCTAAGTCACTCACGCCCAGGTCCATCTTTGATCCGGGGTCCTGAGGCGTCCTGGTCTGGGGACAGGGTGGAGTCGCTGTAGGTGTTTGTGTTGGAGAAGACGTTATCGTTGGGTTCGGACGTGTCGGCCATGTTGGACAGGGCATCGCTGGTCTCCTCGTCCTCCTCCCTCTCTGGGTGGGTGAAGATCCAGTCCAGCGCACGCTCCAGGTTGTTGTTCTGAAAACAAAAGTAGACTCTCTTTAGCTAGTGTTTACTGGTAGAACTTTCTGGTGTTTACTGGACGCAGACTGTCAAAGACTTTAATCCCGCAAAAAAACGAGTAGCCAAAATCCGTGAAGGTTGAAATTCAATGTAACCGTTTGTCTGCGACAATGTTCTAATACAGTTTGTTTTTACGCCCTTGGTTTGGTGTGTATCATCCTGTATTGAACAGCTAGCCCATCTGATTTAATATCTTGACTAATTATACAGCCTATCAATCAATATCTATAGGTCAACTTATTTAGCCGACACGGGTTAAACTGTTTGCTAGCCTCTTTAGTGATGTCTAGCCAGAGCAAATAACATTTTTAAATGTAAAAAGTTCCCCCAGCACAGCCAAAAGAGCCAACCCTCAGAGTCTAGTTCCTCACTAGGTTTCTTCCTAAGTTTTGTCCATTTAAGAGTTTTTTTTCTAACCAATGTGGCTCAGGTGGAACAAACAAGAGGTCAGGAGTCTACCAGGTCTACCATTTGTGACATCCCTTGACTCAAACTCTCAAAGCTAATAGGATAAAGAATTTAATGCAAAACACAAATATCACAATTCTGATCAGATCAAAGAATGTGTTTGACAACATTGGAACACAAATGATTGGCAACACGTGAACAAAACACTTCTAGGTCATTCAATGTCCGTTGATTATGTCATCCGCTGATTATGTCAGCCGCGTACATTTCCTCGAGGGATTAAACACAAAAACCTGTCTCTCCCATGTGTGGTCAATTCCCTGATTTGGCGTCTAATCCCAAATGGAGGGCTGATTCATTCTAGCAGATGCCAGTGCATTTGAGAGCACATGGGGAGAAACATCTGAAGCTGTCTAAGCAACCTTAAACACATCCTGGCTGCTTACTGTCACTTAGATTGGCTATTATTAGACGAACCAGAAGATACTTTGGTTTCTCACACAACAAATGGGGATCTTTGGGCTTTTGTAAAAATATCTGCAGTAATAATAAATATAGTAAATAGCAGCCCTGATTGGGTTAGCAGTCTATTCTATTATGCACACAAAAAAAACTCTCTTGACTTACATTGCATAAAATACTTAAACGAAATAATTTTAATAATACAAATAGATATAATCAGGGCAGTGGGAGGACCAGGAGGAGGACCAGGAGGAGGAACAGGAGGAGGAGGGGGAGGAGGAGGACCAGGAGGAGGAGGAGGGGGAGGACCAGGAGGAGGAACAGGAGGAGGAGGGGGAGGAGGACCAGGAGGAGGAACAGGAGGAGGACCAGGAGGTGGACCAGGAGGAGGAGGGGGAACAGGAGGAGGAGGGGGAACAGGAGGAGGAGGGGGAACAGGAGGAGGGGGGGGACAGGAGGAGGAACAGGAGGAGGACCAGGAGGAGGAGGAGGGGGAGGAACAGACCGTGGCTCTGAGGGCCTGGACGGTGTGCCGACGGGGGAAGCCCATGGACGTCAGGATAGCGATGCTCTCCTCCGGAGGCTGGTTGTCCAGGGGGGTACCGGCCAGGCCCAAGCTGACCACGGATGTGGCTGGATCCATGAAGGACGGAAGGGCCAGGGGCTCGGCAAAGTCTGAAGGACAGACGAGAAACAGGGCAGTACTGTAAACATGGACCGTCCAAACAGAAAGCGGTGTCAGTGTTTAGCTGAAAGTGATTGACAGCTGACAGGGCTTTCGTTACGCTCAGAGGGTTGTTTTGGACAAAACGTCCTGGCTGGACATATGTTGGGGCTATGGCAATGTCCCCGTCCACCTGGTCCTGTGTCTAACTTATGTTTTATGCACTCTGGACAGAACACACATGCATTCATTAAATATATTCAAAGTTCACCCGGCAGAAAACACCCGTGTAGGGAGCTGGACAAATGTGCTTCCTCGCTTGCTAGGACCCCAGTTTCTGTCAATATGTGCTAGATTAGGATTCTCAAACAACTGTACAGCAATGAAATCAGAGACCCGATAGTAAATGAAAATCTAAAACCACAGAAATAAGTGTGGCAAATCAGAGGACAAGGACACTTGCCGAGACTTCATGCGTGTCATAAAGCAATTAAGAATTTGGGAAGAACTGAAAGAAGAAACAGATGGCTGCTTTAAAAGGGTTACTACGGCAACACCACAGCATCTTTACAACACGTCGGTTATCCTTCACAAATGTTTGATGCTCCCATTTCAACAAGGTTTGGTCCGATTACTTCAAACGGCACACACCTGTGGGCCATGACAGTGCATGCTAATGTCCAAACCAAATGTGAAATACAGACTAGACGGACTGAGAGGAGTCCATGAGTGGAGCAAATTACATGTAAACATCCATTAAAGTACAACCTGCTCAAGTACAACCTGGTTACACAGATTTTTTATTAAACATGTGCGTTCACAAACCCGCTCAATAGCTCTGTTCGACGAAAAACCATATTGTCACGGAAATATGCCGCTAGCATGTTCCTGTCAAAGGTATGTTTGCTTGTGCATGTGATCTGAAAACACATGGACGTGCATACGTGTGCGCATATGACGTGCACACAATCGCCTGGTATGAAAATCAAACACATATGACATAGTTTTACACATCAACTAATAGCTCTTTCTCAACACACGATTAGAAAACTAAAGGTGTCCGTAGCCCAACTCACAGTGGGAAAATGTCTGACTTGTGCATAATAATCTAATCCTACTGACGTGACGAAGAAAGGAAACAGCAGATTAACTGAATGCAGCATTTCAGAATTGCCGATCGGGTATCTTTTATGTGGAATAGCAGGGGTGTTGTTGCTGCTGCTGTGTCATCACTTGCTATCTGCTATCTAGCTGAGGGAAACTAAATTGCTACAGGAAAGCTAAGGTATGTCAATATAGAAAAATGGAAATAAATACTTTGTCATCTCTTGACAGCCTGCTGAATTGGTGCAGTGGCTTGAGGAACTACTATTATTAAAGTGTCATTAGAAAGTTACTAACATATATATAAATCATCCAGCTACTTGTAAGTAAATAATGATTATTCATACAGAGTTCTTACTTCCAGGAGGCGGCAGGAGTTTGTTGTTGCAATACATTTTTCAAAGGAGTGCATATTTCAATTCAATCTCTTGACAGTGTCAGTGTACACTACAAACTTAACAAGATGAAACATTCAGTGGACGCAATCCAGAATCTCACGTTACAGAGTGGAAATCCAAGCGATTCAAACCCACTAGTGATTCTCTAACAATTATCTCAAGAGAATATCTGCAAAGATTGGAATGAAAAAGAAACCCCTGGTATATCTCAGAGGACACAGTTACAAAGTTAAAAAAGTACAAAACATTTTTCAAGAAAAAAAAATGTGATTTAATTTCTCCAGAAATCCCGGTTCAGTTGATGGACTTCCTGATTTGCAACATATGACTAACTAATTTGAATCTCCCGAAACAGCAAGTCAAGACAAACAGGACGTTTGGCAGAAGTGTGTGTAGTTTCTCCGGGCTAGTTTCCTAACCCTTACCAGGCTCCTCCATGTGGGCCATGATCCAGTTAAAGGCCATCTCGGGGCCCATATTCCCTGTGTAGTAGACAGCCTTCCGGCAGGCCTCCAGAGGGAAGCCCATCTCCGCCAGCTGCATGGCCGCTGACTCGTCTATTTCTGGGGCTGAGGGAAACACGACCAATCAGAGTGAGTCGGACACCAACCGCCGTTTCACAATCCTCACAGGCTTTAAGGTGGTTTGGTCCTCTTTTGGGGCCTCATTACAGAGGACAGAACAGGGGCAGGCGAGGACTGAGCTGTACCATGTCTGGACTAGGGTTTACTGATCAAAATCAGGCTAGAAAACAAAACCACTGCCTGTCTCTCCTACCCCAAAGAAAAGATTTGTTAGCTGGTTTTGTGTCAGGCTATATTTTTATGTAGAATTAATCAGTTGCATCATGTATCACAGTTAATCAGATTTATACATTTTTGATGTGTACTGTATGTGTTGGAATGTTCTGTAAGTAGTTGAGTAATGAGAGTAAAATAGTACTTACAATCTGAGGAGTTTGAGTTGTCTGAAAAGTAAAGTAAACAATTACACAAAAATATATAGCATACAAGAAAAGCAGTTTTCCTTAAATTGATCAGAAATACAGTGTAGACACTTTGAATGTTGTAAATAACAACTGTAGCTGGAAACTACTGTAGCTGGAAACGGACGTAAAAAGGTTTAATTACTCCTGTGTTCCAATGGCACGCTGTGTTTGTTAATCTGAAAAGTTTATCATTTTAAAAGGCTAATTAATAATTTAAAAAACATTTTAATGTAATGAATTCTACTGTATATTCCGTCTGCCAGCTAACTCACTGAACTGACAGTATTAACAGACAGAATCTCTGCCGTTCAAGTCACAGTAAAAACGTACTAAGAACTAGTATGAACTGGTATTGATTGGGTAAACTTACTTGCACTTTTTTTCCATTTAATAAGTGACATCTCCCATGCTAAATCAATACAATATCTACAAAGCCTTTTAATGGCAAATGACACATTACAAGGAGAAATACACAACACATTTGCTTGAAATGCTGAAATCCATCAGAAGTTGTAGTGTTTTGTCAGATTCATAAATATCATCAGTATCTGTAATGAGTTGCGACCAGGAAGTGGGTCAATCGTTACTATGTGATTCAACGAGCTCACCCACACGCTACAGAAATCATAAACACGTTTTGACCTGAATCATAGCTTAAAGTAGATGCTGCTTGGTTGACCCATCAACACGATGCTACAAGTGTCCAGGACATGGAGTTTTCGGGTGTATGTTTGTACATAACACAATGTCTCTCATCCCTGTTAAAGTACGAATCCGGTACACCAACAAACAGAGGCGGACTGTGGCTACATCGTCCTGACAACCGGCTCCGAAAGAGGACAGTAGAAACAGACCCGTGTTTAGCAAGAAAGAGGACTGGAAATGAAACGTTCACATTTCTAACGACTGGTGAGACAGGTAACAGATTTAGCTCGTCCAGAACGGCTGCTGTCCACAGTACCAATGTGTGCTGATCCTACAGTCCAAACCAGCCTTTCCTCCAGGAACACCTGAACGTGAGCCTCACCTCGGGTGTCTTCAGAAAGGACGATGGGTGGTGTGAGATCTGGGAGCTCATCCTCTCCTGCCTGTAGCCCAGCACCCCGGAAACGAGACAGATCCAGGAGGTCTGGAACATCTATGGATAGATCTGTAGAACCACAGCAGATCAAACGTTTACAGGACTTTGAAAAACGGTGGTGCTGAAACGGTGCCAAGCAGATAAGAACGGAATTAGATAAATTGCAAAAGAGCCAAAAAACTGACAAAGGGTGTTTGACAGCATTTCTCTAAAACAAATATCTAAAATGCACAACGACTCTCTGGTGAACGGCATTCCAAACTATTAAATGTGCCTCAAACCTCAGCATATTTCTGAGGGAAAAATTCGGTGGAGCCTGGTAAAGGCAAGGAGGTAATAATAATTTAGGCAGGTGGCTGTGGTCACATAGCCTGGATCCAAACAAAACCTGTCCGTACCCCTTCATTAATTCTGTCTTTAATTTGGATACAGCCCAAAGCAAAGTCTTCTGTGTTCCCAGTGAACTGACATTAATTACAGTATGACAGCGCCCTCTCCTGGGGGTCCAGAGAATTGACTTCAGTAATAATTACATGTACAAATAATTGAATAATTAATAGAAATTCAATAATTTTCAAAGTGGCACATTGTTCTGAAATCTTTTTGATAATGCCCATTACTAAAATAATTGTTTGGATTTCTTAATAATACATAGTTTTGGGGTGTTTTTCATTAATATATATTTCTTAAAATCATGGCCTTTTTCATAATATTGTGGAGTATTTGATGGCATATTTCATTATGTCATTTTGCATCATTGGAGGTTGTGCCAAATTATATAATGTAGGGCTTGTGTATGTGTAGGTATTCAAAACATCTTCCTACAATACTGCTCGGAATAACCCTCAAGTGCTATTGCGTTACAGATATCACAATGAATCAATATTCTGAGACTCCTGTTTTTTTACTCACCTAGTTTCTTTGGAACCCAGTCCACCCCAAAAGTGAACTTCTTTATCTGCATCACTAAATACTCTGGGAAGGAAGCAAAACGGGAAGTCCTGGAACAAGAGGTTAACCATTTAGGATTGTCTCTATATTTTTCTGTGGCTATTGGTTTTTATTATTAATAGAATTATAAAATGGTTAGATAATGTTAAGATACTGGTTTATCTCAGATATATTAACTCACAATTACAAAAGCAAAGTCATGAGAGATACCTCACACAATGCACAAAGGATTCAACAGTATGGATCTTTAACAGTGTTGGGTGTGGATCTTTAACAGTGTTGGGTGTGGATCTTTAACAGTGTTGGGTGTGGATCTTTGACAGTGTTGGGTGTGAATCTTTAACAGTGTTGGGTGTGGATCTTTACCAGTGTTGGGTGTGGATCTTTACCAGTGTTGGGTGTGGATCTTTAACAGTGTTGGGTGTGGATCTTTAACAGTGTTGGGTGTGGATCTTTGACAGTGTTGGGTGTGGTTCTTTGACAGTGTTGGGTATGGATCTTTAACAGTGTTGGGTGTGGATCTTTAACAGTGTTGGGTGTGGATCTTTAACAGTGTTGGGTGTGGATCTTTAACAGTGTTGGGTGTGGATCTTTAACAGTGTTGGGTGTGGATCTTTAACAGTGTTGGGTGTGGTTCTTCGACAGTGTTGGGTGTGGTTCTTTGACAGTGTTGGGTGTGGTTCTTTGACAGTGTTGGGTGTGGATCTTTACCAGTGTTGGGTATGGATCTTTAACAGTGTTGGGTATGGATCTTTAACAGTGTTGGGTGTGGATCTTTAACAGTGTTGGGTATGGATCTTTAACAGTGTTGGGTGTGGTTCTTCCCTCTAAACCACGTCCTTGCTTACTTGACTCCAGCTGACTTGGCCTGCAGGGCTGAACTCCAGAAGTCTGGAACATTCTCTGGCTCTGTGAAAGCTTGCAGGCACGCTGTGAAGGGGATCCGGGCTCTCACAGGCTCTGGAGGGGCCCTCATGTTGTCCTCTGCTTCTTTCCGCTTGGCCTCATACGCTATCAGCTCCTCTGTCACACACACACAAACACACACACACACACACACACACACACATCTTTCTAATAAGTATTAACCCATACAACAGCATTGTAGTGGACACTAAGGTGTCTCATTTGTTATTTCTCCCCCTCTCTTGTCGGGAGGGGTTAGGGTGGTGTCAGGTGGGGTTAGGGTGGGGTCAGGGTGGGGTCAGGGTCCCTTCTGCGGTATCTTACCCCGGTTGGTGGCAGCCTCAATAGGGGCTGGGAGCTGCATGACGTAGTCCACCTTCTGGGTGTAGCGGACGCGCTTTGTCTGGCAGCACTGCACCCGTTCCTCCACCAGGTGGCGGAACACATCGCTGGGGTTCTCGGAACCCGCGCTGTTTCTCTGGACAGAACGACGTACGGCATAAAGAGAACATTCTGGATACAACAAAGGCATGTTTCACCCGAGTCTGAGGAACTGAGATTGTCGTTTCAAAACGTGCAACTGAGAGACCTCGATACAGACGATATTGCCCGAACAGACCTTTTCCAAATGAACACCAAAAGGCCCATCACCAAAGCCTTTTCTGTTACCATGTGTATAGTTACACAGTGTTAAATCTGGCCCACAGAACGACGGGCGGGAGACTCAAACAGAAACATGTATGTGCTTGTTTATTGGCAACATTTATTCCTGCGGATGAGAGGACAGATCATCTGGGTCGAAACCCGCTTTTTGTGTTTATTTAAGATCTCGTTGGGCAATGGGTCCTGAATTTAACCCGTGTGGCTTGAACAGATTCCCATGGCAGCAGGGTTTCTATTCCAAGAGGCTGCAGGAATACTCAGGATGTGCCCATTTTATTCTCAACACCAGCAAAGTATTTCCAACCAGCTGGCCGGTGGGTAGAACGGCGGCTAAACTTGCTGATGTAAGAATACTGGAGGAGTCTGAATATATCTCTGTCCGACCAACTCGGTTCCTCATGCAGGCAAAAGACAGCTGGATATGTAGAGAAATGACACACCCAATAAGCCTATATCCTCGTTGTTTACGGTGATATTACGCGAGTGTGTCGGGTCTGATGTTTTCGTTGTTCTGACCATGTTTCCTTGAGGACAGGTAGAATAGGAATATCTGGCCTGTGTAACCGATACGGGACGTCTAAATTTAACCCGGTCGAGAAAGTCACTTCAGAGTACAAGTGTGTGTCTGCCAAGAGGAGCGCATGCTGTGTTTCACCAACAACAGTCCTGCCTGTTACCCCTAAAGGCCCCTCAGATGACCACGTGTGGCAGAGGTCAGTGCTGATTCACGCTAGCTATAGGACAATAGGAGTGAACGATTCACGCTAGCCAGAGGACAATAGGAGTGAACGATTCACGCTAGCCAGAGGACAATGGGAGTGATTGATTCACGCTAACCAGAGGACAATGGAGTGAACGATTCATGCTAGCCAGAGGACAATAGGAGTGAACGATTCACACTAACTATAGGACAATAGGAGTGACCGATTCACGCTAGCCAGACGACAATGGGAGTGAACGATTCACGCTAGCCAGAGGACAATGGGAGTAACATGTTCACGCTTAGCCAGACGACAATGGGAGCCCTGAACAATTCCTGGCCAGAGGACAATAGGAACCCTGATTCACGCTGGCCATAGACACAATGGGAGTAACGATTTCCTGGTTAGCCAGAGGACAATGGGAGTGAACGATTCATGCTAGCCAGAGGACAATGGGATTGAACGATTCATGCTTGCCAGAGGACAATACCCCTTAACCCTGCATAACATGTTCCTGGTTATAGACACTGTATGAAGCCCTGCATAACATGTTCCTGGTTATAGACACTTTATGAAGCCCTGCATAACATGTTCCTGGTTATAGACACTGTATGAAGCCCTGCATAACATGTTCCTGGTTATAGACACTGTATGAAGCCCTGCATAACATGTTCCTGGTTATAGACACTGTATGAAGCCCTGCATAACATGTTCCTGGTTATAGACACTGTATGAAGCCCTGCATAACATGTTCCTGGTTATAGACACTGTATGATGCCCTGCATAACATGTTCCTGGTTATAGACACCGTATGAAGCCCTGCATAACATGTTCCTGGTTATAGACACCTTATGATGCCCTGCATAACATGTTCCTGGTTATAGACACTGTATGATGCCCTGCATAACATGTTCCTGGTTATAGACACTGTATGAAGCCCTGCATAACATGTTCCTGGTTATAGACACTGTATGAAGCCCTGCATAACATGTTCCTGGTTATAGACACTGTATGATGCCCTGCATAACATGTTCCTGGTTATAGACACTGTATGAAGCCCTGCATAACATGTTCCTGGTTATAGACACTGTATGAAGCCCTGCATAACATGTTCCTGGTTATAGACACTGTATGAAGCCCTGCATAACATGTTCCTAGTTATAGACACTGTATGAAGCCCTGCATAACATGTTCCTGGTTATAGACACCTTATGAAGCCATGCTTACCTCCACCAGGTTGATGAGGTGCAGGAAGAACTCGTGAGCATCTTGTTGTCTGTTTGAGGAGAACTCTGGATGACCTCTGCTGACCAGGGCTTTGAACATCTTGGGGGAGATTCCCTTCGGCTGGTGCTGCAGTAAAAAAAGAAAAACACATGTAACAGGACCAGTAACCAGACAACACAAGAAACCCAACATGTGTAAGAGGCATTTCACTGATTATTTATCTGATACGAGGGCGAATTCCAAGTTAAAACGTTGGTTTGACTATTAACAATTTGGTTGCATTAGCATTTTGGAAGGGGTGGGGACATTTTGGAAGGGGTGGGGACATTTTGTACATTTTAAGGAAGCTAAAGAAGGCCCACCACCTATCTACTAACATCCTGGTATAGAAGGCCCACCACCTATCTACTAACATCCTGGTATAGAAGGCCCACCACCTATCTACTAACATCCTGGTATAGAAGGCCCACCACCTATCTACTAACATCCTGGTATAGAAGGCCCACCACCTATCTACTAACATCCTGGTATAGAAGGCCCACCACCTATCTACTAACATCCTGGTATAGAAGGCCCACCACCTATCTACTAACATCCTGGTATAGAAGGCCCACCACCTATCTACTAACATCCTGGTATAGAAGGCCCACCACCTATCTACTAACATCCTGGTATAGAAGGCCCACCACCTATCTACTAACATCCTGGTATAGAAGGCCCACCACCTATCTACTAACATCCTGGTATAGAAGGCCCACCACCTATCTACTAACATCCTGGTATAGAAGGCCCACCACCTATCTACTAACATCCTGGTATAGAAGGCCCACCACCTATCTACTAACATCCTGGTATAGAAGGCCCACCGCCTATCTACTAACATCCTGGTATAGAAGGCCCACCACCTATCTACTAACATCCTGGTATAGAAGGCCCACCACCTATCTACTAACATCCTGGTATAGAAGGCCCACCACCTATCTACTAACATCCTGGTATAGAAGGCCCACCACCTATCTACTAACATCCTGGTATAGAAGGCCCACCACCTATCTATTAACATCCTGGTATAGAAGGCCCACCACCTATCTACTAACATCCTGGTATAGAAGGCCCACCGCCTATCTACTAACATCCTGGTATAGAAGGCCCACCGCCTATCTACTAACATCCTGGTATAGAAGGTCCACCGCCTATCTACTAACATCCTGGTATAGACGGCCCACCGCCTATCTACTAACATCCTGGTATAGAAGGCCCACCACCTATCTACTAACATCCTGGTATAGAAGGCCCACCACCTATCTACTAACATCCTGGTATAGAAGGCCCACCGCCTATCTACTAACATCCTGGTATAAAAGGCCCACCGCCTATCTACTAACATCCTGGTATAGAAGGCCCACCGCCTATCTACTAACATCCTGGTATAGAAGGCCCACCGCCTATCTACTAACATCCTGGTATAGTAGGTCCACCGCCTATCTACTAACATCCTGGTATAGACGGCCCACCGCCTATCTACTAACATCCTGGTATAGAAGGCCCACCGCCTATCTACTAACATCCTGGTATAGAAGGCCCACCACCTATCTACTAACATCCTGGTATAGAAGGCCCACCACCTATCTACTAACATCCTGGTATAGAAGGCCCACCACCTATCTACTAACATCCTGGTATAGAAGGCCCACCACCTATCTACTAACATCCTGGTATAGAAGGCCCACCACCTATCTACTAACATCCTGGTATAGAAGGCCCACCACCTATCTACTAACATCCTGGTATAGAAGGCCCACCACCTATCTACTAACATCCTGGTATAGAAGGCCCACCACCTATCTACTAACATCCTGGTATAGAAGGCCCACCACCTATCTACTAACATCCTGGTATAGAAGGCCCACCACCTATCTACTAACATCCTGGTATAGAAGGCCCACCACCTATCTACTAACATCCTGGTATAGAAGGCCCACCTATCAACTAAAATCCTATCCCACCACCTGGTATCCTGGTATAGAAGGCCCACCTATCTACCAACATCCTGGTATAGAAGGCCCACCTATCTACTAACATCCTGGTAAACTTTTTCTGCTGCACGGTCAAGAGCATCCCTGAAAAGCCAGCGGCTGAATAACGATTCAAGGAGAGTCAAATGCTGTATTTGCCCAAAGCTCTTAGCATCTTATCAGGCAACCGCAGAAAACAATCTTCCCCTTTCTCGACTTGTCAGTTTCTCATTTCGCATGCTCCCGTTAATATCGAGCCGGACATACCCAGTCCAATACCTTGTGTTCTTCTTTCATCACCTGTTCAATAAGCTCTGATTTCATTGGTGGTTTGGAGTACAGGCCTGACAGAAGCCCGTGGCCGAGTTTAGCCCTGATGGAAAGATAAAAAACACCAACGGATTAGTGGCCCGATGACAAACCAATATCGCCTGTCCTGTTACGCAAACTCACGCTGTTAGAGCTGCTCAGAACATCTACTGGGTAGACATCAAGTAATAAAATAACACACAAAGAAACAAAGCAATGGAAGACTGAGAAATGTATCACCTATTACACATGCTTGCTTTATAACTAGCCAGTTTGAGAGCAGATACAGAAGAAACAGGCATTGGGCCACGACAGCTGTAAACAGCAAGGAGGACTTGCATCAGAACCACAATGTAAAGGTCAGAAACATCACCAAGCGATCTGTCTGTCGGGGCAACAGCGCCTGCATAATATTGGCCAACATTTATCACAAACATTAAGGCCCTCTTGATTTTCACCAAGTCAGAGAAATGGTTTGGGACATTTAAACGAGTCAGATATCGACTTGGCACTGCCAGCAGTGTTGTCTGGGTAACGTAGTCTAGTAATGGAAGACAATTACACGGGACAATAGAGTAGGAATACATGTTAGGATTTTAAAGATGCTGTACGTGTGGTGTCATGAAACGCTACGTAGCAACGGGGGCCTGACTCACATCTGTGTGCTGAAGTCTGTGGTCGGGTCCAGAGGGCTGTAGTCAAATATCCTCTGGAGATTTCCAACATACCTGGAGATGCAAAACACGGGTCACAGGTTAGAGTCGCTCCTCCATTACTGACGTCAAAATCAATGACTAGCCTGTCGTCCCCAGCCCCGCCCCCCAGGGCCCCCCTCAGACGGCGGTTGAACTCACGCCCTCTGGAACTCTGGGATGCTGAAGAGAACCTGCATTGTGGTGCCTAGGTAGCAGCTGTTGCCCAGGTTCTTGATGCCCGTGAAACCCGACCCAAAAACGGCTTTCAGCTTCATGCCAGACTCCTGGATGACCTCCCACTCACTGACCCGCGGATGCACTTCGTTGGAGTTGTCCATGTTGTGGTGGCCATTTTCTGTCCCGTTCTGATCCAAACAGAGGGGCTTTTATTTGTTTTGGACACTGAACATATTGCGGACAATCCGACGACTATGTTCTTCGCGTAATGGGAACCACGTATTTGTGTTAGAGAGCGGGAACAGCAGAATGTGAGCATGTCAGTTCCTGTTACCCGCTGCATCTGGAGCATGTCAATCCCAAAGTGTTGCAGGTGTTCACATATTTCTGGGTCCAGCACCGCTTCCTCTTCATCGAACGAGTAAATATCTGCAAGGCGGAAGAACACACAAGTTCAGTAGTTCAAACACTTGTAAAACCACTCATTTACAGGCACGTGGATCCATTTCTAACCTCGTGGCAAATTTGTGAAAAATCTGCTTTATAACTGCAATGTGGTCTTTATGCAGCATAGCAACATGTGAAGAGGTGCAAAACGGTTACACTTTATCTGGTCTGAGAACCCAACAATGTGACTGGTTGGAAACTCGCGATCTGGGGGCCAACTAGGAGGTTGTGTCAATGTTGGCGTCCTGGTCTGCAAGCAAGTGTTGAGTTTTGTGGCCCACACATGAACAAACTACACGATCAGTTGACAAGTTTAACATCTCTTGATACGCACACACCTGCTTGTCCTAATGTGTTTTCCCCTAATATGGTGCGTTAGTACTCATTTGTCCCCAATGTGTCGCTGACCTGCTCCATCTGGGGTGATGTTGTCCAGCTTGACTGCCAGGGGGAACTTGGTTTCCTTGTAATGTTCCAGGGCATGACCGTTTCCGCCAGCGCCGTCGAAGAACCACTTGCCACAGAGCACCGATCCGTCTGTCAGGTTCAGCCACAGGTTCTCCCTCATTTCACACTTTTGACACTTCCAGCCACTGAGAAGAAAGAAAAAAGGGAACACAACATAATATGATGAAATATAATTCAACGGACTCAAAAAAGTTTAACTGATATTTGCATAATCAGTGTTGTCATTGTTGTTTTTTTATGAAGGACAAAATGCCATCGATGGCAAAAACGTATGTGTTGAGTAAAGTGAATGACATTTCTTATTGAACAACAGTAAGTGAAAGTAGAACAGAAACATAATAGTGTTTTATAGTAATAAATAAATAATATGGGTTGTCTTCCGTGTTGGGTAGAAGACACAGTAATGCTACACAGTAATGCTACAGGGATACTTGGCCCCAGATGCTAAATACAACTGGTTGAAGAAGACAAGTTGCTGAGAAGTGGGTCCGCCAAGTTAGCCAAAGTGTCTTGGTGTACCCCATAATGGTTTGTGCACCCCAAAGAGTGACGATGCAGACATAGCTGAACACAAGTGTCCTGTCGAAAACAGTTGTCTATATTTAGCTTGGTAACCTTTAGCCTCATCTACAGGCTAGTCCAGACACATACAGGATCCTCCAGTTAGCACAGCCCTAGCCCAGACACATACAGGATCCTCTAGTCATCACAGCCCTAGTCCAGAAACATATAGGATCCTCTAGTCATCACAGTCCTAGTCCAGACACATACAGGATCATCTAGTCATCACAGTCCTAGTCCAGACACATACAGGATCATCTATTCATCTAGCCTCTTATTGTAGCAGATACCTGGGTGAGATCCTCCCACACCCCCTCTTATTGTAGCAGATACCTGGGTGAGATCCTCCCACACCCCCTCTTACGGTCGCAGATACCTGGGTGAGATCCTTACTCCAGTGTCCAGCTGTCGGAGACCCCGGGCGTGTTTGGACACCTGGATCTCCTCCTCCCAGGAGTCGTGCTCCGGTTTTTTGTAGGCTGAAGCGGCGTTGAGAACGGCATCGCAAGCTATTGTCACCTGGAAGTCACATGGCACACGGTAACCATTAGATACACAGTCACATGGCACACGGTAACCATTAGATATACAGTCACATGGCACACGGTAACCATTAGATATACAGTCACATGGCACACGGTAACCATTAGATACGGAGTCACATGGCACACGGTAACCATTAGATATACAGTCACATGGCACACGGTAACCATTAGATATACAGTCACATGGCACACGGTAACCATTAGATATACAGTCACATGGCACACGGTAACCATTAGATATACAGTCACATGGCACACGGTAACCATTAGATATACAGTCACATGGCACACGGTAACCATTAGATATACAGTCACATGGCACACGGTAACCATTAGATATACAGTCACATGGCACACGGTAACCATTAGATATACAGTCACATGGCACACGGTAACCATTAGATATACAGTCACATGGCACACGGTAACCATTAGATATACAGTCACATGGCACACGGTAACCATTAGATATACAGTCACATGGCACACGGTAACCATCAGATACACAGTCACATGGCACACGGTAACCATCAGATATACAGTCACATGGCACACGGTAACCATCAGATACACAGTCACATGGCACACGGTAACCATCAGATATACAGTCACATGGCACACGGTAACCATTAGATATACAGTCACATGGCACACGGTAACCATTATATACATCACATGGCACAGTCACATTAGATACAGTCACATGGCACACGGTAACCATTAGATATACAGTCACATGGCACACGGTAACCATTAGATATACAGTCACATGGCACACGGTAACCATTAGATATACAGTCACATGGCACACGGTAACCATTAGATATACAGTCACATGGCACACGGTAACCATTAGATATACAGTCACATGGCACACGGTAACCATTAGATACGGAGTCACATGGCACACGGTAACCATCAGATATACAGTCACATGGCACACGGTAACCATTAAATATACAGTCACATGGCACACGGTAACTATTAGATGCACTGTCACATGGCACAAAAAGCAACCAACATGTCAAGATGGTCATCGCGTGAACCACTAGATCCCCCAGCATGCATTGCGTGGAGAGAAGCATGGGACACACTCACTAACCAGTGCCGGCAACTCCTCAATATTCGGGAGAGGAATCTCGTAGTGGTCTGGGAAAATGACAAGCTTGGCCTCGTCTTCACACTCATATTCGCCTCCGTTAAAATCTCGGTTTAGTTCTAAATCTTCAAGAGAAGAAGCAGAAATAGAGTCACCGCCAGACAGTGACTGGTGTCATTGAGGCGATTTGCCTGTTCGGTGGACATTTCTACGTCACTTTGAGAGATTCACCGACTTGGGAATGTGTTAGATGCGGCTGAGGTCATGTGATTTGTTCGGTGAGGTATCTAATAATATATTTTCATTAATTCAGTGTGTATGACCACCGCAATGTAAGCGGGCTGGGTGCCTTTTGGAATAATTGGAAAAGTGAAGACATCTTATTTGGACATTTGCTGAACTCTTCTTGGAGGCTGCGACTATGGCGTCAATAAAATATTTGAAAAAGTGTTTCCAAATGGTAAAACCAATATGTTCATTAAAAACAAAACAAAAAAGCTATGAATCTACACTTAAAACACAATGAGTTTAAATTACAATCCAATGTTCTGGAGTGCAGACATGGCAAAGGTTAAACATTAAAATAGTTGATGATGAATCATTGAGTCCTGTATTGAGAATTTAAATAAACCTCCAGCTCTCTCCAGCTTTCTCCAGCTCTCTCTAGCCCTCTCTAGCCCTCTCTAGCCCTCTCTAGCCCTCTCCAGCCCTCTCCAGCTCTCTCTAGCCCTCTCCAGCGCTCTCCAGCTTTCTCCAGCTCTCTCTAGCCCTCTCCAGCCCTCTCCAGCTTTCTCTAGCCCTCTCCAGCCCTCTCCAGCTTTCGCCAGCTCTCTCTAGCACTCTCTAGCCCTCTCCAGCTCTCTCCAGCCCTCTCCAGCCCTCTCCAGCCCTCTCCAGCCCTCTCCAGCCCTCTCCAGCTCCTCTAGCCCTCTCCAGCCCTCTCCAGCCCTCTCTAGCCCTCTCCAGCTCTCTCTAGCCCTCTCTAGCCCTCTCCAGCTCTCTCTAGACCTCTCCAGCTCTCTCTAGCCCTCTCCAGCTCTCTCTAGCCCTCTCCAGCTCTCTCTAGCCCTCTCTAGCCCTCTCTAGCCCTCTCCAGCTCTCTCTAGCCCTCTCCAGCTCTCTCTAGCCCTCTCTAGCCCTCTCTAGCCCTCTCCAGCTCTCTCTAGCCCTCTCCAGCCCTCTCCAGCCCTCTCTAGCCCTCTCCAGCTCTCTCTAGCCCTCTCCAGCTCTCTCTAGCCCTCTCCAGCTCTCTCTAGCCCTCTCCTGCTCTCTCTCCAGATAAGACTAGAGACCACCTGGTTCCTGGGGGGTTTAGATGAGGTTAAAGCGACCACCTGGTTCCTGGGGGGTTTAAATGAGGTTAGAGGGACCACCTGGTTCCTGGGGGTGATGGTGTTTACATGGTACTAGAGGGTTGTGGAAAGTTGCCATGGCATTTAAATGAGCGATAACTAGACAATATATACATATATTTTAGTTTTCTACGACAGCCAGCTAGGGCGAACGATGCCACCTGGCCTTGGCCCGGCATACGTCACTGTGACCAACGGCACAAGTGTCAGCTGGGGAGTAAGAGGAGGGGGGGTTGATGAAGAGCAGCAGCTGAGGAGGCCAGAGCCTCCGGCCGGGCCGGTGTAAACCATCCCCCCTACAGGACAGGACGAGGCCACAGGACGAGGCCAAGCAGAGCATGTGGCACTTTGAATTTAGAACGGTTACTAACTGCAAATACAAATAAATGAGCTAAATTTAGAGTTGAGCAAAAGGAAAATGGGAGGCCTTTGGGGTCGGGACGGAGGAATGTGTCGTGTTTGGGTGATTCTGGTCCACTTCCAAATGACCAAATGAGCACAATAACAGCATGAGACATTAAAAACATTTCGCTGAATAATTGCTAACTCACAGTCTCTAGAAATGACTTGCACCTCATCACAACTCCCTGACTGAACGTGATTATTTTAATTATAATATTGCTGATGTCTGGCCTGGATTATGTTGTAAAACATCTGGACAGAACACAAAGCATTTATTAACTATTGTTAAAATTATAGACAGGTTTGCCCGGCACAGCCATAAGAACACTGGCTACCCCCATGTGCCTGGTTGCTCTCTAGGAACCTAAATTCGTCCCATTGGAGTTTTCCTAGCCATTGTGAATCAACCTGTTGATGCGTGCTCCGTCAGGTTTCAAGCTGTGTGTTTGTAAAAGTACTTTGTGACAACTCGCGTTGTGAATAGGGCATTATAAACTAAATCTGATCAATTGAATTGATAATGTCAGTTAATGTTGTTAACGTTTGAAAATGTAAAGTTTTCCATTTCAAACTTGTTTTCCGGACACTGACACTTGACACGCACTCCGGTGCAATAAAAAAGGGGGAAATGTTTGCCTTTAATAAGGGAAATAATGTAATGTAAATCTGGAATGGGGAGATTGAACTATATGGGGTATAGTACATTATTAAGTACCTAGGAACACTTTTCCATTTCTTCTTCTGGGAATCGCCCCTCCTGCAGCACTTGGGGATTTCTGAGGAAACACAATCAACAGGTAGAAAATGTTACCAATGATGCAAAACGAATTAAATCATCTAAGCCAACTGGTCAGAGAGTATAGTGTGAATATGTTATATTAATAACTTATGGCTAACAAGTCATGGAAAAATGACAGAACCCCCTGGAGCTCCAATCGGGTTCAGGTGGACGCCAATCAATGATTCAATTGGGTGAGGACAGACAGGGTGACACACTCTGGAACCAAGTGGATCATGGGAAACCAGCAGACAGAAAAGCAGACGGAATGCAGACAGATCCAGGGATGAAAATAGAAGCACTTACAGTGGGCGGGGCTTATCTAGGGTCAATATGAAGCAAGAGGAAAAGATGGCATCCATGTTTTTTGGACAAATCAAGGTGCCATTTCGTTAAACATCTAGATTGTTCTGTGTCTGCGGCATCAGGGAGATGCATGCTTGACTTCCTTCTGCCACTTTCAATGTGCAATCCAAACATATTTTTAGTATAGGCCTATAGGCCTGTATTTGGGGGACAGATAACAGCCAGATTCGCTGATAGCCTTTCTTAAGAGGATGTCTAAATAGCTCAGGCTATCAGAGAGCAACTGTCTCCCTGAAGAATCAATGGGGGTCATTTTAGGGTACGGCTGAACAGGACATCAGAATTCCAATCCTGTTCACTAACAAATCACACAGCATCCGGATGATCCGCAGAGGTCTTGTGTCTCTCTCAACCCCTAATGAGAATCACTATTGAGGGCTTCCACCATTTTAAAACAGCCCATTGGGTCAGACTTCCAGTGACATGTCACATGACTCCAATCGTGTAATCCAATAGGGTAATCAGCAGGGCTCAAACACTTAGTTAGACTGTGTAGATGAACAGTTCATTGATTCAAACTGAAGGGCACTGGCAGTCATGATGAGAGACAAGAGCAGAAATGGGATGTCTAGCCATATGTGGGAGGTGTTGATGGTGTTATACACAAAGACGGTCCGTATTTCACTGGACAGTCCACACTGTCAGTGCATGGGGTAAATAAAGGTTCATTTGAAGAAATGTCACTGACTAAATTGAAGTCTCTGTGGAAAGGGCTGGTCATTGACTGAATACTCACAGAACAAAATTATCACAATAATTAAGTGGCAATACGACAATACGTTTTCAGATTCTCATTATTCTGTATTTCATTTTCCAACTCACACTTGACATAAATTCATTAACATTAACAACAAAAACATTCTCCTTCTCATAAGCAAGCAAATGAACATGACATACAATATTAATTAATTAAGTAATTCCAACTAAAGTAACATAATTTGCCAACTGAGTGGTGGACAGACAACAGGTGTCACCCAGTTCACACCGGGGGAGGGGGGGGCTCACCTGTTTCACGTGCCGTTTAAGGTGCATATACACACTCTGTCCGGTTTTACGGTAATGTCTCTCCACGTGTTCTCTGCCGAAGCCCAGAAATGTGTTCATGCACACGTACAAACCTCCCTCCGACTCCTGCGGACCAGAACATAGTTTCAACACAACTTTAAACAAAATGGTGGGGAAATAACAAATAATGTCAGCAGCACGAGGAGCAAAAAAAACGTTGCTTTGAAATGTTTAAACATTTCCGGTATTATTTTTAAATGTAGCATATAATTAACCATTTACATACAGGTGAGTGTGGTATAAACTCATTAACCACCAATAAGGATTGATAACACTAAGTGCCAAGACACAAGGTTAACAATATATTATGACAGTTAAAAGTAATGTTTTTTATTATTAGTTTATTATTATTGCACATGTTTCCCCAGCCAGTTTGATGATATTTCGCTTTCTTGTGGGTAGACGTATAACATCTGTGAAGTGTATTTTTTAGGGGTCCATAGAGGACTGTCCACCCGTCACAATGTTCATAATTCCTGGATTTGTCAGCCAGGTCATATAAATACATCTCATATTTGAAACAGCTTAACTCCATTTGGACTGTAATTAATGTAAATACAATTGGCGACCATCAAACAAACCAGCAACAGATATCAAACCCTAACGAGCAATAGAAACTGGTGGGACCACACAGGCCTCCAGGCCTGACACAAAATACCAAAATACTATATCATAGTATATCATTACTAGTATAATATAGGAACATGTATCTGTAATGTGGACTACAGGCCCAGACATCTCCCAATGACCACGTTAGTGGGACACACGATCTGCAGGGGCAGATATAAATAACCGAGCTGCAGATCTCTGACATGATGAACTCCAGGCAGCTGAGTCACATTTAAAATGGATCCGGTGGAGCAGTTATTCATAATACAACTATATATATATATATATATATATATATATATGTTCCTGTAGGCCCTACGTGTGAATAACAACAGCAAACCGCCTGGTAGACCCAATACCGAACATAACCTTTATAATAATAAAACCTTTAATAATAACGCACATGCCTTTAATTGCCTCATGGTGTTAGATTGACACACTGAAACATATTCAAATATTGAAATTAAACGCTTTTAAACAACATTACAGAGGCGTTTGATAGCTCTGATATGCATCTGTAGTGGTTGTGTGTGTGTGTGTCCACAGATCATGCTTTTAATATAACACACACACTAGTACTGTGAAACAGCACAGATTCAGTGTGTAATAAATATCCTACTCACTATAATGTACCCTACATGAACACAATAACACGTGTAATATATTAGGCACCACAGAAACCCTCTCACTGTGAGATGGTGCCCGTTCACAAAGCCAATCCCATTTCACGGATGTAAACAACATTTAATTATTTAATTTGGACAGACTCGCTCAAGTTCAAGATAAATGTTCATGAAATCCCCAGATCCTCCTGCCACCGGAACCGGGATGAAAACGACAGACAAACACCCCATCATATCGGGAGACACTTACGGGAGAATCGTAAGAGAAGGCACATTCGCTCTTGAAAACCCGGTCTCCTGTTCTGGGAACTCTGATGTTGGGCATATATGGAACCAGCAGCTCGCCTAGATCTGCAGACATGTTCGCATTCCTGCTCCTCGAACCACAATGCGACGGGAGTCACTGGACTGGCTGTCAGAGGAGCAGGCTGGAGCAGGAGCAGGCTGTCACCGGAGCAGGCTGTCAGAGAGATGGAGCAGGCTGGCAGAGGAGCAGGGAGTCACTGGAGCAGGCTGTCAGAGAGATGGTGCTATTTTTAAATCATTCCGTCTCGACATTCTTCCAGCGACCGGGGGATATGACGATAAAACATAACTCATAAACAAACACCAAGAACGTACTGTGTTTGCAGGGACTATAATTAATAAAATGTAATTAACACATGTATGTGTGTGTATATATATATTTATATATATTTTTATATCCAGTTGCCTGTCCTGCGCAATATATCCCTTTATCCCATGAGGCGCGTTCCCTGAGCGGTTTGACTCAGGTGGCCCACCCACTTAATTGATAAAACCCACCACAACAATGGTCACGCCCCCTCTGTTGTTTTCTCTAAAGATCACAAACTAGACTACATATTAATCACAAACTAGACTACATATTGATCACAAACTAGACTACATATTGATCACAAACTAGACTACATATTGATCACAAACTAGACTACATATTGATCACAAACTAGACTACATATTGATCACAAACTAGACTACATATTGATCACAAACTAGACTACATATTGAATCACAAACTAGACTACATATTAATCACAAACTAGACTACATATTAATCACAAACTAGACTACATATTAATCACAAACTAGACTACATATTAATCACAAACTAGACTACATATTAATCACAAACTAGACTACATATTAATCACAAACTAGACTACATAAATCACAAACTAGACTATATATTGATCACAAACCAGACTACATATTGCACCTCGTCTTCTGATCCAATAAATTTGGCCAATAAGACAAGTTCTTATTTTCTCCACACTGCTCGATTGGAAAGGAGTGACGCCTCGGCCTGCATCAGTATTATGAGGACCACGGCTGGTTGTCACCTCACTGGAGTACAGATTGTTATTGGACTTAAACGATGTCAGCAGGAGTACTCCAGGGAAGCCACGACGGTGGAGATACGTGACCAAGTCCTCTCTTCCAAATTATCTGAATGATTAGCAAAAATTCGACTAGCAAAAATTTGAATTAGTGTTTTTGAAATGCTTTTGTGCTCTCATGTCAGTGCAGAATGTTCTCAAAAGAAACGCCCTCTGGTGGACATACATATTTTTTTACTATGACCTTAGTCTCGGCATTTACAGTAAAAGAAATCATACCATAGATTCTGAAAAAATTAGATTTAGCGCTAAATAGGAGCAACACTACAAAAAGCCACACGCCACACTGTATGAATTAGCCACTAAGTAACACTGCAGAACATTTAGCCAATCCTTGCCCTTAAAAGTATGTAAAAAAAACTGCAGATATCACAAGAAAAAAAACCAGAAATTTAGAGTGTAGACACACTTTACTTTTGTCATGAAGAAAATAATTTACAAACGACGCTATGGACACAGAACTGGGTACACCAAAGGGCTCAGTTGTCAGGACTTGATTTGACGCTGTGGTCGATCAGATTCTTGTCCAGTGTCTCAATCTGAAACCAGGGCCCATCACCATTCATCCTCATGTGCTTCCGCACCTCCTGCTGTTTCAGTCTGCAGATACGAAAATGGGATTAGTTGGTGTAGAAGATTAATTGAGCTATGCAAATATAGGGTCCCTATTAATTGTGTATGAATATAGTATAATTGCATACATTTTGTATTACTGAATGTGTGATAAATATGTGCATTTTTACATGTGTATCTCAGGGAAGACATGAAAAAATTAACGCAAGTTATGTCCGCCGTCACTTTAAGACAGACTGAAGATAGTGACATCATTTTAATGAGCCAGGGATACATATGGGAACACAAGCAATTTATTTTTGTACTATTCAGAAAGCCGAGCCAGGCGGAGCTCTCTGAATACTAAGGACAGACCTGTATGAATAAACAGAATATAAAACATTTTGTCTAACATGTCACATTATTGCCAGAGTTAGGTCTACAAACCAGGGTAGAAAACCAACTGCTTAAGTATTTATGCAATCCACTAAGATATTGTCCTGTGTTAATTGCAGGCTATTCTTTCAGTGCATTCATCGGTTAGTAAAAATGTAAACAAAATCAACACTAATTCCGTCCACCAAGTGTGCAAAACTAGTTGTAAACTGTAGAGTTTATTTAAATCGGACACAGTATGTGACTCTCACCTCATCTCGGCCTTCTCTGTCTCAATTTGGATCAGGGCCATCATTTTTTCATAGTCCTTCGCCGGGGAGTCATAGAGGTTTCTGGCAATCCACCTGGTGATAGGATGCTGCAAACACAGAGACAGCAGAATCAACTTAGCTAGTCTCTGACCTGGCAACCAGATGGAAGAACATGCATATCGGAGTCCCTGTCTGTCTTCCAAACTTCTCGTTTATCTCTTTGGAGTGGTAAACAACAGTCACTGGCTCACTGTTTGGATTGAGATAACAGCCAGGTACAGTTACAATAACAGGTCATAATACCTTGTAGTACTCCCAATGCTCAGGTTCATAGGCCTCAGGGATTTCAGACAGCTCAGCTTCACCTTAATATAACATATCAGTTTAATTCAGGATTCATCACATTTCTCCATAACCTCAAAAAAAATCTCTGGACATATGTAGAAATACTCACCAACAAACACATTCACGGCTGTCACAAAGACCGCAACTGGAATTCCAGTAAGAAGAATGTAGAACCTCTAGGAGGAAAATTGGAGCGTTAGGTTAAGCTATATAATTCAATATGATGGACAGTGTTCAATATTGTTTGACTTACCAATAGTTTCAGAAACCTCGTGTCATAGAAGCCAGTGGGCTTAATGACAAACATCTGCTTTCCATGGCTCTCCCACCGGACTGCCACTGCAAACAGCGTTGCCATGTATGTTAGACACAGCTGTTCAAGTGAGCATGTCTGCCTTACCACCGCATTGTTCCACCTCAGGTATGATGTTCAGTGTGTTAGTTATTTAAAGAAATCTAATGAATAAAATCAGAGTTCCGTCTCTGAAGCTTAGAATCCAAAAATATAATGAATAGAACCAGTCCCCATTCCAGAAGGTTTAGCCCGTAAAACAAATCTTACTTTCGTGCATTTATTCCAAATCGAAATAATAAATCAAAAACGGGTACGTGTATTTACCTACCAGATATTCAGTGTTATGCCTAAATCAGGAAGGTCAACACACCACATTCAAGACAGAAGCATCGACAGCAAAGTCATTTGAAAACTATCAATACAATTAGATTATTGTCGTTCTTGTGGGTGTATTAATAGCAAGACAAACGAGGACTAACTTTCTCACGGTTAGTTGGTGCATGTCATTTGCACTCAATAGTACGCTAGCAGGAAGCTATACTGTAGCTTCATAGCCACACACAGACAACTAGCGACAAGGTCACTACATGCAATGACGACCCCAAAGGAAGGCATACAGGACTTGGGAAGCGTTCATATGTCATTTACCTTTAACAGGACGTATTGCTGCTCTGCTGAGTAGGTTCGGCGCAACATTTCCCGATTTAAGAGGGTTTAACCTGGCTGCAAAAGCAGCGGCAGATCGCAGAACACTCATGCCCACCATCACTACCGAGGGCAGGCAGATACTTACGGTTTTGTGATTGGTCCGTGTCGACCACGTGAAGCCATATTAGCCATTCACATTAAGGGAAAATAATATGAGAATAAAAATTTGACAAATACATATAATGTATGTAACAATTTAAAAATGTATATATTGATTCTATGTTTTTGTAAATTATTCAAATAACCAAACGCATTCTAATAAGTCTTGATGGTATTTATTTCTGTGATGCATTATGGGTAGCCATTAAATCAAAATGGCTGCGACCTCAGCCGGACGCGTTTTGACACTTTGCAGACAATTTCAAAACGCTTTTAGGATATCTACAACGTTGTCGGCTCAACAGCCTGCTTTCACGTCGACAAAATGTTTGTCTTATCCTCACAAGTAAGACCCTTTTACAAAATATCATATATTGGTTCGTTACAAAACCCTAGTTTGAACCTTCCATGTGTGAATGAATGCACCACATTACAGTAGGAGCTTCTAGCTACTGAATCGTCTTGTGTCTCCTTTTGTCAGGTTACCATCAACACTTTTGAGTTCAAGTTGGATTTGTCATTTGGACCTTGCGGTTCAGTGTCGGCCTCTGCATACCACCATCAGCAGAAGAGGACTTGAAGAGTTTTTCGACACACCTGAGAACTGGGGGGAGACGACGGTAAAGTCAGGTAGGACTTAAAGTGTTAAACTTCTGATCCGAAATGCAGACACATTTGAAATATATGTTGACTAAGAAGAATTCCATACACAAAACCATCACCTTCAAACTAATACATTTTTTCTGTCTAAGGTTTAGGCATGTAGCTGAATTTTTTTCTTTATTATTTCCACAATTTACTGTAGGAGCCCCATGGACCGCCAAGCAACTAAGGACAAAAAGTAACGAAGACTTGCACAAGCTCTGGTAAGTGTTGACAATGAATAAACCTTGTGTCGTAGAAGCCTGACCTTAAGAATGGATGTTAATTGAAGGGCAAAAATGTGTTTAATCCTCTGAACAGGTATGTGCTACTGAAAGAGAAGAACATGCTTCTTACCATTGAACAGGAGTCTAAAAGACAAAGACTTCCGATGCCAAGTCCAGAGCGAATAAAGAAGGTAAATTAGGGTTGCAGAGTCTTTCTGAGAGTAAAACAGCTTTTCATTTTCCTGTCACATTATACAGAGACTGCTAATTAATTATATGTTGAATATGTGGTGTGCCAAGCAATTACCTTAAAGAAGGTGATATATGGATGGACATATTAATTAATCCATTATCAATTCCCAAACTTGTGATTGGGCGGACCTTGTGTGTTCTTTAATATCATAGCTCATCAAACCAGGTGTAACTAACAAATTACTATGTTAAATGGAAACAACACCATAACAAATGGCCAGTTAAAGAACATAGAGGATTGTGGGTAGAGAAGCCATTGAATGGTGTCTCACCAAAATGAATAACCCAAAGTAACAGTTTTATGTAACCTGAACACACCTCACTATAACAGTCTGCATTTTCTCAGATTGACAGATCGATGAGGAGGCTGGACACAGTGGTGAAGGAAAGGGAAGACGCCCTTCGTCTGCTTCAGACAGGCCAGGAGAGGGCGAGACCCGGAGCATGGAGGAAGAACGTCTTCGGACGGGTCTACTGGTATGGCGCTTTCCCATGCTACATTTACACCTTGAAACATAGCCAAAAGTATTACGTTATGAATACTTCTGTGGTCTAAGCTGGTGTATATGCACCAGCAACATTTGTTATGAGACAGAAAGCTTCTTTCTAGATAAAGCCACTCAGTATACAAAATAAGTATGTGTAATGGTAAGGTTGGATGCTTTTGCACACTATGCAATCATTACATTTCTTTGTTCAGGTATCGCTTTAGAGAACATGCCCTTCCCTGGTACATGAACAGCAGATACAAACGGAAACGCTTCTACACCCCAGCATTTGTCGCCCCCCACCTAAGGTAATTACATTTTCATACCTTTTTCAATAACTACTTTGGGCAGAAAAACAATTATTTATTAAGATTTATTGCATGGAAACTGAGGCTCGATTTTGATAATTGTGTGATGTTGTTTTGTGCTGCATATCTCATCTCTCACTGAGATGAGTTCATAAACCCTGCTCAGATTTACTTTGCTGTTTCACAATGCGTCTTATTTTTTATTCCAGGCTTCGTTTAGAGAAATACCTCCGTGCTAAGACTAGAAAGCAGAAAATGGAGAGAGATAATCAAGCTGTGCTCCTGAAGAAGTTTCCCCAAATGAAAGCCAAGTCATGAATTAACTGTTAATAAAAAAACATTTTTCACTTATGCCATTATCATTGGCGCATGTGACTATCTGAATTTACACCAGGTTTTTTTTAATATAAACTTCTGTCTGTCATCAGGGTTTAATGTACTTTTTATGTTGTATTTCTTTTGTATCAGGATCTTCCATTGACTTTGGTTATGAGGAAATTCCTAATCATCAACACTTGAAATTTATTAATTTGTATAACTTCTAAGAATAAATTCTGAGGGAATTAATGTTTAGATAATCTATTTCATGGAACATAGTCTTTCCATCTGTGATTGCAAATATTCTGAAACAGGGCGGGTCGGTTTTGTGGATAGGTTTAAGGACGAAACAAATGGAAATTTCGAGAATGTGACTTTGAATATAGAACTTGATCTTTCCATTACTTCTACTGCGCTCAAACGTGATAAACGATAATACTACCTGATTATCTGAACGTTGGCAAACTTTGTTTTAGATCTTCAACCATTTTTTTTATTAAAAAAACTACCAAAATAACAGTGCGCCGTATTTGACACGGTTTCTTTGTTATTTCACAAATTTAGCGGTATCCCAACCACAGTCTGGCTATAAAAGGAGAGTAACCTTGTGAGTTTCTTCAAACGTTTGAAGTAATTTAGCAATGCCACCGCACCAATAATATATCTCTTTCATTTCTTTAAACGTTTTTGGTCTCTAGCCATTTTCAACTGCGATTAGAGTGATTAACAGCATATAACCAGAAGGCGCATCTGCCTGTGGTGGCGTGTGCATATTCATTATGTCTCTAACTGACACACCCCTTTTGTCGTGTGCATATTCATTCTGTCTCTAACTGGCACGCCCTTTTGGAATATTCACTTTATATTTGAGTGACCCACGTGGGGTAGAATGTTAATGTAAACCAATGATTATATTTGAGCGCCTGGCAACCGGGATGCTGCTTGACGCGTGGGATCATTTCAGATACTTTAATAACATGTACGTTCACATGTTATTGCGACTAGTTCACACAGAGCTCCCGGTCAGGTCTGCTCCTAAGGGTTTCCGGGTGATAGATTTCGGTGACCTGAGAAGTCACCCGGAAAGCACGGAACGGGAGAACAATTAGGCTACAGATTTTCTGGAGTTTAGAGGTTAGTAACAACATCATTAAACTATGGCGATTGTGTCAAGCAATCATTACAATAGACAATATTGTAGTGTACATATTTACACATATTTAGGCCAAATATATCCTGACTTGGAAGGACCGTCATGGGTTTACTGACATCTGGGATGGTTGTTTCTAATCGTTTTGAAACATTACTTTTTGTAAATTGCGTTTTGGAATTTTTTTAAATGTTTTTTTTTAAATGATGCTCTTCTGCTATCATGCGCTTGTTGTCTTTAAGTATTCCAGACTAACTGTGAAAACATCAAAACTATGAAATAACATCATGTAATAACCAAAAAGTGAGATGTGACTGATACAACCAGGATATCATTGTGGCTAAATACTAAAACAGATTACTGGAATGGGAAATTGTATACTTCTTGGTCATTTCAGAGGGAAACGTAGACGATTAATTACTGTGGGTGAATATAAATACAGCTAAAACACACAGTAGGCCTACACACACTCCGATTATGTAATAATTGTCCGTATGTTTAGCCGTACTTAACAATGTAGAGAGTACTTCAAAACAACCAGAAGTCCACTTGCAAAACTGTTTTGATTAGAACCGCTACCGTGTGACCTAAATGCTTCCGTTCATGTGTACATTCACTTGTTTCAGCTGTTTAGAGATCATCCACAAGATTGATGGTTGTGTCACTGAGGACATAAGATATGCCTGTTAACACTGTCCACTTAGACTGTATGGAAATGAGAGGAAGGCTATTTCTTATGGATTTGACCACAGGACTCAAGAGTGAGGCCAGTCAACTAGAAGATCGAGATTGAGGCATACTGCTATTTTATTCTTGTTCCCTACACAGCCCATAGACGGTGAATAAAGAGCCTTGTCCCAGTCTTCACACATGCCTTGACCGTATGACACAAGACCCATTCTGAAGCTGTATACCAAATGGTAAAATATCCTCATCATTTCATATTGCAACAATCAAACCAGGTGTGATTAAATGAAAGACATCGTGGGAAACATTTAAGTGCTAGATCCAGTTGTGTGGCTGTTGATATTTTGATCAAGTGTTTCCAATGCTTCTCTGCTCTCTAACGGACAGTTCATAAATAGCTATGATGCTTGTTGCATATGATAGGCTTGACTTAATCCGAGGCATGATTTGAGACGCAATGTTTGTTCCCACCAGGAGCACAGCAACTCCAGCGCTGTGGATCCCTCAGATGAAGAGAACTTAGAAAGCTTGGAAAGTATTGACCCGTATTCATTGGTTGTGGACTACCTCCAGAATTTACCTGAAGAGTATGTTTTAATGTCTTTGGTAGCGCTTTCAAACTTAAAAAACATAGGAACAATAGAACAAGATTGTGCTAGAAATCTGGTGTTACATACAATAATTGAAGTAAACCCTGACACTGATCAACACTTGATGATATAATTTGTTTAGGCAATGGACTAGGATTTCTGATGAATTGTATTACCCGGTAAGCTCAGATCGAAACTACTGTTATCACCCTAAACTAATGTTTACACCTTGTCATTACGCTTTGGAATGTCGCACTACAGAACGTTTAAAACCTTTCTTCTGTTTTCCATAACACAGCTGACGAAACAACAGCTTGTGGACTTGAGTCCGAGGATTGTTCAGTTTTTTAAAGAGATAATCACCCCAGGGCTTGATATACTCCTGGACATACAACACACTCCCATCTCTTCCCGCTCAGCATCAGAAACCGGCTTGAATGAAGATCATACTGACACTGTGTGTCCCGTGGCGGCTGTGAGGTGAGGACTGACATTGGCATATATATTTTTAACGTCATTAATTTAGCTCTCGCGTTTTTTCAAGAGTGACATGTACATGCATTTGCTATTACTTTTTCACTTTTCACATTGCTATTATTAATATTATTCTTTGACTCAACACGCTCCGCAATCAGGGCAAGGTGTGTCATGGCCACACATGTTATTTATATGAAAGTAATAATTTCTTTGTTGTGTGTGTGTGTTCAAGCTCTCGAACCTCACAGTCTGAGTTGCTACACGTCACTCTCTCTGAGGATACCCTCATCAGCTTTGTGCAGGACGGCCTTCAACGCTCCCTGTCCAAATGGATGTGCATACCTTCACCTGGAACATCTGTCCCTACAATGATTACCCCGGTTGTTATAGAAGAGGTGGTTGAAGACGTCACGTTGTCCATATCAGCGGCTCTTAGGAGCGCCTACGCAAGTCAAACCTCTCCAGTGACCCCTGGAAGGAGTCGAACCTCCCAGACCAATGTGACCGACGGTCTGGTGGAAGAGCCTGCAGGTACATTTGAAAAGGTGGACCGAGAGAGGAAAAGGTTAAGGCAAATTATGAGCACAATCTCTGACACAGTGGTGGTTTTTATTGATGAGACTGAACAGAGTTTGCTAAAAGATCTCACGAAAAAGATTGATTTTGTGGCATCGCAGGGCGGCTTCACTGACGATCTTGACGCCCTGATAAAGAAATATGAAAACATAAACAAAAATAGTGAAGCTGGTACTTCCTGCAAGCTCACATCTAAGATCATCCAGAAAATATCTAGCCAGGGGTTTCAAACATCAGCAACAGAAGTTGTGGCTGGAGTAATTGACAGAAAAGTCCAGAGTTTGACATTAGTCAGTTCAGCTGTTCGGTCTGAGTTAACCGGCTATGTTGCAGAGTCAGAGTTGGTTCTATCCAACGTCCAATCAAACCCTGTGAGCTCTGCAGCATCAGTAGTTGTTGAGGCGTTTGTGACGGATATGAAGTGCTTGGCCGATCCTGAAGAGAGTCCGCAAGAAATAAGTGTCTGGTCTGCTGCTGTCCACACATATCATAGGATCCAAAAACACTTGAAGGACTTTTTCAACAAGCTTCAACCATTTGCACAAAAAAATACTGTCCCTTCTGATGAGATCAACACACATGATGAGTGTAACGAGACAGTTCCATGCTTGGACAAGAAATATCAGGCTAGCAAGAGTGAGACTCAGTTTCCAGAGTCTAATGATGAGGTTACTTTGCAAAGGGGTTTAAGTGAAAACTCAAAACTTCATTGGGCTCATGTGAACTCAGAAGAAAACAAGCGCCTTTTTACAACTTGCACCAAAGAAGTCATTTCAGAGCTTTTGGTCTTGTACAACAACGAGGTGTCCAATGAGGACCACTTGTCAACTACTGGGCAAAGAGGATCAGATGTTTGTATTGAGAGACAGCAATTTGTAGAGGCTGTTTTGACCCAGCTTGGGGATATAGCCCATTCCAGAGAACCCTCACTTGATGAGCTCCTCTCTCAAATCAAGGAGAACATTGGCTGTGAGGCCATAACATACTCAACTCGTCCGGCAGGTTGCATGAAAAATGAATCAATTGAGAAAATCGAGAGAAACGCCACTGCATCAACGGGTAAATTTCTAGTTAACGAGTCCACCGGTAGCTCAACTACACACCAGCCTGTTTATTCTGTAAAGGCAACCAGCTCTGGATCCATTCTAAATCATAGCATCGTACCAATGGGCACTGAAACATTTGTGGAGGACCTGCAGGACTTGCCGCAAACCCCAGAGATGGAGCAAAGAGGATCTGACCAATTGGAAAATGGACAGAAGCTACAGAACCAGATCTTGTCTGCTACCACTGGTTTATGCAACAACCTCAAGAACTTTAAGTGCATCACCATTTGCCAGAAGAGGTCTGACTTGCAGAGCAGAATCTCCAGCCATTCAGCCGCCTCTGAACGTCTTCTGGCGAACCTTTGTACGCCAGGCCAGGAACTGAGACAAGCTAGTACTAGTACGGATGTGTCTTCTTATGTCGACATGCTTGTAGATCGTGTTCTGTCTCAACTAAAGAATAGATCACCTACACCTGTGGAGGAAGGCCAAACAGATACACACCTCCAATCTGTATCTACGCCCACTTCTACTAATATAATCCAAAACATGGTCAAAGACCTGCAGGAGATAATCCCGCCCACTAAATCTGCGGATTTGGTATCAGGCACCTCCCCGCTTACAGCTGAGAAAATAATCTGGTCTGTGGCCCTTACCATCTACAACAATCTGCAACGTAAGATTAATGAATTTCTCATAAATGATCTGCAAAGATTAAATATGGCGCTTGGTCAGTCAGGAGCGCAAAGCGCTGATCTGAAGTTTAACCAGAACAGGGGCACACCTCAAGGAAAAGATCCTGGTATGGACATTCCTTATAATTTATTACCAAAGATCAATTTCCCAGAAAACGTCTTAGTGACCACGGAGCTCCTGGGACCTATGCTGGAGGTTAATGGCTGCCAAAAGACCTTTTCTTCACACTCCATCTCAACAACACCTAGTTTCAGACAAAGCCCTTCGGAATGGGACTTTTCCTTACCCGATACCGCCAGCCGCACTGAGATACCAGCTCGGAGTTCCTGTCGCATTGTACGAAACACCATGATTGAGGACTTATTTTACACAGAGGACTTACTTCCACCACGATTGGTTGACAAAGTCAAGCAAGCTGCTGGGATCGTAGTCGACAAGATGGTTGCAAGTATTCAGGGCAAACAAGGAAGTGTTTCTTCTCGTCCCAACACCCTGAAATCCGCTGTTTGGAAATGGAAATCAATTATTTCCACTGGGACCGTAAACTACTTTATACATGAATTTGTGTATAAATGTATAGCTATTCAAAATACGTCACACGTCTTATCACTGATGCCAGCCAGCAGTGCTTCTGACCCCATCCTTCTAAGGCTCCGATGGGGAGAGGATCGACGCTGCTCCACGAAACTCTCCTATCATCTTCTCCATATTTTTGCCACAGAGTCAGCGAGGGGCTTCCTTAAACACTGGCTAGATGATTATGAAGATGTTGACCCTGACGATTCACTTGAAAACAAACCATGTGACTTTGCTTGCATGGCCATTCCCAATGAGCTCAGACAAAGCAGGCCAAACGATAGTGACAGAATAAATGAGCTGACTGAAGTTATGGTCAACACAATGATGGATGCCATCTTGGCTGGCTCAAATCCTCAAGTTGCAGCTAAATGTTCCTTGGAGTCTGTTGCCTGCATGGCCACAAGGGACCGTATCAGCTTGTTGTTGGATTTGATTAAGGATGAGACTAGAAAAACAGGAGACCATAGACCTCCCTTCAAGGCCAAGAAGGCCGACGCCAAGTTGAACGTTCTTCCAAAGCCTTCGAAGACCAACATTACCCCGAAGGTATAGTACATTCTCCATTCATCACATGGTCTTCGACTACGTTTATGAAAACAGGTATTCCGTTCTATTTCTTTGACATGTGTATACTATAACCATGAGTAAGAGGATTTTCCAGTTTTGTACTCTTTTCTACCTGCAAGGTTTCCAAGACAGTTGACCAGAACAATTGTCCTCAAGGGCCTTTGACAAATCTGGTTGAGAACTCTTCCCAGACAGTGGACTTAATAGGTAAACGTTGATTTTGTTTAGGCTTCTGCCAGCCTGGACTAATTAAAAAACTTGCCTTTCTACTTTTCATTTTATGCTTCACTGTCTGACATGCTTTGCAGAGTCCACAACACGTTCACATGGCTTCTTGGCTCCTGAGAGGAATGACATCACATCTTCTATTCCATCTGAAGAGAGGAATCACAAACCGGGTCTTTTAATTAGAATCTGTAGAGGGATTACTGAGCACTCCAAACTATTTAAATCAGAAGATAAGTGATCATTCTTTTAATGAAATTACTTGTTTGCCATTCCGTGAGTGTTGCCTGGTGACCAAGGACAACATGATAAGTATTTTACATTATAATGTGATCTGTTTTGCTAAAAAATATTTATCGTAAAAAAAATGTTAACAAATCTTTTTATTTTCAAAAGATAACAGCCACTCAAATATAAACATTGTAACAATTAAATACAGATTTCAATTGCAGTGAATAATGTCTAGTGATAAACTCAACGACAGCAATTCTATGACACCGTTTGATGATCTTCAAGAACCTTCAACCCCAAAATGGAAAGGCTTAAAGACAAGTCACGTTCTCCTGACGACACATTAGAGAATGCACATACACAAAAAACACCGCCCAAATTCTCCCCTTTCAAAAGGTTTAATAAAAAAAGTTAAACATACTGAAAACGATGGAGTCAAAACAACAAACGCTCTACACTCTTCGAAGCAATTCAATATTTGACACAGTTTGTTATAGCCAATAATCTGCATAAAATACTGAAGACGCAACCATCATATTTCGTTTCATTTTTTCAACAATATCAACGACCGCCATTTGGTGTTCCTGAGTCCACAGGTAAGCTAGGCAAGTTGCTGGAAGTACAGGAGGCCACCAGGTCATTGGTGGATTAAGGACACTTCCTGTCTACACATTGTTTTCCACCCTCCTCATATTCCTGTTTCGAGATCCACATTTGCTGGAAGGTTCCCTAGAGTAAAAAAATTAACATGAAATATAACAACCACCATCCCGAGAACCAAATCCATTAGGTTCAAATAATATGCCACATTATTTCTGAAACATTTTGAAATCAAACCTAAATCCCAGTTCAATCGAATCCAATAGAGTTGTGTCTTCTGCAACTTGCCTTCCCCAAACGCTCAGATAGTTGGCAGCAGAAGCAAATAAGATCTGTACCTGACGGCCCACTATGAATTTGCCTTTGACTTTCCAGCTACAGGTCCGCCTCGTTAGCCACTAGGTTAGCCTATCCCCCTCGTTAGCCACTAGGTTAGCCTATCCCCCTCGTTAGCCACTAGGTTAGCCTATCCCCCTCGTTAGCCACTAGGTTAGCCTATCCCCCTCGTTAGCCACTAGGTTAGCCTATCCCCCTCGTTAGCCACTAGGTTAGCCCACTATCCCCCCTCGTTAGCCACTAGGTTAGCCTATCCCCCACTCGTTAGCCACTAGGTTAGCCTATCCCCCTCGTTAGCCACTAGGTTAGCCACTAGGTTAGCCTATCCCCTATCCCCCTCGTTAGCCACTAGGTTAGCCTATCCCCCCACGTTAGCCACTAGGTTAGCCTATCCCCCTCGTTAGCCACTAGGTTAGCCTATCCCCCTCGTTAGCCACTAGGTTAGCCTATCCCCCTCGTTAGCCACTAGGTTAGCCTATCCCCCTCGTTCCCCCTCGTTAGCCACTAGGTTAGCCACTCTATCCCCCTCGTAGGTTAGCCTATCCCCCTCGTTAGCCACTAGGTTAGCCTATCCCCCTCCACTAGTTAGCCACTAGGTTAGCCTATCCCCCTCGTTAGCCACTAGGTTAGCCTATCCCCCCACTAGGTTAGCCTATCGTTAGCCACTAGGTTAGCCTATCCCCCTCCACTAGGTTAGCCACCCCCTCGTTAGCCACTAGGTTAGCCTATCCCCCTCGTTAGCCACTAGGTTAGCCTATCCCCCTCGTTAGCCACTAGGTTAGCCTATCCCCCTCGTTAGCCACTAGGTTAGCCTATCCCCCTCGTTAGCCACTAGGTTAGCCTATCCCCCTCGTTAGCCACTAGGTTAGCCTATCCCCCTCGTTAGCCACTAGGTTAGCCTATCCCCCTCGTTAGCCACTAGGTTAGCCTAGCCCCCTCGTTAGCCACTAGGTTAGCCTAGCCGTGGCCAGAAACACTGCAGTAGAACCAAAGTAAATCAATGACTGTGAACTCACCAGTGATGCCAGGATGGAGCCTCCAATCCAAGCACTGAACCGGCGCTCCACTGTGGTGTTGTTGGCTATCAACTTGAGCCTCATGCTCTGAACAGAGAAGAGCAGACATTTCAGTCCCTGACAGGATTTGTTTTATCATTACATTTTAACATAATATCATGCAAAGCAGATTTGGACAGGCTTAAAGATACAGTCTTGGGGCACATACATGGAATAGCTCAACACGTAAGCAGGTCAGTCAGGTGCACATTTTGTTCTGTATTTATCCTACGTTGGTTCACTGCCAGAACATATTAGCATAACTTAACATAGGGTCTGGCAGCGAGAAGCACAGGTTAAATAAAAGTATTCTTATATTAAACTATAGATCAAATATCCACCATCATCTGAACTAGGAATATTACAAACTGGAGACATGTTGTAGGGAAACTCACAGGAGGAGTTTTCTGAGAGAGTTCTCTAGTGAGTCGATCCGTGAAGCCCTGGATGAGAGTGTTGCCGCCGGTGACCACCACGCTACCATACAGACCCTAAAACAAAGGTCAAAGGTCAGTTAGGTGGATAAAAGGGAAGGTAACATGGCCACGTGTCGCTTCTGAATAACAACAGATTAATCACCACTCACTCAGTGAATAGGCCGGCTAACCATGGTGGTAAAAACAAGCAACGCTGGTGGTCAGAAACGTGTACACCTACCGGTCGAATATCAATGTCACACATTCCTACGCTGGTGGTCAGAAACGTGTACACCTACCGGTCGAATATCAATGTCACACATTCCTACGCTGGTGGTCAGAAACGTGTACACCTACCGGTCGAATATCAATGTCACACATTCCTACGCTGGTGGTCAGAAACGTGTACACCTACCGGTCGAATATCACTGTCACACATTCCTACGCTGGTGGTCAGAAACGTGTACACCTACCGGTCGAATATCAATGTCACACATTCCTACGCTGTTGGTCAGAAACGTGTACACCTACCGGTCGAATATCAATGTCACACATTCCTACGCTGTTGGTCAGAAACGTGTACACCTACCGGTCGAATATCAATGTCACACATTCCTACGCTGGTGGTCAGAAACGTGTACACCTACCGGTCGAATATCAATGTCACACATTCCTACGCTGGTGGTCAGAAACGTGTACACCTACCGGTCGAATATCTATGTCACACATTCCTACGCTGGTGGTCAGAAACGTGTACACCTACCGGTCGAATATCAATGTCACACATTCCTACGCTGGTGGTCAGAAACGTGTACACCTACCGGTCGAATATCAATGTCACACATTCCTACGCTGGTGGTCAGAAACGTGTACACCTACCGGTCGAATATCAATGTCACACATTCCTACGCTGGTGGTCAGAAACGTGTACACCTACCGGTCGAATATCAATGTCACACATTCCTACGCTGGTGGTCAGAAACGTGTACACCTACCGGTCGAATATCAATGTCACACATTCCTACGCTGGTGGTCAGAAACGTGTACACCTACCGGTCGAATATCACTGTCACACATTCCTACGCTGGTGGTCAGAAACGTGTACACCTACCGGTCGAATATCACTGTCACACATTCCTACGCTGGTGGTCAGAAACGTGTACACCTACGAATATCAATGTCACACATACGCTGGTCAGAAACGTGTACACCTACCGGTCAATGTCACACATTCCTACGCTGGTGGTCAGAAACGTGTACACCTACCTGGTGGTCAGAAACGTCACCTACCGAATATCAATGTCACACATTCCTACGCTGTTGGTCAGAAACAGAAACGTGTACACCTACCGGTCGAATATCAATGTCACACATTCCTACGCTGGTGGTCAGAAACGTGTACACCTACCGGTCGAATATCAATGTCACACATTCCTACGCTGGTGGTCAGAAACGTGTACACCTACCGGTCGAATATCAATGTCACACATTCCTACGCTGGTGGTCAGAAACGTGTACACCTACCGGTCGAATATCAATGTCACACATTCCTACGCTGGTGGTCAGAAACGTGTACACCTACCGGTCGAATATCAATGTCACTTCCTACGCTGGTGGTCAGAAATGTACACCTACCGGTCGAATATCAATGTCACACATTCCTACGCTGGTGGTCAGAAACGTGTACACCAACCGTATCAATGTCACACATTCCTACGCTGGTGGTCAGAATATCGTGTACACCTACCGGTCGAATATCAATGTCACACATTCCTACGCTGGTGGTTAGAAACGTGTACACCTACCGGTCGAATATCAATGTCACACATTCCTACGCTGGTGGTCAGAAACGTGTACACCTACCGGTCGAATATCAATGTCACACATTCCTACGCTGGTGGTCAGAAACGTGTACACCTACCGGTCAAATATCACTGTCACACATTCCTACGCTGGTGGTCAGAAACGTGTACACCTACCGGTCGAATATCAATGTCACACATTCCTACGCTGGTGGTCACCACGTGGCCTACTCCCAACATGGTATTGCCGGACAGACCCTGGGGAGGACAACCAGAAAAAAAAATTAAACACCAGGCTTATAACAGGTCGGACCACAGAATGAGTGAGGCCTTCTGGGTATTTTCACCTTGGCATTTGAGGGGTCGAAAAGGCCCTCTGGAATCTTTAGCCTCTCCGCCCCAAAGTCACAGTTGTATCCATTGGGGAGCTCATAGTGAACTGTGGGCATCTGGGCCGCAACCCTGACAAACACAGATTACAATGAAACACAATGAGTACAAACCCTTTCAGGCACAGGTGTCCAAATGGTTCCATGGAGGGCCTAGTCCATGCAGGTTTTTGGTTTGTCCTTTGTGGAATCGGTTTAACACCCGTGCATTAGGGAGTGGTGGTTACTGTAGAATTGGCAAGATTACAGGGGACTTACTGTTCATCGTACGGCGAGTCAGAAACCTGCAGCACGGAGGCTTGGAAGTCCTGGATCACAGTCTGGAGGATTTGAGAATATCAAACAGCTGTTCTGGCAGTAATGAGACATTACATTTTTCCTGCAGTTAAGACGCATACTCATGCTACTGAGTGCGACCATACACGGACCGCTAAAGCCTGGACTGCTACAAACCTGGCCCCCTGCCATACAGGCAGACCCCTGCCATACAGGCAGACCCCTGCCATACAGGCAGACCCCTGCCATACAGGCAGACCCCTGCCATACAGGCAGACCCCTGCCATACAGGCAGACCCCTGCCATACAGGCAGACCTCTGCCATACAGGCAGACCTCTGCCATACAGGCAGACCTCTGCCATACAGGCAGACCTCTGCCATACAGGCAGACCTCTGCCATACAGGCAGACCTCTGCCAACAGCACCGACTTACCAACCTAAGATTGTAAACCTAGTGTCACAAACAATGACACACAGAGCAACTTACATTACACATGTAGTTGTGCCAGGACCGAGTGACTTGAGGTAGTTTCTCCTTCTTCTTCCAGCTGGCTGGGGCACCTTCACGTACCGCATCCTACAATAGAAAACAGGGAGGTAAGCAGTGTGCAGTCCCCATGGAGATGCTCCCGCGGCCGGGTGCCGGAGCTGCCTATATGAATGAATATGGGAGTTGGCTAGAGTAGGCATGTGAGGTGAGGAACCCTCCTGAGGGAGTCAGAGAAATCTCACATGGTGAAGGTGGAGGACATCACATTTTGTGGTGGATGAATAGATGGATGGATGGATAGAATTCCAGTGACGGAATATTTAATTTGCGTTTCTAAACTGATTGTTTCTTTTCTAACTGTATGGCCTGTGTTGATTTGATAGTCGTGGCGTGAAGAATAAAATCATAAATACATCTTTAAATTAAAAAACAACAAACAAAAAACATTAACATTACAAGCAGTATCTTAGTAAGAAATCTAATTAATCTTTTGAATACCATGACAACAAAACATGGTTAACAAAATATGAATGTGTATATAAGTCATTATGCAACAGACAAATGGAGGCGAATAAACAAGACATGAAATGTAAACATAGATATTTAAAATATCTACGTTCTATACTTACAACCCACCACCGCAATAGCACCAAAAAGTGAGATTTGGAATCTCTGAAATGAATGGGTTTGACTTACTTTAGCAGGTCTCACCTTTGACGCAATCATGTAAGGAGGAACTATTTCAACATTTAACTCCTGAAATAGCTCTCTACATTGCATGCTCATAAAGTCCCCCGCTAAGGGAGACTTGACAATGCCTGAAAGACAAGAAAGAAAAGAGCTTAGAAGACGTGTATGGTGGTCATCACGCTCAGAACGCATATCTAGACAAGTTAGTGCATCATCTAACAGACTTATTTTCTTTACATAATTGTTATAATAGTGTATTTTCTCAAATTGCACATAAATGTTGCAAACAAGCAAACGACACAGAATCAACAAGGGCCCAATGTTGTAGAATGACCTTGTCTGTGCATTAATTACATAATACTTTTCAAAATGACTGTCCCCTCGTATAATTATACTAACTAAAATGTCACTATTGATTCTGTATCACATCATTTAATTTGTTTGCCGGATATATTTCTCCCCACTTCCGGATACATGATGGTTTCAATGACATTTCTGGTTCACGGTCTGCCAAAAGCGGGTTCTTGTGACAGAAACACAACATTTATCTGCCATGAGCGTCTGGATGTAGCCTGTTAGCAATTGACCGTTTACCTTGCTGAAGAACATAACCGTCATGAACCGGAATGGCTGTTGTGTGTGTGGCTCCGCTGTCTAACACTAACCCCGTAGAGCGTCCATTGGCAAAACTGGGAAACTCCGGGTTAGGGAACAGACAGGACATTTCTACAGAGCTCAGATCACATGTAAGAGACCTAATGTATGCTCTAACCCAGGTGTTACAATAGCAAAACACACATCTCTGTTGCAAAAACTAGTTGTGTCAATTAGACAAAACAAAATATATAAGGAAAATACCAGGTTAGTCGACCCGGTAAGCCAGGTTAGTTAATCTTGTAAACCAGATGAGATAAGGATACGAGGACAGCACCGCTGTTTTACACAGGAAGAATGCAGGAATGTTGTAATGTTCAAACATCAGCTCAGTCAGCTTCTCTCTCTTGGCTCGCGTGTTCCACTGTTCAGAAATAAGAGGAAGATTTGAAACTCATGACCACTCCATTCCCCAACACGACCACACAATACAACAAGCATGACCACACCATGCAACCATCACGACCACACCATTCGGCCAACACGACCAGACCATTCAACCATCACGACCACACCATTCAACCATCACGACCACACCATTCAACCATCACGACCACACCATTCAACCATCACGACCACACCATTCTATCAGTATGGAAACACTTTGGACAGTGCAGACACAACACAAGGCTCACATCTTTACCTGTTATCACTCACCCTACATACCTTTAATACTGTTTTTCCAGTATTATAAACGACATCTGGGCTAATTCCAAATTGAATGTGAGGCCTACTCACCGAGGCTTCTGACATGAGTACAGGATGCATGCTGGGCTCTGATTTGAAGTGCATTTTGTAGGTGTGGTCTAGTATAGCCTGGAAGCTGTCCCAGTCCTCGACTTTATAGAAAAGAGAAAACATAGATTCAGATGAACTGGGTTAGTCAAGCTCCTCGATAATTTGTCTAAATTTGCACTGAAGAAATAACCGACGAACAGCTGGTTATATTGGTCTAATTGTCTAACACATCCATGGGAATATGTCTCTACGCAAACCCCAAGATCAAATTACTATGTTCACACTTCTGTCATCTAGCCGAAGCTTTGATCCAGAGTGACTTCCATCTAAGGCACACGTTTCCGGACAGCCAGGTCGAACAACCACACATCTAAGTAGTACTGTCAAATGGTTCATGCTAAAGAGTGCACGCATACATCGTCATGCCTGAATTGCGATCGGGATGTCATCCCTGTTGCTGGGTCGAATACTGAAGACGGGGAAGAAAAGAAAATGATGAACTTTGCTAATTTCATCAAAGTGTGCGAGCAACAATCCGGGTCAGCTCTCTAAGGGGGTCTCGGGGCCCCCTGGTGCCGCTGTTCTGCATCAATTAAGATCACGGTCACCCTTTTCTCTAAATAGCGCAGTCCCAATGTGCTGAATGCAGAGTAACGTCATTCAGGATATAATATCCCGCCCGCCCCAACCCAACCAGATTGACAGCTCAAAGGACCTATCAGAGTTGAATAGTCTTAGCTGGCATCCAATCAGCACCTGCCCAGGGCTGTGACACCCAAACCACGCTGGATCTTAGCACGACCAACCATCATCTTCTTCACATAAAGTACCCTGTGACGGGCGGAGGACTCACTCATGCCGTTTTTGAGCGGCGACATGACTTCCATGTTCTCGCGGGCGACCCGGAGCTGGTTGGTGTCGATGAAGTAGTTTGTGCCCTGCTTGACCTTATCTCCTCCATCAGTCTCCATCGGGGTGCTTCCATCCTCCCTGTCGAGGGTCACACCGATCACCGTGGGGAAGTCGGCCTGCGGTGCAAAAACAAGTGTCCATTCAATAACTGCCCAATCCACTTGAAACTGATCCTACTCTGGTCCCATTTAAACATGAGCCTGAACTCAAACAACAGAGCAGAAACACTAACGGGGATCACAGCATCAACAAACAACTACAGCCTGATCCTAGCTCAGTGATATACTTTTGTTAACAACAGAATCCCATATAATCATGAAAAAGCCAGAGGCAAAAGAGACAGGGACTGACAGATAACCGTTTTAATTTTACCGAAAGACTACCTAAACCCATGCTAACTGGTGTCTCCTGGGTGAAAGACCTCAATTCCTGACATTGACGTACCCTCCAGAAGAAAAGAAACATGCAAAGACGCACAACTAATCAGGTCAATAGACTAGGACACTTACCTTGGGACAATCTTCTCCTGCATAGCCAGCTCTCACTGTGTACGAGCCTATGTCAAACACCAGTGCACCAACTTCATCTGAATCGAGAGCGGGCAAAAATAGATCAGAAAAAATAGAGGCTTCTCAAGTACTTGGAGTTCGATTAATGACGAATGTGGACGTGCCAACTAGTGTATACAATCTTAACGTATGAACTTTGAGGCTGCAGTTTAACCAACAACCATCGTGTCTAATGTTAGTCCAAATTAATAGCAAGAACAGCTTTGCTAGTTAGTTGATGCAATGACATGGTGTTTTCCTGCAACGTCTTTAGTTCACTCGATAGGTGCATACGAGTAGTATGTTAATGCATTAGAGACAATGCACTGTCCCCGTACCTTATACACAGCTAGCAAGGTATGTGCTAAATACTGCACAAGTATGCAGAGCTATTGCTAAAATGCTTACGTTAGATAGCTAACTAGCAAGCATGTTGTAGCATCGCTTAGACGCAACGTGGCGCCTTCATTCATTTATTCGTTTACTTTAAATCCCACTCACCGCCTCCGTACACACCGCCACTCATCCTCTCAAAAGAAATAGAAAAATGACTAATCTGAAAAATGAGAAATAAAGGGAAATATTTCCGCAGCTAGCTAAACGTTTAATCACAACAAAAGGAAAGCGTTTACGCGGCTCAACCTAACATGCGCCATTCAGCTTCCCCAGGATAGCCAATCAGAATGCGATACGGCTTTACTAGTCCCGCCTCAGTGTGTGACGTTAGTTACTATGAGAATAATGGTGAGTGTTTATTTGGATGAGATGAGCGTTGGACTGAATCGTTGCCTCAAACAGGCTTTGGTTGTTTTTTGTTATTGTGTATTAACCAGTGGTTAAAAACCTGTAAAATTATTCACGAAAACGTGTGAAAATGTCGGTATTGGGTGGTTTATTTGTAAGAGTAATTGTCTTGGGCACTTGACTGGGCGGTTGCCAAAGACCCAATGGGCGCGACCAGTAAAAACTCACTCTAGTGATAGGCTGTTTGAAACCATGGTGACTTGCTTTGAAAAAAAAACGTGAATCGAAACGCTTAAAATCTGCCGGTCAGAAACACGTCTTAAATGTTTCAGCCATTTACCACTCAAACGTTAAGTTCTGCCCCTTTAAAAAAGAACTCGTCCTGTGGAGCCCACCAGCATCACAGACACTCAGTAAACCTCCCGTACACCATCTCTCCCCCATCTTCCTCCCCCCTAACTGGTTCACTCACGCCCAGCCGGATGCGTGTCTGCAGCACTTCTCTTCCAATGCAACATTTTACATCTCTGAGCACAGAGGAGGAGCTGAACCCACCCACCGGCTGTCTGTTTACTGTCCACGCACTTAATGACTTCTGTGGACAAACTCCTACTTCCTCTCCCACTCATCCGCGCTGAAAACAGGTACAAGTTAAATGCATTTCAGTATCAGTCCGGTGTTTTGTTAATGTACGTGTCAGTTAACGTCTTGAGCTTGTTTTAGTTGTAGGCAAGTCGGATATTTCAGATGTAATGTGGCTTTATGCTGTGGGGTGTGTCTGTGGTTGTGTAATTGCTTCACTTGTCTGGGGTAATGCCTGCGACTTGCATTGGGTGCACCAACATATCAAAGCAAATTAATTCCGGGTTAATGTTTACAACTTGCATATTAAATAGGGATGACATGATTTTGAATGTGAAGAAAAAACGCAGGATTTTTTAGGATATACTTTTTTGATTGAACGTCACGTCATTTGAATCCGAAACAGTAACATCATCAGAAGTGTAATAGCATGTTCTTATTTGAGTAAAACATATATTATAAATGAGGAACATTATAATGAACGTTTTAACATGTCATTAAGTGCTAAACCCTGCATGATACAGCGCCCCTTGTGGCACCCCAGATCTGAGTGTTAAGGTGGAATTCCCCTGGACTGCCACAAGCATTCTCACTTCTTCTCGGAGTCCATTTCCTCCATGAAAACAAACCCGTATCCGTAGTTTTATTAAATAGATAAACTACATATGTGCTACCAAACAAACTGGAACCGTTTTAAGCATGCAACCATAGAGTACTGTAGGCCCCATCTGGAGGGTACCTGTCCTATCCGTTATCACCGAACTGAGGAGGCCTCTTCAGCGGGATGCCACTGTGACATTCCGAGTTGACAGCGACTACACCGGGCTGCCACTGCCTTTAGATTGGCTGTACTATATGTGCCACTGCCTTTAGATTGGCTGTACTATATGTGCCACTGCCTTTAGATTGGCTGTACTATATGTGCCACTGCCTTTAGATTGGCTGTACTATATGTGCCACTGCCTTTAGATTGGCTGTACTATATGTGCCACTGCCTTTAGATTGGATGTACTATATGTGCCACTGCCTTTAGATTGGCTGTACTATATGTGCCACTGCCTTTAGATTGGCTGTACTATATGTGCCACTGCCTTTAGATTGGCTGTACTATATGTGCCACTGCCTTTAGATTGGCTGTACTATATGTGCCACTGCCTTTAGATTGGCTGTACTATATGTGCCACTGCCTTTAGATTGGCTGTACTATATGTGCCACTGCCTTTAGATTGGCTGTACTATATGTGCCACTGCCTTTAGATTGGCTGTACTATATGTGCCACTGCCTTTAGATTGGCTGTACTATATGTGCCACTGCCTTTAGATTGGCTGTACTATATGTGCCACTGCCTTTAGATTGGCTGTACTATATGTGCCACTGCCTTTAGATTGGCTGTACTATATGTGCCACTGCCTTTAGATTTTATGTACTATATGTGCCACTGCCTTTAGATTTTATGTACTATATGTGCCACTGCCTTTAGATTGGCTGTACTATATGTGCCACTGCCTTTAGATTGGATGTACTATATGTGCCACTGCCTTTTGATTGGATGTACTATATGTGCCACTGCCTTTAGATTGGATGTACTATATGTGCCACTGCCTTTAGATTGGCTGTACTATATGTGCCACTGCCTTTTGATTGGATGTACTATATGTGCCACTGCCTTTAGATTGGATGTACTATATGTGCCACTGCCTTTAGATTGGCTGTACTATATGTGCCACTGCCTTTAGATTGGCTGTACTATATGTGCCACTGCCTTTAGATTGGCTGTACTATATGTGCCACTGCCTTTAGATTTTATGTACTATATGTGCCACTGCCTTTAGATTTTATGTACTATATGTGCCACTGCCTTTAGATTTTATGTACTATATGTGCCACTGCCTTTAGATTGGATGTACTATATGTGCTAATGCCTTTAGATTGTTGCCTGTGGAAAACCACAGAATCCCGAGGTCCCTTTGAAAGTGTTTCATCCGTTTACTGATCAGGAGCAATGTTTGCTCTCTGTTTTTATTGTGTATGCAGTTACATAGACTCATGTTCTAATTTGTAGGCTATATAGATATTATGTTATTGTAAAAATGGGCTGTTATTAAGAGTTGTAACAAATTCTGCATGGTTCAATTGAATACTGTGTGTGTGACAACAAACAATGTTATACAAAAAGCATTTTGTTAACATTCAGCGAGGGGGCTGATCGGGAGGCGACATTTTTTACGAATAGTGGTCCGGAATCGCTTTTTTTCAAAAGCATCTATTTTCCTCCACCAAGGAGAGTTGTAAAGTGCTTGGCCACACCGGCGCGTACGGTAGTTCCAGTCACTATCGCACTCTTCAAGCGGACCTGTTCCCTTTCAGCGTTCCGTTATGCACAGCAGCTCGGCCTCCCCCTGTTCTTCCTTGTACCTTCTTGACGTCAGTTGCCATTTGTGAAGGTTGCCCAGGCAACGGCCATCCTCCCCTGGAGATATTTCTGGTGGATAAGACGACCCTGGCATAGCCTTTTAAGGGGTTTACTGTTTGTACATACTTTAATTTCCTTTGATAAACTGGCAGTGTAACATGTAGGTCATTGGACTCCTTCGGAAGTAAAAAAAAAAAAAATGGGAACTGGTATATAAATAGCGTGTCAAAAGCTATTCTGGCATGATATCCCGTTGAGGCTCTTCATCTCATCTAGACTTTGGCACCTACATACAGCATGTGTGTTAAGGGTTGTTTCAGAGTACATATCTCCAAGGGGGCAGTGAGTCCTGCTGATTATGTAGTTCAACATGAGATCTGAACTGGCGTTATTGCTTAAGGCAAGCTCCATCTGTGATAGTTGTGGTGTTCCAACGGTGTATTCAATTGAAAATGGATTTGCTTTCTTATTTTCACCATAGCTTGTATTTTTACACTCTCGCTTCAATGCAAGTCACTTCAGCAATAATTGCTAATAAAGGAAATCATTGAATCATATATATTTGATCGTTGTTCAACAAGCTACTCAGTTAATTCTCTGGAATAAGTATTTGTGATAAATGTTTAAACATCTCCCATTTTAATAGCATGGAAGGATGTGCAAAAATGCATGCAAAATGTTATCTATCTTGGCTGAAAGACAATAAAAACACTTTACATACTGGTTTAGACATCCCAGGCTATAAATAGCTTTCGCTGCATCTTTTTTTTCAGACAATGCTATTGATGTTCTATTTTTACAGTATAGATTTGCCCCCTCCCTCCTTTGGGTTGCCAAGCAATCAACTAAAGGATCTGATTGGACAATGGCCTTCGGCTTGTTGGGACGACTTGACAAAAACGTTCAGATGGCTAATGAGCTCTTTTACATGAAAATGGCTGTGAAGGGCTGTGATTCAACCTCAGTGAAATTATCCGTTCAGATTGTTAACGCCTTTGCTATTTCACCATCCACATCGTTTATAAAGCCTGTACCAGCATGGGAATAAGGAAGCCATTCTATTTAAGATCACGGGCGTGATTGCCGCCATCAAATTAAAGTTATTTTGCACTGAGCTAACATGGTTTGAGTTCACATATATAATATATATCATATTAACTATCTAATAATTTATTTGTATTCACTACATAGGCTACATGCAACAGTGTTTGTCAGGTAGAATTTTGCAGCTTCTGAATCTGAGCCACTTCCTTTCACATGTTTTTTTCGCTACAACGTTTAGACATGACAGCGTTAGCTCTGCCCAAGACAGAATATTGAACATGGTTGCATTTAGCCAAACAAAACATACAAATGTAATTTGTCCTGTGTTGTGTCATAGTGGATGTGACTAACCCCCCGCTCATTCCGAGAAACCACAGAATTGACTGAATTTATTTGTCGTTTAACACTGGTGCTAAATGACTTTTTGATATATATGTCAAGGACACCCTTCTAATATAACATTAACACCAGATGCTTGTTTTAATTGAGATCTTGGGAATTTGGAGGCCAGGCCAGCACCTTCAACTCTTCATCATGTACCTTTAACCATTCCCAAACAATGTGTGCAGTGTGGCAGGGCACATTAACCTGCTGAATGGGATTCAGGGAATACCAGTCCCATGAAGAGGTGTACCTGGTCTAAAACAATGTTTAGGAAAGGGACACGTGTCAAGTTGATGTCCACATGAATACCAGTCCCATGAAGAGGTGTACCTGGTCTAAAACAATGTTTAAAAAAGGGACACGTGTCAAGTTGATGTCCACATGAATACCAGTCCCATGAAGAGGTGTACCTGGTCTAAAACAATGTTTAGGAAAGGGACACGTGTCAAGTTGATGTCCACATGAATACCAGTCCCATGAAGAGGTGTACCTGGTCTAAAACAATGTTGAGAAAAGGGACACGTGTCAAGTTGATGTCCACATGAATACCAGTCCCATGAAGAGGTGTACCTGGTCTAAAACAATGTTTAGGAAAGGGACACGTGTCAAGTTGATGTCCACATGAATACCCAGACCCATGGTTTCCTGGCAGAACATTGCCCAAAGCATCACATTCACTCTACCGGCTTGTCGTTCCCAGAGTGCATTCTGGTGCCATAACTTCCCAGCGTAAACGATGCAACCGTGCACAGCCGTCCATGTGATGTCAAAGAAAATGTGACTCATCAAACAAGGCGACTTCCACTGCTTCAATGTCCAGTCCCCACACTCGCATCCCCAATTTGCTTTTGACGGTGGGCACTTGGCAGAGGTCGTAATTGGCAAACAAATTGTCATTTGCAACAAAGACCTGTCCTAGGCATGGCAAAAACGTGCAAGACAACATACTACAACATACTGAAGAGTTTTCACCATATCATTTTACCAGACTTTTTTTCATGATAACAATCATTGATGCAAATCTGGCAACTAGTCTGGTTCCTCTAAATGAAAATATTGTCAAGTAAAACGTTGCAAGTCCTTAATTTTTGCTACATCTTGAAGCTCTCTGTTTGACAGGCCCCTCCCCTTTTTTGAGGTTTGTTGAATGTTCTAGGGCCTAAGAACTGGACATTTTCTTAGTCTACCAAACTGTACGTGTTCTTTAGATACAGTAAACAAAATGTGACATGATCGTAGGCAAAGGTATATTTTACCCCCCTGGACAATGTAGGTGGACCGGTAAAACAGTGTGTCTGTAGGTGGACCGGTAAAACAGTGTGTCTGTAGGTGGACAGGTAAAACAGTGTGTCTGTAGGTGGACCGGTAAAACAGTGTGTCTGTAGGTGGACAGGTGTAAAACAGTGTGTCTGTAGGTGGACAGGTAAAACAGTGTGTCTGTAGGTGGACAGGTAAAACAGTGTGTCTGTAGGTGGACCGGTAAAACAGTGTGTCTGTAGGTGGACAGGTAAAACAGTGTGTCTGTAGGTGGACAGGTAAAACGGTGTGTCAGTAGGTGGACCGGTAAAACTGTGTGTCTGTTGGTGGACCGTTAAAACAGTGTGTCTGTTGGTGGACCGGTAAAACAGTGTGTCTGTAGGTGGACCGGTAAAACAGTGTGTCTGTAGGTGGACCGGTAAAACAGTGTGTCTGTAGGTGGACCGAGTAAAACAGTGTGTCTGTAAAAAAACAGTGTGTCTGTAGGTGGACCGGTAAAACAGTGTGTCTGTAGGTGGACCGGTAAAACAGTGTGTCTGTAGGTGGACCGGTAAAACAGTGTGTCTGTAGGTGGACAGGTAAAACAGTGTGTCTGTAGGTGGACAGGTAAAACAGTGTGTCTGTAGGTGGACAGGTAAAACAGTGTGTCTGTAGGTGGACAGGTAAAACAGTGTGTCTGTAGGTGGACCGGTAAAACTGTGTGTCTGTTGGTGGACCGGTAAAACAGTGTGTCTGTAGGTGGACCGGTAAAACAGTGTGTCTGTAGGTGGACCGGTAAAACAGTGTGTCTGTAGGTGGACCGGTAAAACAGTGTGTCTGTAGGTGGACAGGTAAAACAGTGTGTCTGTAGGTGGACCGGTAAAACAGTGTGTCTGTAGGTGGACCGGTAAAACAGTGTGTCTGTAGGTGGATCGGTAAAACAGTGTGTCTGTAGGTGGACCGGTAAAACAGTGTGTCTGTAGGTGGTAGAGTACAGTAATGTCTACCCACTCACTCTCATACAGTGAGGGCGAGGAAGGTTAACCCATTCTCATACAGTGAGGGCGAGGAAGGTTAACCCACTCTCATACAGAGGGTACAGTGAGGGTGAGGAAGGTTAACCCAGTCAGATACAGAGGGTACAGTGAGGGTGAGGAAGGTTAACCCAGTCTCATACAGAGGGTGGCGGGTTAGGGGTTTACAACATGTGGATCTTTACACTATATTATTTTAATCCTAATCCCCGTAAGGCATTTAGGAAAAGGGGATTGGCTGGGGTAATCTACTGCTGTGTGAATTAAATTAGATTTAATCTGACCCCATGCCATTCCAAAAGGAAACCAAGGGCTGTGCAACTTTCATCTCCCCTTCATTGATTGTAGCTCTATCCCACTGTTCCTTTCATTGGCCCACTGAAAGATTCATCATGTCCTAATGGAGAGGAATCCTGGTCTTCTATTTATTCCCTTAGCACTGAGCTGACACCAGACAGTTTCAGCAGGGCTCGAAAAAAAATAGTGATGAATAAATACAATTTATTGTAGAATAAATGAATACTAAAACACAAATCACATGATAACACTTCAGTCCAATGCTGGGTTCTGCTGTGTTATCAGCCAGAAACTGTTTACACAAGCAGCCTAATTCTGATATGTTAATGCCAAGTGGCCATTTGACCAGTCTGTCATCTCTGAAAAAAATCTGATGTGTAACAAACCTATGTTAAAAATATCAGAATCGGGCTGCCTGTTTAAACACAGCCTATGGATGCAAACACCATTAGCCTGTAGTAAAACCTAAAGATGTGTGTTGTAAAATGAAAGGGTTGAATTATTGACATTTAACATGGCTATATGTCTTGCTTATAAAGTGCAAAAGCGTGGAGACTATAATACTACATCGCAGAATTCCTCACAGTAACGCGAATTCCTATTTATTAATGTGCATTAAGTAAACACTGATTTAAGTTGTGATTTCCTGTTACTAAAGCAGTGTAAACTGCACACTTCACTTCCCAATGAGAACCACGGCTGTAACATATGCAACGCAATGAAGCAATACATGTAGTTCGCGATAATAATAATAAAAAAAACTCTTAACATGTCTAAAAACAGAAAATAACACTTTTAAACAATAAAAACGGGGTCCAGACCTCGCTGATAGCTGTTCGCCTACTACATCAGTGTAACTATTTGTTTCCTGTACTCTGGTTCTGTGTTAATGTTGAGGGCAGCCCGACAGACAAAACCATTTTACTGCGGGTAGACTACGGCTATTACGACACGATAAATTGACACACTCTTGTACAAGAAAACCCGTAGAAGAGCTAAAATACTGACACAACTCTTAAAAATGTGTTAACATTACGTTTGGGCATGTTTTAGGAATAATTAAGGGGGAAATCCAGCACGTCTCAGAGAGTGCACCCCTCGGCCACAGGCTGTTGCTATGTTCCCGGTTTCTTCATGGGTGTGGTGATCTGATAGCTGGGCAAACGGTTAGTCCTGGTCGAGCTGCTCGAGCGCCTGGCCCTTTAAATCCGATAAATTGTCTTAAAATTAACGCCGCAGTCGTGAGATTTCCTACACATCTGAGACCATGTATGCCCTGTGAACACGGACTGCTGTTGCCCACATTGGACCGACGTGTGACTGTGATATAAATCCAGTTTCAGGTAATAACGTGCCGTGCTCGAGCTGTGTGTCTCTGGGTATTTTCTTAGCCTTTATTTCCTGCTTTGGGTAACCGTATACAATATGGCTTAACCGAGGCCTGTGTTTTGCTTCAGCTTGTAAAACCCCAGGACACCAATTCATACTGGTAAAAACAGTGTATTACAAAGCGGTAATCTCGATAAGTAAAGACATCTATTTGGAGGTTTCCTGTGTTTGTCGCCGACGCTTTTAATTGTAATATAAAATCGGTGTTTTATCGAGGCCTTGCATTGTCAAATTACCGGTGACGCAAATAAAACCAGCTGGATCTAGGATTGAGATTTTAAAAGTACAATCTGCACATGTATTTAAATTCAGATGTATAGAGTATGATTAGGTGGATATTCATATATATATATTTGAATCAGTTATAGGTGACATTCGAGCGGCAACTTAAAGGAAACCCGACCCAGAAAGAGGTGCACATATTCTTCCATTTGCTTTACATTGTGTCAGTGAAATGCATGCAAACATCATAGACCAGGATTTGGAGGTAATAGGAGATGAAAATATGTCATTTTGTGGGAGGCAACACGTGTTCGAGACGATTTTAATTTAGACCAAAAATGTAGCAGCATTTTTTTGTGCAGTAGTGTTAACAGTAAAGTTACTATGTCACAGTACATTATATTATATAAAGCTGGTTCTTCTATCTTAAAATAATCATTACGTGTATGTCTAACGTACAGCCGGGTTTCCTCAAGCCTGACCCTGACAATAAACCTTTACTAAACCGGATCACTAAGGTATTATAGTGTTGTTTAGGGCGGACTGCGTTACCATTGCTGTTATCCACACTGGTTAAACCTTTGACCCCGTAATACCGGGACTCTGTGTGCACAGGCGGGCAATATACAATTATAAACCACACTATTAAACAGAAAATGTTGGATTTGTGGTATGCACTTTCATATTTTTAAGTAAAAGCAAACTTTTGTAGATGCATGAACATTGTAGTTATTATCTCTGTGTCATATATTGAATGCATTTACTTGTCAGATCTTTTTAGGTTTATTATTATGTTGAAAAAATTGGTCGTCTTGGACGGATACATCAGCCATTCTCTAAATGTTTGAAATAGTCATTCCGTGAACCAAACATGTTGACACCTGGTTTGTCTGCCTTTCTCCTTTCGTTTCTGTACACAGGTTTGGGCTGTTGCCTTGTCTCTGCAGTGAGGTGTCACCCTGTTAGAAGTAGACGAGCACATATTACTGTACTTGTACACAGATCATGTACACATTCACAACCTCACATTCCAACTCACCCAATGTTCTCTGTCACAGTACGACAGGATCAGAATGGCCCAAACATGCTAACCTTTACCACATTCTTAAGACGGTGGTTCAACCAAAATGCTAAACCTAGTTTACCAAACCCTGGATTCAGATGGGCTGAAAGCCATCATACCAGGCAATACATCAAGGTTGGCAAGTTAGTGTTTCCTGTAGACTGTCAAAATCGCTTCCCGTCCCTGGTTTTTGGGGCGTAGGGCCCCGTTTTTGGGGCGTAGGGCCCCGTTTTTGGGGCGTAGGGCCCCGTTTTTGGGGCGTAGGGCCCCGTCCCTCGTTTTTGGGGCGTAGGGCCCCGTTTTTTTGGGGCGTGGGGCCCCGTCCCTGGTTTTTGGGGCGTGGGGTCCCTGGTTTTTGGGGCGTGGGGCCCCCGTCCCTTGTTTTTGGGGCGTGGGGCCCCCGTCCCTGGTTTTGGGGCGTGGGGCCCCTCGGTCTCTGGGTGTGGGTTGTAGGGCCCCAGAACACTGGCCTGGCTCAGGGCCTGCATTCTGGGGCGGGGCCAAACGGCGCTGCCACACACATAACAATGTGCACAGCTTCCCTTTGTCAGCCCTGCCTGTCTGCCCCGTCCTCCCCGTGCCATTCCCCGGGACTCCCAGTCCACTGCCCCTGGAGGAAAGCTGCCCGGGTCAGTCAGTGTCCCGCACTCATAGGAGGGGCCGTTGGATTCAGAAAGCTGCCTCGTGAACGGCGTAGCGGGTGTAGAAATGGCGCGTACCTCGATCACCATGAGAAATGCGAGAGGTCAAAACTGTGAGCGTGACCTTTTACAGGAGGGTTGCAGAAATGTAGTGTTTCCCCCCGTTTAGGGGATTGTGTTTTCACCTTCGCTCTTTTTTTTGCATTTTTAATCAACTAAAAGCCTCTACATTCGGTCTCCTGCTTAACGGCTGACCTGAATGAGCTTATGTATCCACCGGTCAGACTTTTAGGCTGGTGTTTAGTGGGTTTTTATTATTGTGAGGAGTGGCGTGTCAACAACAGGCCTGACGTCAGGGGCACTATGGAAGGGAGGCATTGGCACGCGTTACACTGGCAGCGACGTTACCCCCGGCAAACAAAGCACTGGCAGATGCACGGAAACACCGCGTGGAAGTGGGCTGTTTGCATCCCAGCTGCTGGATGGGAACGGTGTGGAACGTTGTGGATGGAAGGAATCTCCTCTGTATCCTGTTCCTCAGGATGTCTGGAAGGAGCGTGTAAATTTTTCAGAATAAGGAGCATTTCACATGGGTGGTTGGCGCTCCGTCTCACAGGGCCTAGGAGCTAAATTCATGAAAAAGGAAGTAAGATGGTTTTCCCAGGTTGCATTCTGGATGACGTCTTGGACAAGTGTGTGTGTGTGTGTGTGTGTGTGTGTGTGTGTGGGGGGGGGTCTGGCACTGGCATGTCGAAAGAGTGTGAAAGCGCTCTGTGAATGAGATCCAGGATTTCCTAGGTGAAAGCATTCGCAACCATACAGACAGTACTGTAAACGGTACTGTACTGTAAACTGTCACACTCCTCATTTGCATGGCAAATCACGTTCAAACCAAGTCAGCGGTACGAGCGAAAACAGCACAGTGCAAAAACACTCCCCGCCTACCCTGAGTGGAGCTGGTCAGAGGATTAGTGCCCTGTGGGTCTGTGTAGTTTATTGAACTGGCCTGGAGGGGATTTAAAGGAGTCCTAGTCACAGGATGTTCGTGTTTTTGTTTCAGCCAAGGGAAGGGCTCATTTGAAGGTCTGTCTGTCGTCTGCAGGTGTCAGCTGGTCGGTGTGCGTTTGCTAACCCAGTGTTCTTCTGCAGGTGTCAGCTGGTCGGTGTGCGTTTGCTAACCCAGTGTTCCAAGTGGAAGTGTGGTCTGAACACGTCACAGAGGGACAATGAGCGAGCTGGAACAGCTACGGCAGGAAGCGGAGCAACTACGCAATCAAATCCGGGTATGGGGCATCAGTGTGTTTATGACTGGCTGATCAAATCCGGGTATGGGGCATCAGTGTGTTTATGACTGGCTGATCAAATCCGGGTATGGGGCATCAGTGTGTTTATGACTGGCTGATCAAATCCGGGTATGGGGCATCAGTGTGTTTATGACTGGGCGTGTGTGTTTCTGTGAATTGAATCGTTGAGAAATCTGAGTAATTACGATCCTCAAGGAATGTTGGTTTAGATGAACATTTCATTTAGTTCCCCAGTATGAACACTAGACTGCAATCTTCTACATTTATGCTGTTCTGTTGGCATCTTGTATGTTTATTCAGTCTCTAGCCAACTCATAACATTGCTGTTTGGTTGTTGTGTTTCAGGATGCCAGGAAAGCCTGTAGTGACTCCACCTTATCACAGGTAAGGATTCTGATTCGGTCCACTTTGACTCACAGTTCATAGAAATGTTTTCCTAAACCTAAAAATGAAGCCCGACTTTAACCTGTCTACATCACAATGTGTCAAATTCAGTCCATCGAGCTTTGAGTCTGCAGGGTGATTGATCGGTTAAGATTACCTGTCATAAACACCCCTCGTCTAGATGTCTGGGTCATTATTGGACATCAATTAGAAGAAGAAAATTAATCAAAACTATCAGATACTAGCCCAGTGCTACCCTAGCCCATTATATACTAGCCCAGTGCTACCCTAGCCCATTATATTCTAGCCCAGTGCTACCCTAGCCCATTATATACTAGCCCAGTGCTACCCTAGCCCATTAGATACTAGCCCAGTGCTATCCTACCCTAGCCCATTAGATACTAGCCCAGTGCTATCCCACCCTAGCCCTGATGGACTGATATATATTAGCACTTAGTAGATTCTACCAGATGTCTTAGGTTGGAATAAGTTCCTTATTATGAAGACAAAACCAAAATATGTTTTAGCCCTCCAGAACCTGGAGTTTTATTAGCTCATCCGTGTAATCGCTCATCCGTGTAATCGCTCATCCGTGTAATCAGTTTGTCACACCCATGTCTACATAAACATGACATTCTTCTGCGTGTTTTTTGTCACAATCAGCTGGCATGTCTCCAGGCTATGGCTGAAGAAATACCAGGTTGTTAGTTACATTCAAACCACACTGGACCAGTTGTGATTGAATACTTTTATATATTTGTACATACAACTAACTTCCACATATGGATTGTACTCCAGGCTAGCCTGCAGCTTGTGATTAACTAGGCTGATGTGTTGTTCATGTGTTTTTTGGGCCTGTTGTCTTGGCAGATCACCGCTGGTCTGGACTCTGTGGGCCGGATACAGATGAGGACCAGACGTACACTCAGAGGTCACCTCGCCAAGATCTATGCAATGCACTGGGGCACCGACTCCAGGTCTGACACTACTACTACTACACTGCGCCTACAACAACAATACTACTACTACTACACTGCACCTGATGCACTACTACACCGTGCCTACTACACAACGCCTGCTACACTACTACCAACACACAGCGCCTACCACCACACAGCGCCTACCACCACACAGCGCCTACCACCACACAGCGCCTACCACCACACAGCGCCTACCACCACACAGCGCCTACCACCACACAGCGCCTACCACCACACAGCGCCTACCACCACACAGCGCCTACCACCACACAGCGCCTACCACCACACAGCGCCTACCACCACACAGCGCCTACCACCACACAGCGCCTACCACCACACAGCGCCTACCACCACACAGGGAGGGGGCCACTTTGTTTCTTATTACTACAATACATCTGATTGTGTATTTCCACTACTACATAAATACTACTACTCTCTCATAACTGTATTACTACAATACATCTGATAGTAGTATTTATGTAGTAGTGGAAATATACAATCAGATGTATTGTAGTAATACAGTTATAAGATAGTAGTATTTATGTAGTAGTGGAAATATAAAATCTTATAACTGTATTACTACAATACTACTGGTTATATGCTCCTACTGCTACAATACTACATCTGATGATATAATTTTACTGATACTCTTGTTATTTTACGTCCTTGATTCTATGTTTTTGTGTGTTTTCGTTGTTGCCTAAGTCCAATGAGGTAACTCTAGTGATAAGCACTTATTAATTATATTAAAACTATATGTATTACTACCAATGGCACTACTACTACTGCTGGGACTATTATAGTATTACTGTCGCTGCTACTGCTACTACCTTTACTAATACTACTACTACCACATCTATATTCTTAAGCAGGCTGCATGTGTCCTGTGAGTTCAGGTTGTTATCTTCATCTCATTCTGATGTGATTTCCACTATCGTTCAAATGTTTAAGGTCGCTTACAAATGTCCTTCACTGTTGATATTAAGACCGGTTTTGTGGTTGCCAATTAATTAAGCTGCTAGGTGTTACTAGTTAAAAATGTGCCCCAACTTGCTGGGTGGTACTAGTTAAAAATGTGCCCCAACTAGCTGGGTGGTACTAGTTTACATTTACCATTCATAGCGCTGTTACCAGGTGGACTAGTCCCGTCTTAGCGCTGTTACCAGGTGGACTAGTCCCGTCTTAGCGCTGTTACCAGGTGGACTAGTCCCGTGTTAGCACTGTTACCAGGTGGACTAGTCCCGTGTTAGCACTGTTACCAGGTGGACTAGTCCCGTGTTAGCACTGTTACCAGGTGGACTAGTCCCGTGTTAGCGCTGTTACCAGGTGGACTAGTCCCGTGTTAGCGCTGTTACCAGGTGGACTAGTCCCGTCTTAGCGCTGTTACCAGGTGGACTAGTCCCGTGTTAGCGCTGTTACCAGGTGGACTAGTCCCGTGTTAGCGCTGTTACCAGGTGGACTAGTCCCGTGTTAGCACTGTTACCAGGTGGACTAGTCCCGTGTTAGCACTGTTACCAGGTGGACTAGTCCCGTGTTAGCACCGTTACCAGGTGGACTAGTCCCGTGTTAGCGCCGTTACCAGGTGGACTAGTCCCGTGTTAGCGCCGTTACCAGGTGGACTAGTCCCGTGTTAGCGCTGTTACCAGGTGGACTAGTCCCGTGTTAGCACTGTTACCAGGTGGACTAGTCCCGTGTTAGCGCTGTTACCAGGTGGACTAGTCCCGTGTTAGCGCTGTTACCAGGTGGACTAGTCCCGTGTTAGCGCTGTTACCAGGTGGACTAGTCCCGTGTTAGCACTGTTACCAGGTGGACTAGTCCCGTGTTAGCGCTGTTACCAGGTGGACTAGTCCCGTGTTAGCGCTGTTACCAGGTGGACGAGTCCCGTGTTAGCGCTGTTACCAGGTGAACTAGTCCCGTGTTAGCGCTGTTACCAGGTGGACTAGTCCCGTGTTAGCACTGTTACCAGGTGGACTAGTCCCGTGTTAGCACTGTTACCAGGTGGACTAGTCCCGTGTTAGCACTGTTACCAGGTGGACTAGTCCCGTGTTAGCACCGTTACCAGGTGGACTAGTCCCGTGTTAGCACCGTTACCAGGTGGACTAGTCCCGTGTTAGCGCCGTTACCAGGTGGACTAGTCCCGTCTTAGCGCCGTTACCAGGTGGGATAGTCCCGTTTAGCGCCGTTACCAGGTGCGCTAGTCCTGGAGGACATGTGTGTCTGCACTCTGGTGGACCTCCTGGAGGACATGCCACCGGGTTTATTTCATATACAGCAGTTGACATTTGCGAGGCTCAGCTTGCTTTTATGGTGCGCTACAGACTGTTGGCAAACCACTTTCAACCAGTAGACAGACACCGGTGTGGTAACCAGGGGGACACAGGTGTGGTAACCAGGGGGACACAGGTGTGGTAAACAGGGGGACACAGGTGTGGTAACCAGGGGGACACAGGTGTGGTAACCAGGGGGACACAGGTGTGGTAAACAGGGGGACACAGGTGTGGTAACCAGGGGGACACAGGTGCGGTAACTAGGGGGACACAGGTGTGGTTACCAGGGGGACACAGGTGTGGCAGCGCCTCTCTCCTCCCCTCTGTCTCTTTTTCCTCCCCTCTGTCTCGCCCTTTCTCTCCTTTCCTCCCCTCAATCTCTCCTTTTTTCCGTCTCCCCAATCTCCTCCGTCTTTCGCTCACTCCTTTTCTCTGCCACTTCCCCCTGCCTCTCCCTGCCCCCTCTTCACTGTAAAGCCTTTCAGATAACTGAGACAATGAATATTACATGAAATGGCTCCTCCAAAGTGGCTGCTGTCCTGGACGGCTGGCACAGTTATCCTGTCATGTGGGGTCTCCCACCAGGGAGGGAGGAAGGAGGGGTGGGTGGTAACGGATGGAGAGGTTCTTTAGTTCGTACCGCATTTTAACAGAGGCAGCAGCTCTTCTGGCTGCATTAGCGATGCACGCATTAGACTTGCTCTTACTAGCTACATGGCTTTTCTTATTTTTCTCCCCCCTACAGATGTCTGCCAGTGTTTTGTGCAGACAGTCAAACCCTTCTGTGTATTAAATCTGCACTCACTCTCCCTGTCTAGGTTACTCGTTAGCGCCTCCCAGGATGGCAAATTGATCATCTGGGACAGCTACACGACCAACAAGGTGAGAACAACAATGAACATTCCCTGCACCCCTGTGACGTGACAACCCCCTAACTGCCCTATGTGGATGTGACAACCCCCTAACTGCCCTATGTGGATGTGACAACCCCCTAGCTGCCCTATGTGGATGTGACAACCCCCTAGCTGCCCTATGTGGATGTGACAACCCCTAGCTGCCCTATGTGGATGTGACAACCCCTAGCTGCCCTATGTGGATGTGACAACCCCTAGCTGCCCCCTATGTGGATGTGACAACCCCTAGCTGCCCTATGTGGATGTGACAACCCCTAGCTGCCCTATGTGGATGTGACAACCCCCTAGCTGCCCTATGTGGATGTGACAACCCCCTAGCTGCCCTATGAGGATGTGACAACCCCTAGCTGCCCTATGTGGATGTGACAACCCCCTAGCTGCCCTATGTGGATGTGACAACCCCCTAGCTGCCCTATGTGGATGTGACAACCCCCTAGCTGCCCTATGTGGATGTGACAACCCCCTAACTGCCCTATGTGGATGTGACACATGAAACTCTCAGTAACTAACCAGTAACTAAGTTTCTGGAAGTATTGTGATGTGTCACTGCTGGGTTTAAAAACGTATTTCTAATTAGGACGTCAGTAAGCAAATGTGTTTAATGTAATTGCTTTACATTTTCTACTAGAATGTTTGTTTCCCTCCATTGAATGTGTGTTTATTTCCGGGTGATGAAATAAACTCTCAGCCTGGGAGTGAACAGAAGCTTATCGTGTGTGTGTGTGTGTTTGGTAGATGCACGCCATCCCGCTCCGCTCCTCCTGGGTCATGACTTGTGCTTATGCACCCTCTGGGAACTATGTGGCGTGTGGAGGTCTGGACAACATCTGCTCCATCTACAGCCTGAAGACCCGTGAGGGCAACGTGCGTGTCACCAGGGAGCTGCCAGGACACACAGGTAGGATGTTGGAGAAGGCTTCTTCCACTGGTCACACAGGTAGGATGTTGAAGGCTTCTTCCACAGGTCACACAGGTAGGATGTTGGAGAAGGCTTCTTCCACTGGACACACAGGTAGGATGTTGGAGAAGGCTTCTTCCACAGGTCACACAGGTAGGATGTTGGAGAAGGCTTCTTCCACAGGTCACACAGGTAGGATGTTGGAGAAGGCTTCTTCCACAGGTCACACAGGTAGGATGTTGGAGAAGGCTTCTTCCACAGGTCACACAGGTAGGATGTTGGAGAAGGATTCTTCCACAGGACACACAGGTAGGATGTTGGAGAAGGCTCCTTCCAGAGGCGGCGGACTGGGAAGTAATGCTAGTTCACCTTGCTGACTTATTGCAACCTGACGCATTCTCATAAAATGTCAATCTGGTTCCTCCATGTTTTATCCATCAAGTCTGTTATTGAGGGCAGCAATACAATGTTGATTTCAACTGTTAATTTTTAACCTCCATCTTTCAGGCTATCTGTCTTGCTGTCGTTTCCTAGATGACAACCAGATTGTCACTAGTTCTGGAGACACCACCTGGTGAGTTTGCTGATTTTGTGTGGTTGGCGTGGGGGCTGGTTTTATGGTGGGGAGCTTTATTTTCGGCACATTTTCTCTTTCAGCACTAATTAAAGCCACCCAGTAAGTTTAAGGCTTTCTGTGTGTTTGCTGTATCCTCAACGGCTCATCTCCCTCTCCCCCCTCAGTGCATTATGGGACATTGAGACTGGTCAGATGGCCACCAGTTTCACGGGTCACACGGGCGATGTGATGAGTCTGTCTCTCAGCCCGGACTTTAAAACATTTGTGTCGGGCGCCTGTGACGCCTCCTCCAAGCTCTGGGATGTCCGTGACGGAATGTGCCGGCAGTCCTTCACCGGCCACGTGTCTGACATCAATGCCGTTTGTGTGAGTAGGGTGACTCTTCTATATGAGGTGATTTACTCTGTAGGTACTGAACACACACACTCGTTTTGACAGCCTGGCCATGGGCATCGACCTCATCTGCTTTAGTCAACAAGCCAATCGTCTTCCCTCGGTCCCCTGTCAAGCCACAGCATGCAATCAAATGATGACAAATGCTTTACTGTGGAAGAAGAGTCGTGTAAAGTGAATATTGAGTCAACGACAGCCCAGGCTGAAGTCCCAGTAGCACGGATACATTTAGAACATCACCCTTTAGGTAGAGCAGTGAGGACCAGGACAGACCCAGGCTGAAGTCTTAGTAGCACGGATACATTTAGAACATCCCCCTTTAGGTAGAGCAGTGAGGACCAGGACCGACCCAGGCTGAAGTCCCAGTAGCACGGATACATTTAGAACATCACCCTTTAGGTAGAGCAGTGAGGACCAGGACAGACCAGCTTGTGTTCCTTTACAGTATCTCACCTTTTCTTTCCTTCTCCACCACGTAGTTCTTCCCCAACGGTAACGCCTTTACCACGGGCTCTGATGATGCCACCTGCCGCCTGTTTGACCTGCGCGCCGACCAGGAGCTTATGATGTACTCCCACGACAACATCATCTGTGGCATCACCTCTGTGGCGTTCTCCAAGAGTGGTCGTCTGCTGCTGGCCGGATACGATGACTTCAACTGCAACGTGTGGGACACTCTGAAGGCAGAACGCGCAGGTACGGTTCCCCGGTGACCAACGTCCGCAAACTCACGTCCACTCTGACTCTGGTTTAGAATACGGAGAACTCGCGCCAACTCGTGTCTTTTTGTCAGATCTGTTGTTTATTTACTTAGACACCGACTGTTATGTAGAAGGACGCCCGGTCATTGGTCTGTTGTTTCTCTCCAGGTGTTCTGGCTGGACATGACAACCGGGTCAGCTGTTTAGGCGTGACTGATGACGGCATGGCCGTAGCTACGGGCTCATGGGACAGTTTCCTCCGAATCTGGAACTAAACTGTCCTCTTCCGATACGCCCCCCCACAACAACCCTCCCACCCATGTCGCTGGGCTGGACCTGAGGGTGAACACTGTCTCTGCCCCCCAAACCCATCACCAACTTCACCCCACGGGCAATGTTGTCGATCCTCCCCCCCGCCCAATCCCCTCCGTCCTCGGCCGAGACACAGCCAGCGGCCTCTGTGAGAAAGTAACAACTTTTTCTTCCTTTCCAAGTGATGTTTTTTTACCCTCCTAATACACAAGAGCTTTTCAGTACGTACAGTTAGTGTCCAGTCAACAACAAAAAGATTTGAAAAAAAGAATAACGAAAAAACAAAAACAAACCCTGGCATCCCCTCTTGTTTTCGGACGGGGGGGCTAGAGCGCATGTTACCGTGGTTACCGCCAAATTAGAGGAAAGTTTGTGTGTAATATGTAAATGTATATAAAAGTACAATTTATATATATATATATCATTATGTGTGTATATATGCATCATATATGCATATATAATGTGTATGTATATATTTTTGTAGTTTATTTCCCACCCTTGAGGTTTTGTTTTATATTTTTGCTGTATGTTTTACTTGTTTAATGTATATATTATTCACAGTACTACACGATAACACAATTTCGTCACTTGCCTCGTGTACAACATAACGTATATGTCCGTATGCGTGTTATATACACGTACAAAGGCGCACACACCCATGCACGCACGCACGCACGCACGCGTGTACCGTGACTAAAATACTGTATGTTCATATGTCGACCGTAGCGTTATGAATTGTCCTGTTGGCTGTTCCTGGTTTTCTCTCCAAAACAGAACCACTGTGCTTGTTTGTACAAACAGCTTCTAGACTAATGAGGTTGAGTTGTGTTTCTGTGTTTTTTTTCTTTGCGCAGTTATAATCCAGTCTCTCTCTCGGGTGGTGTTACCGGCCCAGGGCCCCTGTAAGGCTGACTCGGGTGGTGTTACCGGCCCAGGGCCCCTGTAAGGCTGACTCGGGTGGTGTTACCGGCCCAGGGCCCCTGTAAGGCTGACTCGGGTGGTGTTACCGGCCCAGGGCACCAAGCTAAACCACGTGTAATCCAAAGGGCCCTGTTTTCTCTCCACAGAGGATTGAGCTGTGAACGGGCTAAATACTGGCTGGGTTAACAGGCAGATACATCCACCTGAGTCTGGGAGTTGGCTTAGGCCTGTTATAAAAACTAAAGAAGTACTGGATAGTTAAATATATTGCCAGTGTGTCGTCTCTTCCAGAAGCCAGGAGATGCTGTTTACCAGCCAATATCTACTCTCTATGAGTGGACTCTGTGGTTGGACGCCTTTAATAACTTGTTGTTTTGTCGCCTTCACTTCTTGGCGACCATCAGTTGGAGGGGATATTGTGTGTCTGTGGGACCTTATGCTCAGAATCAGAACAGTGCCAATATGTGCCAGTAAAAAAAAATGCTTCGAAAAATGTTGTTACCTGTATTTTACACAATATTCTTTTGTCACCGGAATGATCTTATGAACAGTTTAGAATATTGTTATTAATGAAATGTCATTTGGTAGAAGAAAGTTCACTTGGGTAGAGTTAGATGACAGTATTTCTGAACAAACTGTAGTCCAGAAATAAGAAAACAGTGCACGCTATATATACACACACACACCCAATAGAGGACAGGACTTTGCTCGTTTGTGCGTCTTGTTTCTCCTGTGAGAAAACGTTGGTTTGAAGGCAACACTAGAATAACGGTGTTTTGTTTTTACATGCTAAGAGATACTAGATACAGTAACTGCGTTGAAAGGCCTGGCTTAACAGTTTATTCTTCATCCTGCCTTACTGTCTACGTTATAATGCCATTGCCAACATTACCAGAAACTGGGTCAGAGACTTGGACATTGGGCCCGTCTGTTCAGACCATTTGTTTTCTGTGTCCACCTGTAGATATTTCACTTTGACCTCTGACACTCAGTCACTCGTTCACCGCAGTGTCAGTGGTTCTGAGAAAACGTTAAACGACAGTTTTGAGGCACTGAGTAAAGAATGAGGCAGATCTGCTGTGACGAAGAGATTCATTGGTTGAAGCCTCTGTGACGCTCAGAGACCAATCAGAACTGTAGTAAACACTAAAATCCGAGCGTACAGATGGTCCCAGGTGGCGTCCCAGGTCCCAACACAGCTTCCTCTAGGAATAGCTCTGGACTGCTTTACATTGTCAGAAACAATGATGCCTTCTATCGTACTATTAGTTGTATTTATAATATTACAAAAGAAAACCATCACATAGTCGTTTATCAATTTTTTATTTAGGTAGTCACATTTTGTAGCTGTTTCACCAGGCTTTGCATTTAGTAATTTGAGAATATGTAAAATAAATGGCTGGCTGTCTATTGGGCCTGATACCCACATCCTTATGTGAGTGGGATGTAAAATATCAGTGTTGAAATTCTTACTAATCTGTGTGGGAAACAGAGTACAACCCTTGTTATTTACTGTTGGTTTTTGCCATTTCCTACCCACGGAAATACATGTGGTCACGGGCTGGTCATTGCGTTTCTTTGCCCGCGGGACGTTTTCTCCAAATCTGAATATTTCATTTTGATTACACCTTGCTTCTTTTGCATGACTAAGACAGCTAATAAAGAAGTGCCCAGAACTTTCCACTCGTTAAATGTGAAAAAACTACTTTCAGTTTCGCTTTCTGCTCTCCACATTAAATGAATCTAGTCCCATTGTGAAGTTTGGGGATTCAATGGGAGCACTTGGCCGTTTATTAAAATGGGATAGACCGATGGGATTTGATCATCCATGCCGGATTGAAGTGGTAAAAAATCTCCCTTTTCAACCCCTGAAAGCAAATCTGATTGTGGTGTTGATTGTACATCTCCAAAAATCAAGGTATATGCTTTATCACTAAGAACAGGACAGAGGCGTGACATGGGTGCTCGTTATGGTCCAACAGTACGTTTATAAGGAATAGGCACATTGAAATCTTCCTGTGCAGATCCACCCATCGGGTCTTTAATCGTCCACGGTGCTCAGCCTCTTTTCAATCGTGTTGTTGGCGTTCTTCCTCATGGTCGTTCTCTGGCAGGATAGGGTCAATTTCACTTCTGTTCCAGATGTGAGTTTACTTGAAGGTCACAGTGGTGGAATTGAGCCCAGGTCCTGTTTCTTCGACTGGTTCTATAGAATATAGAGTTATGACAGCAGGTGTCCGGCCGTATGAGATGCCAATAAGTCTTCAGCCGGCACAACGTGTTCCATCTCCTTGTCATTTTATTGTGTTATTTAGAGTTTGGACAAAAATCCGAAAATGGAGGAGTGGCTTTGGATAAACAAACATGATCTAAACGCACCTCTGGCCCTTCTGTCGTTGCGAAGCGTCTAGTTTTCTCCACAAACACTGACACAAGTAAATGCACTGCCTTCAGACACTCTGATTTATTACAAGTCTTATTCGATTTCTCCTTCTTTTGTGTGTTTTAAGCCAGTTAAAACCAGGGACTTTGTGCCATGATTTCTCTTACAGTGCTATTGTGTGGACATTATAATCACTTGTTATGGAATAATTTTTATAGTCTTTTTCACACCAGATTTTTTTGTTTTGTATTTGTACAGTGGCTTGGTGATACTGATGTTGCCATGATATTGTAACCAATAAAAAAGCTTTTAACCAAGGATTTGTGTCGAAGCAATGTTTCATTACACAGCTAGGGGTAAGAAATGTTTGATGAAAAAAGGTATGATTTTACAAATTAGATCTCCAGAAGCTTTTACAATAGCATTCAAGCTAGTTTCTTCTTTAAGCAATCGTTGCCTTTCACGTTCACCAAGATAGTGAGTCATACACATCTTCTGTCTATTAAAACAACAGAATTACTGGTATATTTTGTCCATAGCATACTCATTTAATAGATGGTAGATATTCTGGAGATATTTAAATTCACATTCATCAAAAAAGAGGAGCAAACTTGTATTTCATTCTTAATATCTTTTTACAAAGTGGAGATAAATCCAACGGTAAAGCGAAATCGGCAGATTATAAAATGCTTACAAAATGCTTTCAATTAGAACCGTTTTGTATTTCCTTGATTGGAAACAAATAGGTTTAATTCTTAAACGCTGCTTATGAAAAGAACAAAGGCTTTGTTTCGAGTCTTGCAACAATTCTCTGGATTTTGAGTCCTTCAAAAATGTTTTGCAAAAATCCAGTACCAGTGTGAAGATTCATCCTGAACAAATTCTGCTCAAAATGGAAGTCAATCACCGTTTTCTAGAGTACAAAACCAGCAACTTTGTGAAAGGCGTATTTATAGAAAAGACCATCAGTCACGGGTCTCAAACCAGGACCCAATCTCATACCAACCAACATTTTACATCTCAATGGTTGGAACTGCTGAATTCCTACAATCTATTCACAGTTTATTTCTGTTTAACTTTGACGTGTATAAATGACTGGACACACTTGCAACCATCTTGGAGAAACAATTGTTCAGAAGTGGGGAAAGGCCATGAGAAATACTATTGTCAAGGGTGGTCTGGACTTATTTCTGGAGGACGGGGGGGGTCCAGGAACGGGAGTCTACACCAGATGACTAGATTCAGGATCCGAGAAGACGAGTCGCTTCAGAGAGGCTCAGTCCATTATTGATGGGGATTCAGATATTGGTTCGTAAAACTCTCCAACTGCTTCTCCAACTCTGTGGCTTTATGCCTTAAAACATAAAGGGATAGATGTTACACACGTGTCACAAATACTGGCACAAAATCAACCAATATCATCTGAATAAACACAAACTGGCACAAAATCAACCAATATTTAATACATGTAATAAGGGGGGCCATATTTAACACACGGGGCCATATTTAACACACGGGGCCATATGTAATAAGGGGGGCCATATTCAACACACGGGGCCATATGTAATAAGGGGGGCCATATTTAACACACAGGGCCATATTTAACACACGGGGCCATACGTAATAAGGGGGCCATATTTAACACACAGGGCCATATTTAACACACGGGGCCATACGTAATAAGGGGGGCCATATTTAACACACAGGGCCATATTTAACACACGGGGCCATATGTAATAAGGGGGGCCATATTTAACACACGGGGCGACATGTAATAAGGGGGGCCATATTTAACACACGGGGCCATATGTAATAAGGGGGGCCATATTTAATACAGTGGCCATATGTAATAAGGGGGGCCATATTTAATACAGTCGCCATATGTAATAAGGGGGCCATATTTAACACACAGGGCCATATGTAATAAGGGGGGCCATATTTAACACACGGGGCCATATGTAATAAGGGGGCCATATTTAACACACAGGGCCATATGTAATAAGGGGGGCCATATTTAATACAGTCGCCATATGTAATAAGGGGGGCCATATTTAACACAAGGGGCCATATGTAATAAGGGGGGCCATATTTAACACACGGGGCCATATGTAATAAGGGGGGCCATATTTAACACACAGGGCCATATGTAATAAGGGGGGCCATATTTAATACAAGGGGCCATATGTAATAAGGGGGGCCATATTTAACACAAGGGGCCATATGTAATAAGGGGGGCCATATTTAACACAAGGGGCCATATGTAATAAGGGGGGCCATATTTAACACACGGGGCCATATGTAATAAGGGGGGCAATATTTAACACACGGGGCCATATGTAATAAGGGGGGCCATATTTAACACACGGGGCCATATGTAATAAGGGGGGCCATATTTAACACACAGGGCCATATGTAATAAGGGGGGCCATATTTAACACACGGGGCCATATGTAATAAGGGGGCCATATTTAACACACGGGGCCATATGTAATAAGGGGGCCATATTCAACACACGGGGCCATATGTAATAAGGGGGCCATATTTAACACACGGGGCCATATGTAATAAGGGGGCCATATTTAACACACGGGGCCATATGTAATAAGGGGGCCATATTTAACACACGGGGCCATATTTAACACACGGGGCCATATGTAATAAGGGGGCCATATATAACACACGGGGCCATATGTAATAAGGGGGGCCATATTTAACACACGGGGCCATATGTAATAAGGGGGGCCATATTTAACACACGGGGCCATATTTAACACACGGGGCCATATGTAATAAGGGGGCCATATTTAACACACGGGGCCATATGTAATAAGGGGGGCCATATTTAACACACGGGGCCATATGTAATAAGGGGGCCATATTTAACACACGGGGCCATACGTAATAAGGGGGCCATATTTAACACACAGGGCCATATTTAACACACGGGGCCATATGTAATAAGGGGGGCCATATTTAACACACGGGGCCACATGTAATAAGGGGGCCATATTTAACACACGGGGCCATATGTAATAAGGGGGGCCATATTTAATACAGTGGCCATATGTAATAAGGGGGGCCATATTTAATACAGTCGCCATATGTAATAAGGGGGCCATATTTAACACACAGGGCCATATGTAATAAGGGGGCCATATTTAACACACGGGGCCATATGTAATAAGGGGGGCCATATTTAACACACAGGGCCATATGTAATAAGGGGGGCCATATTTAATACAGTCGCCATATGTAATAAGGGGGGCCATATTTAACACAAGGGGCCATATGTAATAAGGGGGGCCATATTTAACACACGGGGCCATATGTAATAAGGGGGGCCATATTTAACACACAGGGCCATATGTAATAAGGGGGCCATATTTAATACAAGGGGCCATATGTAATAAGGGGGCCATATTTAACACAAGGGGCCATATGTAATAAGGGGGCCATATTTAACACAAGGGGCCATATGTAATAAGGGGGGCCATATTTAACACACGGGGCCATATGTAATAAGGGGGGCAATATTTAACACACGGGGCCATATGTAATAAGGGGGCCATATTTAACACACGGGGCCATATGTAATAAGGGGGGCCATATTTAACACACAGGGCCATATGTAATAAGGGGGCCATATTTAACACACGGGGCCATATGTAATAAGGGGGGCCATATTTAACACACGGGGCCATATGTAATAAGGGGGGCCATATTCAACACACGGGGCCATATGTAATAAGGGGGGCCATATTTAACACACGGGGCCATATGTAATAAGGGGGGCCATATTTAACACACGGGGCCATATGTAATAAGGGGGCCATATTTAACACACGGGGCCATATTTAACACACGGGGCCATATGTAATAAGGGGGCCATATATAACACACGGGGCCATATGTAATAAGGGGGGCCATATTTAACACACGGGGCCATATGTAATAAGGGGGCCATATTTAACACACGGGGCCATATTTAACACACGGGGCCATATGTAATAAGGGGGGCCATATTTAACACACGGGGCCATATGTAATAAGGGGGGCCATATTTAACACACGGGGCCATATTTAACACACGGGGCCATATGTAATAAGGGGGGCCATATATAACACACGGGGCCATATGTAATAAGGGAGGCCATATTTAAGGGGTAGCTAACTGGATCAACCAGGTAAATGCACAGGTGGAGGTGTCATATAAACCAGCGCAGGTATCCAGGCTCACCGGAGCATCTTGGATCGGCTCTGGACAGTCTCCAGGGTCTGGATTTTGGCGGTCAGTTGGCTGATCTCTCCCTGCAGCTCTCTCTGCGTCAGGTCCACCTGCTGGCACAGCCTCGCAAAGGTCGTGGCCATCTCCCTGAGCAACGCAAAGGTCAAAGCCTTCTATCATTTATTTATTCACCACTTCACAGATAAGCCGAATTAACCCATCAGTATCGACGGGTTTGAAAACATCCACAACACAGACAGGACTAAGCTGCAAAACTGTAAATCTGCTTAGGACAGCGCTAAGATTAAAGCTTGTGGACAACGTATGTCCGAATGCAAAACAGAATTTACCGGGCCGTTGACTCAATATCTAAAAATGCTGGACCTGATGACTACAGTTATTTGAGGCCCAGACAGGACTTACTGCTGGACCTGATGACTACAGTTATTTGAGGCCCAGACAGGACTTACTGTTGGACCTGGTGACTACAGTTATTTGTGGCCCAGACAGCACTTACTGTTGGACCTGATGACTGCAGTTGGCGCTGGTGAAACTGACGATGAGCTGTAGCTTCTCTGTGGCGTAGTCAACAAACTGGCGCTTGAGGGCACGTTCCTTGGCCTTGGTGGTCCATGTGAGCTTCTCCCAGAGGTAGAGCAGGCCGTACATGGAGGCTGACAGGGCTATGAGACGCCAGCCCACAGTTCGCCAAACCTGGGGACACACAGAACAGAGACATTTGGTTAAAAACACACACCGAATAGAGACAATGTTTAGATCACACACACCAAAGATATATATGTGGTTTTTGATCCTTCATTTGCTTCGTTCGCTACTGATTTATGTTAAATATTTCACAACGGACGAAAGGTCTCACCAGCTGCCGAATTAATTCACAGCACGGTTGCCAGGATGCTGAGGTTGGGTAAAGCGTCTCCGTGACTACTGCCACAACTACCACCAACACCACCACTACAGTCACTCACCACTCCTCCAACGATGACCATGCTGACGGATGTGCGGGAGGTGAGGGAGGCGATGTTGGTCACCATAGTCATCATCAGCTCCTCCTGGGAGACCACGGCATCCTGAGCCTGGCTCACTTCTAATGAGGGCCCCCCAGTGGGCGTGGTGGACAGGGAGCGCGTCACCTGAACGGGACAGAGGGGATCCGGACACACAGTTACAGTCTAAACAGGACACAGTTAGAGCCTAAACAGGACACAGTTAGAGCCTAAACAGGACATATAGCAGGACAGTATTTAGACCACTGTGCTACTCAGTTAATAATAGTATAGAATATAAATATATCACCTGGACATATTCAGATATGTTGTGGTTATTGAATGCTGGAGCCAAGGAGCAGTCTTACCTGTGTTACCGGGAAGTTCTTGTCAACCAGCATCAGGGCCCGTTTGGCGTTTGTGGGCCCCAGAAAGCGGTTGACCAGCGCCGTCCAGCCCAGCGAGAACTGGAACTCTATGCTCTCCTGGAAGTCCGAACACAGCGAGGCACAGTTCAGGTCGTAGCTCAGGTCAAACTTGCGGCTCGGTACCAATATCTGGATCTGGTTCTGGATGGCCGACGGTAAAAGAGGCTGCATGCTCTCTGGTGAGGGGAGGACAGAGGAGAACACAGGAACACACAGGTCACTTAAAGAACACAGAGAACATCACACTTACATTGGGGAATGCTCCCCAGATTACTGATCTGTGTCACGCTCCGGCTGGGTGTCACTGGTCTTGGGCCAGGCAATTCCTGACCTATGACCTGGGGCCAGGCTAATCCTGACCCGTGACCTGGGACCAGATTAATCCTGAACTATGACCTTGGACCAGGCTATTCCTGACCTATGACCAGGCTAATCCTGACCTGTGACCAGGCTAATTCTGACGTACGACCTTTGAACTGGGTGGTGTTACATGGTGGATGTGCAAACTCCTTACCAATCATGTGTCTCTGGGATGTCTGCACGGAGGCGTCGACAGCGTTGGAGCAGCGGAAGGCCAGGTTCTTGCCCATCCCCTCCTCAATGTGGCTCAGTAGTGCCTGCACACAGGGGTCAACCAGAGGTCGTGGTCAGAGTCAGGCATGACACAGAGATGCCACGTCCGTAGCCGTAGGAGATGTGAGGGTCAGCATGCGCTGGTTATCGGCGAGGCGGAAACTCACAGATTTGTAGAGCTTGAGGACATGAGGAGAGGGGTGGAAGTCCGAGTGAAACTCCTCCACCAGAACATTGAGACGACAGATCTCCTCACCCATCGCACCAGACACCTGGATAGAACGGTTGTGTCAGTGCCTGGATATAATGCCTGGATATAATGCCTGGTTATAATGCCTGGTTATAATGCCTGGTTATAATGCCTGGATATAATGCCTGGTTATAATGCCTGGTTATAATGCCTGGTTATAATGCCTGGTTATAATGCCTGGTTATAATGCCTGGTTATAATGCCTGGTTATAATGCCTGGTTATAATGCCTGGTTATAATGCCTGGTTATAATGCCTGGATATAATGCCTGGTTATAATGCCTGGTTATAATGCCTGGTTATAATGCCTGGTTATAATGCCTGGTTATAATGCCTGGTTATAATGCCTGGATATAATGCCTGGATATAATGCCTGGATATAATGCCTGGATATAATGCCTGGATATAATGCCTGGATATAATGCCTGGTTATAATGCCTGGATATAATGCCTAGTTATAATGGTTGTGTCAGTGCCTGGATAAAGCAACAATACGCCTCAACTCCAGGAATGCATTGGTAATTACTGCAGAAATAGCTTGCGAGTTATGGACAGCAGTATTTACCAGACATATGTCAGCCATAAAGTTCCCTGTTTGAGAGCGAGATGTTGGGATGAAATGACAATACAACATTTGCGCGTTTTGGCACAACAGCTCCACGGCAACCAGCATCCAAAAACAATGGAATGCCTCAACAGAGTTGTCTGGGATTCCCAAACATACCGGTACATACAGATTCATATCACCAGCTGTTTTGGTTTACCTTGCTCTCCACCTCTGCTGTGACGGCCTTAATCTTCTTCTTGATGTCGTCTATGAGCAGGGTGAGCTGGTTCTTCACAAACGCCAGGCGGTCCATCTGGTTCTCCCGGTCCTCCAATGAGGCCACTCTATAAACGAAACCAGGTGAGGAACACCGGATGTGATGGAATTTGGGTTCCAATGAAGCTTTAGTACGTGCTCTCTGTTTCATCTAACCAGGACATCACAGCATACAATATAGAAAGCTGTAGTACCTCCTCTCTGTTTCATCTAACCAGGACATCATCAGTGAACATTCACAGCAACAATCCAACCCAGTTCCCGGAGTACCCACCTCTGGCCAACCCAGTTCCCGGAGTACCCACCTCTGGCCAACCCAGTTCCCGGAGTACCCACCTCTGGCCAACCCAGTTCCCGGAGTACCCACCTCTGGCCAACCCAGTTCCCGGAGTACCCACCTCTGGCCAACCCAGTTCCCGGAGTACCCACCTCTGGCCAACCCAGTTCCCGGAGTACCCACCTCTGGCCAACCCAGTTCCCGGAGTACCCACCTCTGGCCAACCCAGTTCCCGGAGTACCCACCTCTGGTCAGCTGCTTTTATGTTGATGGCATCCATGATGTCTTTGACCGTTGCAGTAATCTGTTTGGCCCTGATAGTGTGCTGCTCAAACTTAGTTTTCACTGCTGACTGCGAGATACACTCCTGCGAGGCCACATAAATAAACCCGTTACTGTGAAGGACAACGCCCACGTGGCGACGTAACAACAGAACGAGATACACAACTGCTGCAGAGATTTTGAAACGCCACTCCGGAGAACAAATAGCAACGTGACATGGCCGACAGCAGCTCTGAATCTTGAGTTACACAACCTCTTGGTTCTGAGGTTCACAGTAACGAGTTAAATTATAGGAAAATTAAAGTCAACACAATTAACAACAAATTTCATAATAATAAAAAAACTTTTATTTTACGGGCAGCTCAAATCATCTTCCCAAAAAAACTTGGAGGATTCTGAATGTCCTACAGGGAGTTGTGGGAAAATAACTTGAAGGCTCGTCAAGACTCAGTGTTTAAAACATAGAACAAAAATGCAGACAACTGAACAGAATCAAACATACTAGACAGGCAACTGAATGAAAACGTAAACTAATTAAAGATATGCCCCTCGCCAAAGCAAATCTAGACTTCAGCAATGAAGATAAAGATTGATGGCAATATGCACTCTGATTGGTCTAAGGGGCAGCTTGGTCGGTTCTGGAGGCGTGTAATAGGTTGAGAGTAGCGTAGTCCAGAGACAACTAGAGAGTATTCTCGCAGCACGGGATCATAGAAATAGAGAAGTTAGACTGGTGGCCTGCAGAGACCTCCACTGGCACGGAATCTAACACAGTGGTTCTTAGCTGTGTTTTATTGGCCACAGACCCCACCATATAGTACTTAACCACCAATCTGAGTACAGAACCTAGGAGCACTAGAGAAGTTTGCACAAGACTGGGTCAGACTGCTAGTTCTGAGGGGCTGGATGGTTATTCATCAGGTCATGGAGCACCTGATTAGGTTATTTCAGCCAATGACTGTCCTACAAAATATGAGTCTGCTGTCAATCATTTGGTCAATGCTATTTCCGTTTGTTATCTGATGTAAAATGATGTATTAGGTTTGGTATCAAAATTATCCTATAACAATAACAGTGAAATTAAGAATTGTGGAGACCAAATACGTTTGAGACAATGTGAGTACAAAAGTGCAAGGGTGACAAATACTTTTGTAGATGCAGAGATGAAAACACTTGCCTCAAATATCCTTTCAAAGTTCTTGAACTCATCAAGTCTCTCCTGGAAGCCTTCAGCCAGAGCACCACCTGGAGGAAAAAGAAATTACTTTTTTAATTTAAACATTTTCAGTTGAACATCTTAGTCGTGCACCTCTCTAATTCAAGTTTTTTCTCAGTCTTACGTTTACAATCCACACCCGTTTAAATTCTCCTTAGTTTTTTTTAACCCTTACCGGCCTCCGGCATACCCTGGGCGCGTTCTGACCATCACCTTACTGGCATACCCTGGGCGCGTTCTGACCATCACCTTACTGGCATACCCTGGGCACGTTCTGACCATCACCTTACTGGCATACCCTGGGCGCGTTCTGACCACCAGCTTACTGGCATAACCTGGGCACGTTCTGACCACCACCTTACTGGCATAACCTGGGCACGTTCTGACCAACACCTTACCGGCCTCCGGCATACCCTGGGCGCGTTGCATGCGGGAGTTGAGCACCTCCTTGGCCGACACAAAGAAGATGTGGTTAGGTGCCTGCTCCCGTCCCACCACCTTCAGCTCTTCCACCAGGAAGTTCACACAGCGGTCTGTGTGCTGTTTACGAACCTGTAGGAGAGGATGCCTCAGTTTTACTGGACTGGTTGGGTCAATACTGGACCGGCTGGGTCAATACTGGACTGGCTGGACCCTCACAAACCCTGGTTATTCCTGGACCCTCACCAAACCCTGGTTATTCCTGGACCCTCACCAAACCCTGGTTATTCCTGGACCCTCACCAAACCCTGGTTATTCCTGGACCCTCACCAAACCCTGGTTATTCCTGGACCCTAACCAAACCCTGGTTATTCCTGGACCCTCACCAAACCCTGGTTATTCCTGGACCCTCACCAAACCCTGGTTATTCCTGGACCCTAACCAAACCCTGGTTATTCCTGGACCCTCACCAAACCCTGGTTATTCCTGGACCCTCACCAAACCCTGGTTATTCCTGGACCCTCACCAAACCCTGGTTATTCCTGGACCCTAACCAAACCCTGGTTATTCCTGGACCCTCACCAAACCCTGGTTATTCCTGGACCCTAACCAAACCCTGGTTATTCCTGGACCCTCACCAAACCCTCTGGACCCTTGGTTCCTGGACCCTCACCAAACCCTGGACCCTCACCAAACCCTGGTTATTCCTGGACCCTCACCAAACCCTGGTTATTCCTGGACCCTCACCAAACCCTGGTTATTCCTGGACCCTCACCAAACCCGGTTATTCCTGGACCCTCACCAAACCCGGTTATTCCTGGACCCTCACCTCATCCATGTACTCTGGCTCGTTGGCCGAGGCGTCCCAGCGGTTGTTGAGGATGAAGACGTTGGGTTTGGAAAGCTTCTCGTTGACCTTGTGGAAAAAATGCTTCTCCTGGGAAAACAAGAGAAAACCGGTGGTCATGAGTAGATTAAAATGAAAACGACCTTCCTTTACAGAGTACACCTACCCTAAGTTATATGGGGTGCATTTACACTACCCTGAGTTATATGGGGTACATTTACACCTACCCTGAGTTATATCGGGTACATTTACACAACCCTGAGTTATATCGGGTACATTTACACCTACCCTGAGTTATATCGGGTACATTTACACATACCATGAGTTATATCGGGTACATTTACACCTACCCTGAGTTATATCGGGTACATTTACACCTACCCTGAGTTATATCGGGTACATTTACACCTACCCTGAGTTATATCGGGTACATTTACACCTACCCTGAGTTATATCGGGTACATTTACACCACCCTGAGTTGTATTAAAACAATGCTTATTAAATGCACAAATATTTCTGTAATATTTTTTGTGATTTCATCACCAGAGGCTGGATACTGGGTACAAAGTGAGTGAGCCAAGAGGAAACTGATAAGGAACGAGCTCAACGACAAATCATGTGTCCTCTGTCCTGACATACAGAAATGTACAGAACAGGGCCTGAGTGCTGGGCCACAATGCAGCTGACCATGTCCTCGCAATGTTGTCAAGAGCAAAGCTTTAAGAGAACCACCCGTGCCTCAAAAGCACAAAGGTCTGCTTGATAACCTCAACTATTATTAGTTCATGGTACATTTTCCATAGATTCATTCCTATATGTAATGGACACAGATTGTCGTCATAAGATTTTGAAATTCCCCAAGTTGTTGCCTTTCAGAACAAAGAAATGAGTTCATAGAGTTGTTTAAAAAAGCTAAACTTAAGGCAACACTTCAAATCTGACAATGTGGGCGTCAGGAGATCGGTTCAGACTTCTCAGTGACTAGGGTTAATCCCAAAACACATCTGTCCCAAAACACATCTGTCCCAAAAGCAGAACAACAACAGCCAGTCGGCACCCAGCCACTCATACCGTGTTCATCAAGGTGGACTCCGAGTTGGCCACCAGCACGAAGACATCAGCGTCCAGGCAGAACTTGTCTATCCAGCTGTCCAGCTGAGTGGTGACATCTGTCCCAGGGCTAAAGAGGATGGAGAATTAAAGGTCAAAGGTCACCTAGCAACCTGAGTTAACCCCATCCGGGTAATGGTTTATACCTTCCAATGGGAAGCTAAAGCTCAGATGTGGCCGTCCTACCTGTCTACGAGGACCAGGTCATCTCGGAGCAGGGCACATCTGGTCTTGGGCCAGAAGACTCGGACCAGGCAGCCAGCATCCAGACTCTGGTCCATGTGCAGCGCGTGTCCCAGCTGGTTGACAGTCTGAGGGGGTACGGGGAAGTACGGGGAAGTACAGGGGAACAGGTATTATTAAAAGGCTAAATCAAATGTAAAACAGGTTCTGCTGTCAAGTTAAGAAATGCTGCATGTGAATGTGAAGCACCGGTTTAAAATAATTACTGCAAAAAACACAAAATCTGAACAGTTTACACTGAGTACTGCCTTTATATGTGGCTGTTGTAATATAAAGGCAAACAAATCATTTAGCATGACACATATAATCTGTGGAATAAGTATTGTGTTAACGCTGCTATTTTCACCCAACAGGTACAGGGCCTTTGTCTTAAGTAACAGGTGCATATGACCTTGCTGTGGAACGTCAAACAAGGTTTTTCTAAATAGCTTCAGGGCAAATCCACTTTGACAGAGGGGCAATGACACTCAGACTTTTATTAACAGAAGTCTAGACTTACAACTCAAGCCCAACATAAGGTCCAATTAACATATAACATTGACAAACCCAAGGCATATTATCAGGCATACTCTGTCCCTTAGATTCAGAGGAACTTGAATCCACTCTTGACTACTGTGTTTACCCGTAGCTGGCCCATGTACATCAGGTCACTGTTGACAGTCACACTTATCAGCTGTTCCTGACATCTGACACCATGGTAACCAAAGGCCTACAGTTCAGGTATATACTCAAACAGACTCAAAGCGGAAACATTCTCTGAACTACTTGAGAGTGGCAACTCAGGTCCATGTGAAGACTGTATTATTTGCATGGAATCCTAAGTGCTGGTCTCCCATTAACGGTATCAAGTCAACCATCTAATGTCTAACCTCAATAAACAGGGGATGACCCGTGATTTAGGACTCGAGGGCCACAACCAATGTTTCTTCAGCTGAGGGCAATGTGTTGTCTACATACGATATGTTATGCATCCAAACACATGAAATATCAAACCCATTGTGTCCATCTCATATTCAGGGTCTACCTTGATGCTTTTCTCCTCCTCCGAGCCCTCCGTCTTCAGGTAGGCGTGGTCTGCGTCGGTGCCCTCCACACTCAGGAAGCAGTTGGTGGTGTGGCCCATGCCACTGGGCAGGACCCGGTCCCTCAGCATGGCGTTCACCACGGTACTCTTCCCGTTACTAGTCCTGGGCGGATAATGCTGTGTTATACATCTAGTGGTGACCCCTCATGCACGATCCCGTTAGAAGTGTTTATCGGTTACGCCTAACACTGTCCGATAACTTGTTTGTGTAAAAACAGTGGTGGTTAACCAGATAGTTTGAGACAATTTAACTATTGGAATATTATAGCAAGACATATGACTCAGAGGGTGGAGCGGTTTTATTGGAATTGTGCTTCAATGAACTGACAGTAAAAAGGAAAATGAAAGCAAGGTCAGATATCTGTGCATTTGAAGATTAGCATTAGCAACGGTCACTTCTGCTAAAAAGGCTCTGTGTGACAATAATAATTTAAACTGTGACATTTTTCTTCCAGTCTCTCAGCTGTGTTCACTCAAAACAGCTGAGAAACCAAAACGCATCATGCTATTCTCATTTACCTTCCAAAGAAGGCCACCTTCATGTGCCTGCGCGCTAGCACATCTTTGATCGTGTGCAGTTTGTCAGCGTATGCCTGAATCTGGTCCTGTTGGTCCAGACCTGCAATGTTCTCCAGCGCTTCATTCTGACACGTTTCTGACAATTACACATAGATGACAATTGAGAGGGGTACACTGTAGTTATGAAACAAGAAAAACCAATGCACTTTCTAACTTTTGACATTCAAATGTGGCATGTGAAAATGATTCACTACTTGGCACACACCTTGTACAAAAAACGAGCCTTCCTTCACATATTCCAGCAGTTGCTCAAACACCTCGCTGATCTTCTTCTTGGCAACTCCAAAGCGTTTGAGTGGAGAGATATCTCCCTGAGGTGAGTCCATGCTTCAGCTTTGTGATCTCGGAAAGGACAGAGAAACACATCACAAGTGCTGTGAAATATCACCTAGTATACAGCACACTACAAATGGCCCTTAACTACATACATTGTCAGTTACTTGACAAATTGAATAACTACTGTACATGTTTTGTTTTTCAAAATACACATTCACTCCAATATAGCAAATGTACATTTACACATAGAAAAATAACCGTACACATACGTATAATGCATATATGAATGGATTATTAATTACATGTAGTTGGATACGCATTGTAACTAAATGACATCAACAACAAACACATCTTAGCTGTATCTGCCTAAATAACTATAGCAAACTAGCTAGTAGTCAACCAAATGGATAGCTAGCTACCTAACGTAGCTAAGTCGTTAGCGGGTGCCATCATCAGTGACATGTATTTACATTACAGACCGTTACTTATTACATTACTAGGAAACTAGTAAGGTCGTGTTATATCGCATTATATGAAACACGGTTGTGTTTTATAACAGCAGTAATTGTAATATTGTAATAATTCGTGTGTTAGCTACTGAGCTAGCGGGTAACGTTATACAACGAGCTAGCTTCCTTCATGGTCTTGTGTGTTATTTCATAAATTTAATTCCTCCAGACCAAAACCCCAGACGACATGCCCAAAGATACCTTTTCATCCCACAACAGGCGTAAATCCTCTGGCAGATAATGAAGTTAATAAAAAGTGACCAATACACGTAAATGACAGGTTGATTAACCATGTATTTGTTATTCCGTCCTGGCTGCAGCTCATAGCAGTATAGGGACAACCCGGTGTGTAGATGGGTCCACTCCATCACGTGACCATGAAACCAACCAATAACAGGCCAGTGATGGTAGCCACCCCCTCAATCCCGGACGAGGTTATCTGACATTTCACTGACCCCTAATTCATGTTAAGAGAGCGCATCAAACATCTGGGCCCGTATTCATAAAGAATCTACGAATCCTCTCAGAAAACTCTTAATTTATCTTAATTTTTTTACGTAGTAGTCTTGGATTAAGAGCGATTCGGGACCGATCTGAGAGCAACTCTGAGTAAGGAAAAGACAAAAACGTTCATCTTAGTGAGGAGGCGGGGCTGACCCCGTTGCTATGTATGACACAATCTTTTGAAGACTGTGATTGGTTGGTTGTCCAAGAAAAAGAAAAAAAAAAGAGTGATTTTTTTATTGAACATTTTTAATTGAACATCATAACAAACATCTCTTGTAGAATATATACATGACTTCAGTTAAGAACATCGTGGGAAAAAAGAATACAAAATAAATAAAAAAGGGGATTCTTAAGGTAGTAAGGAAAAACTTTGTGTTAAACACCATAAATAATAACATTCATGCATAGACACTAGTCAAATATTCGCAGCATTGGAAATTAACAGCATTGTAAATAAAATAAAAGGATTCATATACACATATATAATGTGTGTGTATGAGAACGGTCAAATAGTAAAAAATACGAAGGAGTAGAATAGTCCCTATACTTAAAATCACTATTTTTTTTTTAAATCAGAAGAAAACCCCCCACTATTTGTTCCTTCTTGGACAACCAACCAATCACAGTCTTCAAAAGATTGTGTCATACATAGCAACGGGGTCAGCCCCGCCTCCTCACTAAGATGAACGTTTTTGTATTTTCCTTACTCAGAGTCGCTCTTAAGATAATACTCCTACATAAAAGATTTTAAGCTAAATTAAGAGTTTTCTGAGAGGATTCTTAGAATCTCCATGGATACGGGCTCTGTATAAGGCATTATTTGATTGGCTTAAAATGATACAAATGGTTCTACTTTTTTCAATTACACTGATGGCCGGAGTGTCTGTTTAAGTGGTGGTTTGAATGTATCATACATGGACTCGAAACCAAGAAGGACGAGGAAGCCCAACTGGACAGAGGAGCAGTGTTTACTGTTAGCCCGGTTAGTGGATGAACACAAGGCCATTCTTAAAGGCAAATTCGGCCCGGGTGTCACAGCCCGGGGCAAGAAGCAGATATGGGAGCGTATAGCACAAACTATTAACGGTGCGTTCCCACTGCTCATGCGCACCAGGGAGGACTGTGAGAAACGCTGGTACGTGTTGCAATCAAAAGCCAGGGAGGAAATTGCAGCACACAAGCGGGGGTCATCACGCACAGGTGAGTGCAATAACACTGTTGTTTTTTTCAATCGCTGGTAAACTTATCTCAAAGAATGTGTACTGTGCATGTGGTCCACTGTATTGTTTTTCTAGGTGGGGGACAGCCTGCTAAACAGCTGTCCCAAGTTACCCAAACCGTGTTCAACATCTTTGGTCACTCAGACACAAGCATTACCGGTTTGAAGGAGGAGACAGACAGCTCAATGATTCAGCTGGTGGTACTACAGAAATGGTAAATGTGATAAACCAACATCCAAGTGACACAATATGGAGACACATTTGTATTTAACATTGGCAAGGACATTTCTCATGTTTCTATCTGGCATTCTATTAACTGAACCCCCCCCCCCCAAATTGGCCTAATTTATTTTAAATAACAGAGATGAAATGTTTTCTCCTTTCAGTAGCCCAGAGCCTTCAGCAGAGGACTGGGGACCGTCAACATCCCAGATGGGCGACACGAAGCCCGAAGCGTCTCATTCCCTGCCTTCTGCTCCAACACCATCCCTAATGGACAAAAAACTGGAAATAGAGATGGATGTCCTAAACCAGCAGAAAATAGTACTCCGTCTACAGGAGGAGTACTACAAACTAAAAATTGAGCTACTCAAAAATAAAACTAATAACAAATAATATTTTTTGTGTCTTCATTATATCTTTCTACTGGAAATGTTTGCTAAAGTGTGTCTGTTTAGTCACGATTTTTATATTATATTCACTGTAACCTACATGAAATGCAAATGAGTAAACTGGGCTCTGTGAGGATTCCCACTTTGGGACAGATCCCTCACTTGTGCAGGGTATTCTTCATCATCCTCTTCGTCAGCCCGAATGTCCATGGGAGGTTCTGCAATTTGTCAGCTTTACAGAGGTTGTGAAGCACTGCACAGGCTGTTATCACTTTGCCGACCTTTCCTAGTATCAGTCACGCCTCTGGGAAGTAGAGGAGCCTACAAATACTACTACAACACATTTGTTGTTCTCTAAATTTGAAGTCCACACTCATTAATTGTATGTTGTCACTGTTACCTGTTGTAATTTAGCTGTGTCCCCTGGTCAGGACGGAGGTAAGGTGTGAGCAGCCATGGTTTACAAGGATAACCACTGTCCCCTGGTCAGGACGGAGGTAAGGTGTGAGCAGCCATGGTTTACAAGGATAACCACTGTCCCCTGGTCAGGATGGAGGTAAGGTGTGAGCAGCCATGGTTTACAAGGATAACCACTGTCCCCTGGTCAGGACGGAGGTAAGGTGTGAGCAGCCATGGTTTACAAGGATAACCACTGCCCCCTGGTCAGGATGGAGGTAAGGTGTGAGCAGCCATGGTTTACAAGGATAACCACTGTCCCCTGGTCAGGACGGAGGTAAGGTGTGAGCAGCCATGGTTTACAAGGATAACCACTGTCCCCCCCTGGTCAGGACGGAGGTAAGGTGTGAGCAGCCATGGTTTACAAGGATAACCACTGTCCCCTGGTCAGGATGGAGGTAAGGTGTGAGCAGCCATGGTTTACAAGGATAACCACTGTCCCCTGGTCAGGACGGAGGTAAGGTGTGAGCAGCCATGGTTTACAAGGATAACCACTGTCCCCTGGTCAGGACGGAGGTAAGGTGTGAGCAGCCATGGTTTACAAGGATAACCACTGTCCCCTGGTCAGGATGGAGGTAAGGTGTGAGCAGCCATGGTTTACAAGGATAACCACTGCCCCCTGGTCAGGATGGAGGTAAGGTGTGAGCAGCCATGGTTTACAAGGATAACCACTGTCCCCTGGTCAGGATGGAGGTAAGGTGTGAGCAGCCATGGTTTACAAGGATAACCACTGTCCCCTGGTCAGGACGGAGGTAAGGTGTGAGCAGCCATGGTTTGCACAGATAAATCACTGTCCCCTAACAAGTCACAATTTGCTGGAATATGACATCCTACAAACAGATGTCTCAGGTCACTGGTATAATATTGCAGTAAAAGTCAATAAACACTTTTAATATATGGTGTCAGTTCATTCCTTACTATTTCATACAACATGAATGAATGCTGTCAGTACTGCCATGTATGGAACCACCTTCCAGCATCCGTGACCAGTGACCTGTGGATGGCAGTAACCCTCATCTGTCAGTGTTGATACCATACATACCACAGCGTTGGTCTATGAAACACAACCTACCTGGTGGAACTCAAGCCACACTGCAATCTTTCACAAGCTATCAGAGGATCTCTAATAGAAATATATTAGACATTTTCCCTAAACAAACACCGGAAGGACTTGCATTCGTTCTCTTTATTTTTTCATGTGACTTTCAAAAGGTGCAGATTTGAACCATGGAGCACTAAAATGGGAAGGAAGAAAAAGGCGTTGCAGTTTGAGTGAGTAATGTTTAGTTAGTTAAATAGTAATTGAAACTGTTGTCATGTATGGAATATATTTGCCAAATTTATTTTCCAATGCTAAAATATCAATGTTTGGTTATTTATCAAATAACCTGTATGGTAATGTTCCAACGAATGTTTCAGGACTTATGAATTAATGATAAAACGAAGCCCTGGATGATGTAGATTCCATTCCACGTCAGGCTATACATGAAATAATCTCTCTGTGTTAGAATACAAATGAACATGCAACTAAATTAATCTTTCCTATTACACTTTATTGTACCTCGTTTCCCACGGGCCTCACAATTATGATCTTGAACTGTAGGACGTTTATACAGATTATAAATACTTTCTAAACATTATAGATGTTTCATTTATTTAAATGAGAAAGTGGTAATATTTTCACCAGTGACAAACTACTTTTCAGGCAGTTTCTCTATTATCTATGGGCTATTGTGATGTGTGTGGCAAAAGGGCTTGTGTGTATTGTATGTGTGTGTATGGTAAGTGTGTTGGTATTGTATGTTTGTGTGTGTGTGTGTGTGTGTGTGTGTGTGTGTGTGTGTGTGTGTGTGTGTGTGTGTGTGTGTGTGTGTGTGTGTGTGTGTGTGTGTGTGTGTGTGTGTGTGTGACATCCTCATTGTACCCTGGTCTCCAGCATTCTCTCTGTGAAATGTCCTCACCTATTCCCTGACAGAAGAATATTACCACGAAAAAACATCCACATCAAAAAAAGTACATTTCTTCTTTATTCCTTTTCACCTGATTGGAAATATTTGTCAGAGAGTGTGTTTGGTGCACAGCAATACAATTCACAGCATTTGTGGAGTCAGCAACACAAAGATACAACTATAAAGGTTCTACTCTTAAACAGAGGGGGATGGGGGATGTGTGTGTAGGTGTGTGTGTGTGACGTGGTTTCAACAATGTTTCTCCTTTCAGAATTTGTGGAAGCATGATGTGGGATGGATAGAAGAAACACAACCTCTACGGTGGGTAATGTTCTGTGTGTAAACCTTCCTTAAGTTTTCACTTATTAGTTGCCATTGTGAGGAGTGAATAGTGCGTAGTTCTGTACCTGCAGTGTGTCTACTCTGTTCTTTATTAGCCCGTTGGAAAAGCTCAAATCAATGGGGACATGTTTAACATTTTGTTCTTTATTTTGTGCTACTTACAAAAAAGACAAGAAATCCTTGATTGGTTGAATGTGTATTGATTGTATATAATTTGTATGTATTTATAACTGAAACTGTAAACAGAGGTCTCTGACACTGGTGTGTTTTCTGATCTCTTTGAGCATAGTTCGTTTTTCATTCAGGTTTTGATGGTTAAATTAGTCATGACCTTTACCTGTGCAGTGAGTAAGTGATTTGTAAACCATGGGCGTTTAAAAATGGATTATAGGATATCGCTTACCAATGGAAGGAATACTTACATTATTAATCATTCGTTTAAATAGTCCGACTCCACATTCTCACTTTCTAGATGGCCTCTAATTACTCGGACCTTCTTGACCCCCCCGGGACCCCCCAGCCTGGTGACCTCATAGAGATCTTCAGACCAGCCTATCAGCACTGGGCTCTGTACCTTGGAGACGGTTACATCATCAACTTAACACCTGTTGGTCAGTGTTGTAAGAATTTGGCATGTGTGGATTTGTATGGTTATCGCATGTTTTGTATCTGTGTTGTATAAGTGTCAGATGAGTATTATTTAAGGCTTGTAAGGGTATTGCATGTTATATGGGTAGTATTGTATGGGTATTGTATGTTATATGGGTATTATTGCATGGATATTCCATATTACATGGGTATTATATATTATATGGGTAGTATTACATCGGTTTTCCATGTTATATCGGTATTATATATTATATGGGTAGTATTACATGGGTTTTCCATGTTATGTGGGTATTATATATTATATGGGTAGTATTACATGGGTTTTCCATGTTATGTGGGTATTATATATTATATGGGTAGTATTACATGGGTTTTCCATGTTATGTGGTTATTATATATTATATGGGTAGTATTACATGGGTTTTCCATGTTATGTGGGTATTATATATTATATGGGTAGTATTACATGGGTTTTCCATGTTATATGGGTATTATATATTATATGGGTAGTATTACATGGGTTTTCCATGTTATGTGGGTATTATATATTATATGGGTAGTATTACATGGGTTTTCCATGTTATATGGGTATTATTACATGGCTATTGCATCGTATATTGGTTGTGGTGGAGCTATAAAAGTGTTGTATGGGTGGTGTTATATGAGTATTGAATGGGTGGTGTCATGAGTTTGGGATATTATCTTGGTGTGGTTGTATGTGTATGATAATATTATTGTATGGGTGGTGTTATATGAGCATATCATGGGTGTTGTATAATCCTGTTTCTCCTATAGATGAATGTCAGGCTGCAGCCATCTCCAGTGTGAAGTCTGTGTTCAGTCGGAAGGCGGTCGTCCGAATGCAGCTTCTCAAGGAAGTGGTTGGAGACGACTCGTACCGGGTCAACAACAAATACGACGACAACCACACTCCATTGCCAGTCGACGACATCATTCAGCGATCTCAAGTGCTCATTGGCCAGGAGGTGTCTTACGACCTGTTGGGCAGCAACTGTGAGCACTTTGTCACGTTGCTACGCTACGGGGAAGGGGTATCTGAACAGGTCTGTCACTCCATATTTATTTCTTGCAATCTTCCGGCTCTCCGTCTTCGTCTGTGTATTCAGTGTTCACAATTGAAATTGTTTAATAATAAAAGTCCAACAGACATTAAAAAACTACACAGGTGTGGAATTTTCCATGTTTAACCCCTAAACAGAAATACAAACAGAAATGTAATGAACATGTATTAAATGATATAAAACAAACAAAAACAGAGCACAATCTTACCCGCCTTGCCCACCTAAATACACCTCTCCGGATTAGAATAGCCGATTAAATCTTCTTACAGGGAGAATACATTCCTCTTAAATCCATACACACGTGTTCCATTCCAGAGGGTAATTCTAGAACTCATCACAACTTGCAATCAACACATCTGTTAGAAAGCGTGTTATCTTCCTTTCCACGTCCATAATCATAAACATTCCTGACGCTAGAAGCAATTATTCTAATTTATTCAAGTGTTTCTATTCAGCAGGTCCAACTGTATTTGTTTCTTGTGCACACAGGCCACTCGTGCCATTGGGGCCATCAGTTTGATGACAGCGGCAGCAAGTGCCTTTTCTGTCCTTGGACTGATCAACACGCGGTCCAGGAACAGACCCTTCTAAAACCCTGTAACAACAGTACCTTGGTCTGGTGCTACCGGCCTGGAACACAAACCCACTTTCAGTCTTTCTATCAAAAGTAAAACAGGAAACGTATCTTGACTCACTGCCAGTAAATATGGATCAAAGGCCAAGCAAGAAGACAATGTTCTGTATCTAGTATACGTTGAATACTTTAAATTGTTGGCTGAATTTAAATTACATCTAAACTATGAATCTTCAATAAAGAAAACTGACAAATGACCGCATAAACTTTCTTGTTCATTACTATTTTAAGATTTTTCCTTTATATGACTGATATGAGGGTAGCTTTTCAAATGATAAAAATATATTCTAAGTGAACTAGAATACCTAGTTAATTCAAAATACGAATAAACTGTTACCATTTTTTTTACTGTTACTTTTGAGGAAAAACGTCACCAAAAAGATGTCCACGCGTCATTGTTTTAGTTCCAGTGTTAATAAAGTTTCGTGGTTTTGAATTGATGTGTGACGTAGATTTCAAGCGCCGGGAATCCACACGTGTTGTGGTTTCATGGAGGAGGCTGGTGTTACATGTCTGTGATCTGTAAATTGTATTATTTCAAAGCAAAAACAGAGCGCACATCTTAGGTGATAAACAACAGCAGCAAACATGGGGAAGAAACTCAAAGTTGGAAAGACCAGAAAAGATAAATTTTATCATTTAGCAAAGGAAACAGGTATGAACTGTCAACTTTTTCTATTAGTTCTGGTATAGCCTCGTTTAATTGGTATTGCGATCTATCTAATAAGATGTATACAGTAATGCCGGCTACTCGTGCTCTACAGTGTGTTTCTGAGTTTTAGCAACAATAATATAATCAACATCATTTTGCTAGTCAATAATTGTAATAGCTTTTTTCTGTCTTCAAGTGTAACTCGTCCTAGCCATGTAACAGATGCTAGCTAAGCTACTTCGTAGTTATGTTAGTGATATTACCGTTCGCCCCTAAAGGTTTATATTACCTGGTTATTTAAAAATAAATTCGTGTTCGTTTAATTCTCTGACTCTTCTCTTCCTCAGGTTATCGTTCACGTTCTTCCTTCAAGCTTATTCAGTTGAACAGAAAGTTCCAATTCCTGCAGAAAGCCAGGGCTCTGGTGGACTTATGTGCTGCTCCAGGTGGTTGGTGTGTAGTTTACAGCATTATCAGTCACACATCTCTATTAACTACCATGTCACACTAGTTATTTCATCTGTTAATAATAGATCTTCCATTGTTTTGCTGTTGTGTCATGAGCCATTGATGTCTGTTGATGTTTTGAATTAATTGTGTGGTATTTATATTCTATCTCGTTAATCAGGTTACAGGTGGCGTCTAAGTTCATGCCCATCTCCAGCCTTATTATTGGTGAGCCAAACCTCTCTTTCTCGGAATATGCAATCGCATAATTCAATACAAAATCAACCAATCAGTGCATATTATGCGAGTGCGTTTGCATCTTTTACCAATCCGCCCACTTACCTGGCATATATGTGACAAATCAAAAGGTTAATATTTTGACAGACCAATCAATCCAAATGTGTCCAATCAGAACATCACGACCGCCTTATCAGTGTGTTTAGATGAAGGTTGGCATTCCTACGTACAGACGTGTTATGTTAAAATCTCTCCATTCCAAGGCTCTGTCACATTGCTTTGATGGTTCCCTGGCCTTCTTGTTTCTCCTCAGGTGTTGACTTGGTCCCGATAAGGACGATTCCCAACGTGGTCACTCTGACAGAGGACATCACCACAGAGAAATGCAGACAGGTACTACTTGTTCTATGGACAGAATTACATTTAGTAACAGTGTGTGTGTTTGTGTTTTTAATATATCAGTGATGAGATGATTACGGTTTGCTAGCGTGGACATCAATTAGTTGTATAGAATGTTAGTCTTGAACTTAGTCTTCTTGTCTCTTTAAAGAAAAACTGATTAAGGCACAATAATCATTTTTTGCTCGATTTCTTTGTTTTTTATAATCGTTGGAGGCCCTAATTGTAATTGAAATCGGAAATTCGATTAATTGCACAGCCCTAATAGAATGTATTAAATTGTGTTCTTTGATACTCATGTCATATGTGGCCTTTTATATATTGCGTCTAAGAAAGCACATTGTTCATGTGACTGTTATCTCCGTCAGGCACTGAGGAAAGAGCTCCAGACGTGGAAGGTGGACGTGGTTCTAAACGATGGAGCCCCAAATGTTGGCGCCAACTGGCAGCATGATGCTTTCTCTCAGGGTGGGTGACATGGTTGCCTGTGTTAATACAGCATTCACTAAAGGCACTAGAGGCCTCAATCAATCTCAATGGATGTCTAGAAATGTCTGACTGGTTGCTTAAATGGCAGCATGATGGTTCTTCTCAGGGTGTGTAACAGAACTGGGAACGCCTCTGTTAGCATACCAAGAACAATGTTGATATAAAGCAAACCTTGTAGGTCTCTCCATCAGCTCTATTGCATGTTTGCAGGTTAGTGTATTTCCAACATGAATCATGTTCAGACACTTTAACAAAACGTTAATACAAAAGAAGAGGCCATTGAAGTTGGAATACCACCCAGTGGACTACATCAAAATGGTGGAAGCCCCCAGGATAGTCACCATTTGCCTGTGGAATTACCGCCTTTGGCCACTAGAGGCCTCTATCATTCTTTGTTTGTCTCGAAATTGCGATCGACTTCCAAAATGGTTAGGGCAGAGGGTGTCCACCTAGACACATGCATTGAAACAGCCAAGATAAGTGGTGTCTTCACCCTATCTCTTAACCTTAACAAACCCTGACCTTAAACCTTAATCTCAATACTGGAGATGTCAGTGTTGGACCTAAACTCACTAATTATGAAATCATTAGGTCAACCAAAATTCATAACTTCTGCTTTTTTTTTTTTTTTTTTTTTTTTTTTTTTTCAAAGCAAGTTTTAGGAAAACAGTAATGTTGGAAAAAACTAGCCTAGATCTTGTTCACGCTCAATGGCAAAATTGTGATATCAAGCACAAGATCAAAATACAATCAAAGTAAAACGTAAAAACTCTTAAACTGTCCGTCTCTTAACAGCTCACCTGACTTTGATGGCTCTGAAGCTGGCCTGTGACTTCCTGGCCAAAGGGGGCACGTTTGTCACAAAGGTATTTCGCTCCAAAGACTACCAACCGCTCATGTGGATCTTCCAGCAGTTTTTCAAGAAGGTTCAGGCCACCAAGCCCCAGGCCTCCAGGAACGAGTCGGCTGAGATCTTCGTAATTTGCCAGGGTGGGTTTACTCACGTTCACTCTGTAGTAGAACATCTACAATGTACCGCTGATGGATTGCTTTGTCTTTCATTCTTCTGGATATTTTACGACTGACTTGTTGTGGAAATGCTAGGCTCTGTTTTTCTGTCACCATGTATCTAGTTAGGAAATGTTTTATTTGGTTTTGTTTTGGTGACCGTCTCTGTCCTGATTTTGACTGGGACTTCTTTCCATTTCAGGCTACCTGGCCCCAGACAAAATTGACAACAAGTTCTTTGACCCTAAGCATGCTTTCAAAGAGGTGGAAATACAAGCCAAGGCTATAAAAGACCTGATGCCAGTGAAGAAACCTAAGGTTTGTTCAGAGAAATTGCCCTGTGGTCTAATTATTCACAATGACGTTTTTTCTATTCCTGAAACGGGCTTCATCGCTGGCTTCATTTGTGTTTCAGGCGGAGGGATACACAGACGGTGATTTGACCCTATACCACACGTTCTCCACGACAGCTTTTCTCAAGGCTGACAACCCCGTGGACTTTTTGAGCAAAGCCAACGAGGTGAGACAAATGTCAGATGAACATGGCTGGTAGGAAGCATTGGTGGCAAGTCAGTAATGCCTTGGTTTGATAGCTGACCAAACGGTTAGTTGTCAGCATGTCTGCCTCTGAAGGAAACAGACTTTCAGATCATTTTCCTTGGGCGTTTCTATAGATCATCTTTGACAACCCAGAGTTGGAGACCCACGAGGCCACCTCTGATGAAGTCAAACAGTGTTGCCAGGACATCAAGGTCCTGGGCCGCAAGGAGCTACGGTAAGCCAGTCACAGTACTACGTTATTTACGGTAAATTTGCTTTGGGCCCGATTACCAAACCAGTTAGAGTCTTCTACCCTTCTCCTGGGCTTCTCTGACGTGCATCCTCTGTCTGTGTCCAGGCTGCTGCTGAACTGGAGGTCAAAGATGAGGAGATACCTGGCCAAAAAACTAAAAGACGCAGCCAAGCAGTTGGAAGAAGACATCCAGTAAGTATCTTCACATCATTGTAACGAAACCCCCCAATTTCAAAGAGAAGTAAATGCCATTTTATTGGATGATTCTGGTGGACAAAGGTATTCCTCAGGGTTTAATTTAATAAAAGTTCAAGCTTCACTGCCTAGTAGGAGGAGTCAAAATACAACAACATTCATGTTTGGTTCTGCAGACTGAGTTCTGGTGAGGAGGCGAGTGATGCGGAGGAGAAAAAAGAAGAGAAAAAAAGAGAGGAGAAGAAGGAAAAGAAGAAAATGACAGTGGCTGAAAAGAAGGAAGAAGAGGCAGAGTTGGAGGAGGAGGAGATGGAGCAGAAACTTGCCGAGTTGAAAGCGGAGGAGGTTGCGGAGCTGAGAAGGTAGGTTTGTGAAGGACAGTCCAGTTCAATAAGGAAAAGAGCAACTGTCATTATACTCAATAAAGCATGGTTCACCTGGTTAGCATTCTGTTGGGCTTGGGAGGTAATGATCGATGTAGCCTGATGGTTACTGAGAGGTGTAGACCGATGTAGCCTGATGGTTACTGAGAGGTGTAGACCGATGTAGCCTGATGGTAACTGAGAGGTGTAGACCGACGTAGCCTGATGGTATTTGAGAGGTGTAGACCGACGTAGCCTGATGGTATTTGAGAGGTGTAGACCGATGTAGCCTGATGGTAACTGAGGTGTAGACCGATGTAGCCTGGTGGTAACTGAGAGGTGTAGACCGATGTAGCCTGGTGGTAACTGAGAGGTGTAGCCTGATGGTAACTGAGAGGTGTAGACCGATGTAGCCTGGTGGTAACTGAGGTGTAGACCGATGTAGCCTGATGGTAACTGAGAGGTGTAGACCGATGTCTGTAACTTGCATAGGTCAAAACAACAGCATCAATGAATAGGGACATTACATTGACACAGGCCCAGTTTTTCCTTGTGAGGGGTTGACATTAGCCTGCCATGTCGTTTTACCAGAAAGAAGAAAAAGATCCTGAAAGAGAGGAGGAAGCAGAGGGAGAGGGTGGCGCTGAAGATGGACCTGCCGGGAGTGTCCATCGCCGACGGCAACGATTCCTCCATGTTCTCTCTAGCAACCATCAACAAGGCCAAGGTGACAAGCCCACCTGGATATACAGTACCAGAAAACACACATATTTAACACACACACACACATATACGGACACACATTTAACACACACACACGTAAAAAGCAAAAGCCGTATTTATAATAACAACGACCACAACCATATAGCCCATGTCAAGAGAGATCCCAATATTACTTTTTCCTCTATGTCCCAGTTGTGTTTACATTTAGGGTACACCCACGTCCCTTGCGATTTACAGCAGTGAGTGCTCACTTTCTGTACACCCTTTTCTCTTAGGCTATGTGTGAAATCACAAAGGGGGACATGAAGTTGGCGGATAACATGTTAGAGGGAGAGGAGGATCTGTACTTTTCTGACGACGGCGACGAGGTCTCCCTGGCCTCTGACCTGGACGAGGTCTCCCTAGCCTCTGACCTGGATGACGATGACCTGGACGAGATCATGGAGAAACAGAAGCAGATGGCTAAAGAGAAGGACAAGGCCGCCAAGAAGAGGTAGGTTTAGGCATTTGTCACATGCAGCGTTGTGAGCCTTTGAAACGAATGAATCATTGTTGCAGGACCGGTGAAGACATTTCAGGGGATTTTGGTTCCCAAACAAAACTGGTTCCTGGTGGTGTTTATTTATTACACATCATTCAAATCTCTGTGGCGATAAAACAGCAGAAATGTGAAAATGCTATTTTTATACATTATAGAACTCCCTGTGGAGGCCGTTTCCTCACTGTCGTTTGTATCCCATACATGGTTCTGATCTGGTATTTTATATCTGCCAGAGTGTCCTTCACCGTGGTAGAAGAGGAAGAGGAGGAGAGAGAAGGGAGTGGACTGATAGTGGACTTGGAGGGAAAGGAGGAGAAGAGCGACCGGAAGACTAGCATGTGGTTCAGCAAGGTCTGTATTACGCACACACAGGATTACAGACGAGCTCACTGACTCAAACACACAGGGTACACCCCAGCATACACCCCTCCCCCCCGACGTCTACTGACAAGTACTGAACCTGACCATACAATGTCCCCCCTGCAGGAGATCTTCACCGAACTGGACCTGGATGGAGATGCAGAGAGCGAGCTGCGCCAGAGCCAGATACTACACAGCAAGGGCCCCTCAGGTAACAGATACTACACAGCAAGGGCCCCTCAGGTAACCGATACTACACAGCAAGGGCCCCTCAGGTAACAGATACTACACAGCAAGGGCCCCTCAGGTAACCGATACTACACAGCAAGGGCCCCTCGGGTAACAGATACTACACAGCAAGGGCCCCTCGGGTAACCGATACTACCTTCTCCTGACTTTGTTAACAATATAAAATACATCAGTAAATAATAACACACCATATTGCTTTCAACCTTGTTGATTTTTGATCAGTGTGGTTGAATGACAGAACTCATTCATTCATTCTTTCATGGAGTGAATGTGAATGAATCCAACTGTGGGTTGCTGTGGCTGAAGTCTGCTCTGTCTGCATCACCAGCAGCCCAGGGGAAGAAGAGGAAGGTCCAGGAGGAGCCTGAAATTACTCAGCCGGAACAGGAAGAGGCGGGGCCTGTACAGGATGCCGTGGCAGAGGGAGAGGATGATAGCAACTCAGACGATGACAGCAGTGACTCGGATGACGAAAGGTCAGGGTTCCTGTGACATGACTTATTGACTAATTACATTGTCATTGATTAAATTCACATGATCGTGTAACGAGAAGGAATAATGTTTGTAGATTTTACCAATTATAGATGCGTTGTGTCTACAGGAGCATTGCACGGATGAAGAAGGGCAAGGGTTCCGGTGGTATCCATGGCGATGCCGATGGCGTCGTCGTTAACGACTTCCAGGTGGTGCCAGTGGAGAGCACCAGTAAGAGAGCATGAGTTGGGGGAGGGATCTAACGGGGAACGCTAGCGGTTTCAACCAATGGCACGACCGTAGCCTTTCTCAAGTTAATTTAGACAGTGGTTTGTTTAAAGTTGTTTACATCAGTGACCATGTTCACGTTGGTCTGAGGTTTTGTTGCCTGTGTTCCCCAGGCAAACGGGCTCGTATCCTGAACGCAGAGGGTTTAGCCCTGGGCTGTCAAATCGCCACTTCCAAGAAGAGAGCAAGAGACTTGATGGATGGCTCCTTCCACAGGCAAACATACTTTAGTTTTTTTTTACAAACAATGTGTACCGGCACAATATATGAATGAAAAACCGCATTTAGATTCTGGTAAATCCGTGTATTATTCTGTTCATTTCCACATTATTTGCTCTCTGACATGAACTTTGCCTGTCCAGGTTTGCGAGCTCGGAGGACCAGTGTGAGGTGCCCGAGTGGTTTATCGACGACGAGAAGAAACACAGGATGAAACCCATCCCTGTTACCAAGGAGATGGTGGAGGAGTACAAGGCCAAATGGAAGGAGATCAACGCCAGGCCAATCAAACGAGTGGCTGAGGCTAAGGCCAGGAAGAAGAAGAGGGTGAGGAAGGGAGACTGGGGATTGTCATGTGGAGGGGGAGGAGGGAGGGGGGATTGTCATGTGGAGGGGGAGGAGGGACGGTGATCGCTGAATATGCTTTTGTTGAGGTTATAGGTAAAGGATCAATAGCCTTGTGTGACCGGTGTGTGTCTGTGTGGTTTTACAGATGCTTAAGAAGATGGAGTCTGCAAAGAAGAAGGCAGAGAATGTGGTCAACACAGTGGACATTGGCGAAAGAGAGAAGATGGCCCAGCTTAAGAGGTACGACAGCTTGGAGCACCACTAAAACCCAATGGCATCTGTAAATACACCACCATGTTCCCCTACTAGACCTGTTTTAGCTATGTGAAGTAAATCTTGGCCGTCTGCCTTTTGTAAACAAAGTACTCTCTTTTTTGTCTCTCTTTCACTCTTTTTTCTCCTTTACTCTCTCTCCCTTTTTTCTCTTTCTCTATTACTCTCTTTCTTTTATTCTCTCCCGTTCTCAGTATCTATAAGAAGGCGGGGGTGGGTAAGGAGAAGAGGGAGGTCACGTACGTTGTGGCCAAAAAGGGCTCCGGAACCAAGAGGGTGCGCCGTCCTGGCGGGGTCAAAGGTCAGTTCAAAGTGGTGGACGGCCGCATGAAGAAGGACATGCGGGGCATGCAGAGGAAGGAGCAGCGTGACAGAGGGGGCAAGAAGGGGGGCAAGGGCAAAGGTGGTGGCAAAGGAAAGGGTGGAGGATTTAAAGGTGGGAAGGGAGGAATGAAGGGCGGGAAAGGACGTCCCGGACGGAAATGAATGAACAGCTGTGGCTTTGTCCCTCCGTCGGTTTCCGGGTGGGTTAAATGAACTTTGCCACCAGCATTTTGTTGGTCAGTGGATGGGAGTTGTTTTGCTGATTTCTGTCATGTAGGCAAGCTAAGATGACTGACTACTGCTGGTTCAGCTACTGAGGCAGTCAACAAAACCTCCATAGTGAAAAGCACATGTGCATAAACCTGAGCTGTCCTCTGGAAAGCTGAGCTGCTGATGGTCTCCTACTTTTTGTTTCGGTCAGAGACTTAAGTGTACCCTCCGAGCTATCGGTGTGAAATCTTGACGAAAACCGATGGTGAAATGTGTTCTCAGCAAATGTATGAAGAGAAATAAAATGTGCTTTCCACGGATGTTCTGACAAATCTTGTAAATACTGATTTTGCAATAAATGTTTTGATGAAACAAGCCAACGTGCATCAGCTTCTTCTGTTGTCTAACTAACTTATAAAACCTTCAAATCGATGTCCCCTTGCGGATCACATCTGGTTAAATGTCTCTGTGTTAATTACCGTGTCTGGATGAGATTTTATTACACCATCAAATAATGCCATATTGAGCCATGGCAGGGACTGGGCTAAACCAGGAAGTACAGTGGGTAAAATGTTAGCTTAACACAATTGAGAGAAACTGGACTACATATATTATTCCAATCTTGCTAGTCCTTCAGTACACATCCGACAAGTGTGTGTTTGGCATTCTGCTTTCCTTCTGGACAGTTAGCCTGTGTGAAACTACTCACTGACTGACAGAATCTTTCACCACTTTCAAGTCCTATAAAGAAAACGTTATTAAATAATATATACAAACCTCATAAGGCCCCTGGTGAAATAATCTTTTTAGTGTCCCTTCAAGTGTTGCAATAAAAATAACTTATGAACAACACCCCTGAGGTGGTAAAAAAACTGATATAGTAGTGACTGACAGAAAAGCAGTTGAACAACAATTTTGTTTTGTGTCCTAGTTAAGCGTTAGAACTCTCTTGTTTAGCAAACCCGACACCAGTTCTGTAGGTTATGGTTATTGACCGCCCGTCCAGGAGATGGCAGTAAAGCCCCAATATTGTCTTGAAAGCCAATCGCACTACAGACCCATCGGGGAAGAAGGGAAGGATTGCGGAAGTTTTGTCTGTTGTAATGAATGCTGTTTGTTGAGGACTGGAGACAGGAGGTAGCTAAACTGTTTGAATTGGCTTTCTAATATTTGTAATTATGGACAAGCATGTGATAGTAATTTAGTTTGGCAACCACACGTTTATGTCTACAAAAATGCAATTCTCGCTTGTTTAGAGAGGATGTCCAATGGATTTGTTTTGGCTCCTAGCTTGAGGGAAATACCAGCCATTCAATAAAGATACTTACATTATAACAGTTAGTGTCCATCTGTGATATCTTGCCAACCTCTTCAATTTTACTGTCATATTTTCCTGGACATTGATTTTGTTGGCAAAACTAGGATATTTTTTCCCTTCTCATCTCATGTCCACTTTAGTCCCGGGAGGATGGACTTCACCGAGTGTTACCGCGATACCGTGTCCAGTCTCGCGGTGGCAGCTCGCGACCGGAACGTCCGGCTTCTGCGCGCGCTGATCCAGAGAGGCTGTGACGTAGAAGCGCGGGATAACCGCGGGTGGAACGCTCTGCACGAGGCTGCGGCGGCGGGAAACACGGCATGTGCGCGCGACATACTGAAGGCTGCAGGTGCAGTTGGATTTAAACGACAGGCGCCATTTTGTTTGATTGCTGATTTAATCGATTAATAAACTCTCTAGTTTCCATTTCCTGACTAGACTGCAAAAACAAACTGTCAAGTTTTTTATAGTCATGGCTTTTTAAGGACAGTTTTTAAAATGTATGTAGATTTAAACACCACTAAATCATCTAAAGTGGCTGTTTTAATTACCTATTCGGTCCCTTGTGTGGTTGGTTCTACAGCAGGTCCCTCTCGTGGTCGTCGTGCCTATGTCTGTTCTCTGACACACGAGGGTGAGTCCGCGTTGTACCTGGCCGCTCAGCGTGGACACCTGCATGTGGTGAAGCTTCTCCTCACGGCACACGCTAAAGTCAACCAGCAGACCAATGACCTGTCAAGTCCTCTCTATGCCGGTAAAACACAAGCACTTCATAGAACGCGGATTATGTTTGAACCTAGTTCTGTCCGAAAGCATAAACTTTGTGTTTGTGTGTTTGTGAAGCCGTAGATGGTGGGCACACTGAGCTTGTGGAGCTGCTTGTGCGTAAAGGGGCAGAGGTCAACGGTACCCACACCGCCTCCAGTTGGACCTGCCTTCACCAGGCCGCCTACAGGGGCCACTGTGACATCGTGGGCATCCTGGTGGGCGTATGTCGCCTGGAGGCGTACGACGACCACCGGATCACACCGCTGTTTGTGGCCGCACAGTACGGACAGCAGCGGTGTCTTCAGGTCCTCGCCGGTGCGGGTACGTTCTTGTGTGTGTATGTTTCTTCAAATCAATTCACTGTAAGCCCCATAGTGCTCAGATGATGTGTCCCTTAAGGTGCCAGCGTGAACGCCCCGGCTTCGGACTTGGCCACTCCGCTGCTGATCGCCTCACAGGAGGGCCACCTGGGCTGTGTGGAGGTTCTCCTGGACCACGACGCCGACCCGAACCTGTCCTGTTCTGACAGCTGGCCACAGCTTCCCATCCATGCGGCGGCCGAGTTTGGCCACGAGGCCATTCTGGCCCGGCTGGCGGCGCTAACGGACCGCTCATGTGACCGTGGCGTTGGCCGGGTCAGCCCGCTTTACTCCGCCGTGAAGAACGACCGCGCCGGCTGTGTCGCCCTGCTGCTCAGCGCCGGCTTCAGCCCAGACGCCCAGGACTGCAGCTCGTTCTTCGGCTCAGCCTGCACGTCACCGCTCTGCTCCGCCCTCGCCGCCGGCTACGAAGACTCTGCCCAGAACATCAGCGAATCTGTGCAGTTATTGATAGCCGCCGTGGCAACTTTAACCGTTGAGGGATGGGCGTGGCTTTTAGCGGCATGCAATTCAGATGTGTTGCAGTACGTCTTCCAACACCGGGGTTTCCCCACATCTGTGTCACTGCAGCCCAGGCCAGAGCAGCACAGCAGGAGGCCACTCAGTCCAGAAGAGTTGGCTGGCCTGATGGGCAATGTGGTCAATATGGTGTGCCACGCCTCTTACTGGCTGCCCCCATTACTGCGGGCAGGACTGGAGCCCTCACTGCTGCTGGCAAACCCGAGTGTTCTTGAGGACATGGACAGTGAGGGGGTGAATTACTTCCTGGAGTTTGTCAATTGGTCAACTCTGTCCCCTCTTCTGAAGAACATTCTGGAACGGCAGAAGGAGTTGATCACACGGGGACCACTCGTACATCTTGGTAAGACGCCTGTAATAATAACGCTTAGAATTCCATAGAAATCTCGCCACAATCTTTAGCATTGGAGCCAGTTGTCCTGGCTAGGATTGGAATAATGACTGTGTGTCTGTCTGCCTGTTTGTCTGTCTGTGTGTGTTTGTGTGTGTCTGTGTCTGTACAGACGGTGTGCCCTCTCTCACTCACCTCTGCAGGTTACGGATCAGAGAGGAGTTGGGTTCTGCGGTTTTGATGCAGACAGATGTGGTCCGGCACCTTTGTGTTCCCATGGAACTGCAGACGTACCTCCAGTTCCAGGACATCCCTCCACCGGCACATGTAACCATGGAGACATGCACACACATGTCCCGACAGGGGCGTAGACATTCTGAAGTGTTGTAGAGTGTCGTCATACGTGCATGTGTGAACACCAGAAACAACCACCAGACTTTGGTTTTATTTTTCTATCAGACTCCTATATAGTACTACAACACACCAGAACATCTGACTAAATTCAATGTGAATAATGTGCAACCAAGCAGAAAATACTTTATCACTAATTGACCTTTGACACAGAAGTTTTGTTAAATTGTATTAAGTGTGTATCGGCTCATTGTTTTCTTAAATGTGTTTTTCCTTGCATATTCCATTGTGATTTGTGTTTTAATTTTGTCATTCACCACAGGGTGTCAATCCATTATCTAACATGGGGGGGATCTATGCCATATTAAGGTCTTAGAATATTCTGGTTTTAACCAACAACAAATAGTTATCACGTGTGGTTGCAGTTTGGGCTATAACAAAAGTAAAAATTAAATAATTGAATACAGACGGTAATAGAATTACGCCCCCTTTCAGATTGATAAATTGACGAAACAGAAACCAATAATAGAGTGCATTTAGTAAGGACCTTGATAATGGATCTGGTCATCAGCCTGGAAAAGTAAAACGGGCAGGACAAACCAGGGGTGTGTGCCTGCAGGGATTTGACCTAGGAGCACCTCAACCAGTCCTATAATATGCCATCATGCTGTAACTTGAGCCAGGTAAAAGCACAAAGCCTCTACTGAGGTGAGGGATTTATTGATAATTACCAGGTCGGGGATTCATGCATTGGATTTCTATTTGCACTACTGATCTGCATCCTGGCAGTTTGCACCAACGCAGGTCCGAGGTCATTGTCTATGGTCGGCCGTTTAAGGGAGAAACAAGGCCCAAGTGCCGTGGTTTATAAAGACAAATATTTGGATGGAGAGAATGTGCCAACTAAAGGGTTAGAGGGGGGAGAGAAGGCAGAGGCATGGTGGAAATGGTATGAGATGGAGAAATGACGGGGACAGAACAAGAGAACGAGGTAGAGGGATTACTGTCGTTCACATGTTGCGCTCGATCATTCCCTCTATTGTACAGGCAGACAATGAAGGCCGTGGGTAGAGTGTTTAAAAAGGATAGACGCAGGCAGACGCTAAACCATCCTGGACAGAGACGGCGACCAACAGAGGTACTGGCAAATGTTTTTATTTTATGCATATAAATGAAGTATGTATAATCAAAGTGTGATCGCATAAAAGTGCTGAGGAAGGAAGATGTCTTTAAAAACAATTCATAATGGAATAAGAGGCCTGTGCTGTGTTATTCTAAATATTAAAAAATATATATAATTTGAAGAAGAAAAAAATTGGGAGAGCATAATTAGGCTGATCCAGAGCTTTTAATTAATTAAAACTGCTCCTAAGGGATCGTGTACCATGTTCTTTATCTTATTCCGGCTCAAATGTGTATTGGTCTGCACAAGAGATTGCATCCCATTGTACATTTTCCAACCCGGTTCTAGAACCAGGCTTGTTTGGTGCGGCAAGTTACGTTCGTATTGATTTCGTCTTTAGTGAAGCTGCGGATAGATGACAGCCTAACCGTAACATGCTGACATATCTATTGCTCAGCATTGGAAGATTAGTTGTGATGGGCGTGGGGAATTAGTCGGAAACAATGTCACGAATCTGCCTGTTCAGCTCGAATCTGCCTGTTCAGCTCGAATCGGCCTGTTCAGCACAATCATTGACTTGCGGTCCTTTTGGTTGCTTTGTTGGGTTTGGCAAGCTGGCACCTGTTCCCTTTTGTATTTGGCTGTGCAAAAGAGAAAAAATGCATTCAAAGACAAAATGTTACAATGGATTATATATGGTGTTTGTTTTTTGAAAATGAGTGACAAAAAGAAGCAGTGATATGGGCAATGCTTTTCTGAGACACTGTTTTCACCGGCACATGTTTTAAAGACAGATTGTCAGGATCAAAAGTTGTGTTGGTCAGCGATGTAAAAAAAAAAAAACCTCAAGGCTCATCAGAGATCTCTAAGCTTCATCTGAGAAGATGTCAGACTAGACTCAGATTTAGAGATCAAGGCTGAAAAAGTGAGCACCAAAATGTTTAGCACATGACGAGGGTATTTTGCCAAACCCACAGAGCCTTTTAGGTTGTTTTACTAGCCAGCCTACAGTGTCAAAAGTCTTCTTAAGTACCTGTTTACCAATGAATTCCAGGGGGCCTTCGCCCCAAATCTTGGGAACCACTCACCTTGTGTGTTTACACTACCATCGTTTATTGAGATGTTCCAGACTTGTCGGCAGATTTACGTTACGGAGAAAAAAACATTTGCGTAAATAGTGTCATGGGCCATGTTTCCAGGAGAAACTCATTGTGGCCTCAGCGGTTTCGCCTGATTTCCTCCACATGCTCTCACCCCTTAAGTTGGGAATGCCCCATTGACCTCTACTTTGCATTGTGGGTGTTGCATGTGCCGATATTTTCATATTTGGATATTTTGTACGTATTAGATGCAACCGGATATTCCCAAAAGACAGACTACAGACAGCTAGTTGAAAACAACAATCCCAAATGAGCAGGAAGGACATGACCGAAAAGCCCCGACTAGACATAAACAAAACTGTACGGCAAATTGTGTACATATTTCGGGGAAGACCGGCATAAAGATGATATCTCACTCATAGTGTGAAGGCCCACGCACACCGCCGGCCTGCTACAGCTACAATGAGACGAGCTCCCATTAATATCCAATTAGAGCCATGGGCGCTTGATGTATTGCAATGGCTTTGTAAGGCCGAAATAAGCTTTCAGTTTTCTATGGGTGTATTCATGAAACCTTCACACTTCACCACTGTCTTGCTCATTTGCTCAGAGAAGCAAAGGATTTCATTCCTCAGCAAATTTCGTATATTTAATATGCCATCACAAAGCATGTTTTTTCCCCCTGATATATTATGCAACAAATAGAAAGAGCGCATAAACAAATCAAATGTACTTGCTTCAGGGATATTCAAGCTCCACCTTACCACATGTCATTCCATCATTTTCTTCTCCCTGTCATTCTCGAAACAGTTGCGGTGAGTTTAGGAGGACTGCGCTATCCCAGAAATCCCCTCGATGCTGTACACCTTAGCAGGAGGGGGCACACTCTGTGGTGTGGCTGCCCTGGTGCTCCTCATTGTTTCTACGGCGACCGACTTCTGGATGCAGTACCGCTACTCGGGTGCCTTGGCCAATCAGGGCCTCTGGAGGTTCTGCATCAATCACAAGTGCCACGCCCACACCATGACTGTGGGTGAGTGGTGGAGTGTACAGAAACGATTTAACTCATGTATTAGGATCTGCTGTTTTGTCCATTTGATGTTACTCTATTGATTCTCACTGTTTTTGTTGTTGCTCAATGCAAATGTGTTTTACGCACAGAGTGGCTATGGTTATTTCACTAGTCTTGACCCATAGACTACATTTGACAGTTTTGTCGATTACTGATGTTAACACAGTATCCCATAAGCATCTATCCTGCATTTAAGGAACCCGAACCAGTAAGGCCGCACATAGCAGGTAAAGAAACGAATATTAATTAACTGCGGAACACAAAAAATGAAATCTATTTTGCATCCATTATCCAATTACTACTATAATATACAGGAAGCCTGTCACCACCTGACAATGGAAATCCCTCTAGACATCTTAGTGGTGTCAGATCAGGACATGCCTCTAGGCATCTCTATGTTTGTGTTGTCCCCTATTAGAGGCATCTGCCCAATTTAGGTGGCTATTTTGGTGTGGTTCATTGGGTATTTATTGTCTGTGTTAATGGCATTGGTTGTTGATGTGGCGTGTTGTTTTTGTTTATGACCACAAAAACCTGGTTTTGTTTCTGCCAGCTCATAATATATTGTAGATGATACGCCCTACAGTAATATATTGTAGATGATACGCCCTACAGTAATATATTGTAGATGATTTGCCCTACAGTAATATATTGTAGATGATTTGCCCTACAGTAATATATTGTAGATGATTTGCCCTACAGTAATATATTGTAGATGATACGCCCTACAGTAATATATTGTAGATGATTTGCCCTACAGTAATATATTGTAGATGATTTGCCCTACAGTAATATATTGTAGATGATACGCCCTACAGTAATATATTGTAGATGATTTGCCCTACAGTAATATATTGTAGATGATTCACCCTACAGTAATATATTGTAGATGATTCGCCCTACAGTAATATCTTGTAGATGATTCACCCTACAGTAATATATTGTAGATGATTTGCCCTACAGTAATATATTGTAGATGATTTGCCCTACAGTAATATCTTGTAGATTATACGCCCTACAGTAATATATTGTAGATGATTTGCCCTACAGTAATATATTGTAGATGATTTGCCCTACAGTAATATATTGTAGATGATTTGCGCTCCAGTAATATCTTGTAGATGATTTGCCCTACAGTAATATCTTGTAGATGATTCGCCCTACAGTAATATATTGTAGATGATTCACCCTACAGTAATATATTGTAGATGATTCGCCCTACAGTAATATATTGTAGATGATTTGCGCTCCAGTAATATATTGTAGATGATTCGCCCTACAGTAATATATTGTAGATGATTCGCCCTACAGTAATATATTGTAGATGATTCACCCTACAGTAATATATTGTAGATGATTTGCGCTCCAGTAATATCTTGTAGATGATTCGCCCTACAGTAATATATTGTAGATGATTCGCCCTACAGTAATATATTGTAGATGATTTGCCCTACAGTAATATATTGTAGATGATTCGCCCTACAGTAATATCTTGTATGACGGGTTCCTCTTCACGCAGCCTTCTGGGATGCAACTAGGGCCTTCATGCTGCTGTCTGTATTGAGCTGTTTCACTGGTGTGCTGCTGGGTTTGACCGCCTTCGTCAACGGCACTAAGGGCAAGAGGGTTCGGACGGGCGGCATTGCCCTGCTGCTGTCAGGTAAATACCGGGGAGCTGTCCGGTAAACACTGTAAACAACGGGGAGCTGTCAGGTAAACACTGTAAACAACGGGGAGCTGTCAGCTAAACACTGTAAACAACGGGGAGCTGTCAGGTAAACACTGTAAACAACGGGGAGCTGTCAGGTAAACACAGACGGAGCTGTCGGATAAAAAACATAAACACTGGGAAAACTGTCTGGTAAACACAGAGGGAGTGCAGTCTTGGAAAATTATAAAAAAGTAGATATTTGAATAATTATTTAATTTCTCCACCACATTCTTTGGTTTCCTTCCTCAGGTTTTCTGGCTCTGTTAGCGCTGGCCATCTACACCGGTGTGACGGTGAACTTCTTTGGCAAGCGCTTTCTTGATTGGCGCTTCTCCTGGTCGTATATACTGGGTTGGGTGGCCATCATCTTATCGTTTGCCGCTGGTAAACTCCTCTATTAATCTCTTTTGTCTTAATGGATAGTTTATGATTGTGGCAGTTTAACCCATATATATACAGACTTACAGAGTGCTCGGAAGCAATCATATCACTTATTGTTTTGTGTAGAAAAACATAGTCTCTGTGCTTAACATTTTTCTTCCCTGAGATACTTAGTGGACAGGGACCTCAGATTTAATACAATCGCAGGTTAGAGGAGTTTTGCCTTTGTAAGAGTATTTTCAAACTGATATTTAAAAGCAGCAACACCATGTCTCAAAACTGTCATCCTAATAAGTTGTGTAGTAAGTTCCTCTGAAGCCAGTGTCTTCAGCATTATGAATAATGACTCATCCACATCACTGCGGCTTCAAATTTCAGGTGCTTTTCAACTCGGTGCGTATCAGAAGAACATTGCAGAACTGCCTTCTCCCAACGTTCAAGAAACCTAATTGGAACATATTTCATTTCTGCCCACTAAAAAATAAGCCTTTGGCAAAAATCTGCTGAAAAGATTAAATACCATATTTAACTCTTGCCTGGTGTCCTTGCTTAATTGATTACATACGATGTCCTCATTTCATTATCAATAATATATTAACAGTCCGTTTTTCTGCTTGGAAATAAACAGCACAGGACGTTTCATCACTATCCAGGCCATCACATCAACTTGTGTGCATCATAATCAGTGTGGTTAACAAATAAATAGGGAAACAGGGACTTCTACACAACTGTTGCAGAACTACACAAATATTGAAACTTATTATAATAATATTGAACTGAAATTGAAGTTGCGGTGTAACTGAAAAAACCCAAGCAACCAGACTCCCAAAATATCTGCTTTATTTACTCAAACCAGACTTTCCATATTGTGTTCAGTTCGTACAGCCACACTGCAGCTCTTCAGTACTTTCAGCCGGGTTAAATTTGTTCAGCCCTATCTCTTGACTTACAGAAACAGGGGCGGGGGGGGGCTGTAATTTAGCCAACTGCTTATTCTTATTAACAGAAACATAAGTGATTTGCCTCTGCTGTTTCTCTACTCACCACTAGGTGCTGTAAAGCCAATTCTGAGTAGAGTGGCATTATGAACAGAAAGACTAAGAGCAAAGTGACAACAGAAATAATGTTTACACTTTCATCTACATCATCATCATCATTGTACATTTTGCATAACAAACAAAAAGGACAGAACTTCTAGCAACATACGATTTATTTTTTTAAACAGTACCAAAGCAAAATCTCACAGAGACCATTACATAGAATACAACGAGATAACAATTGGTAGAAAAAGTATTTACAACACTAGAATAGTGCATAACCACAAATACTACCCTATTGAGATTCTTGCATTGCGAACATTTGGAGAGATTGAACATGCTCAAGAAGACACAAATGACTGCCTGTGACTGTAGACCGACTGTCTACAAAATGACCGTGAGTTGTATAACATTTCTTGACAAAAGCAGGTCAGTCACAACTTTGATCCTCTCAAACACTGCCATTTTAAGTGTGCTTCCCCCTGGTGAGGAGGTCTATAAATGAACATTGCTGCTTAATGGCATAATGGCAAACAAGTTACATTACAACAGCCTGACAACTAACCAATCACATGAGGAGAAAAAAAGGTCACCAATGTCGGTAATAGGCGTTCATTTGTCAGTTAAAAACAATACAGAAAAATAAAATAATTTAATGTCACTGGGTAACGGTTCACAGGTTACAGACAGTGTGAAGTTAAAGCTCCCTCAGTGAACAACCACATTTTTCAAGTGAACCAGCCGAAACCCAGAGAGCAATAGACGTGACACGTAAAAGCGGTAAATCTAAAACTCTGGCATTTGCACCCAGCCCTGAGATTAACAAACAAAAGGTTTTAGCACCATCAAACACTAGATTACTAATCACTGGTTGTCCCATAATCTCAATTTAATGTGTTGCATTTGGATTGACAGGTAAATATTTTAAAGTGCACACACTCTCCAGAGCCGTTTCTCCTCAAGTTTAAACAAACAAACAAGCAAACAACATGCATAAGAATTTTTTTGCATTTTGAAATGTATTTTCTGGACCACCATTTTTTCCTAGGTTGCCTGCAGCCCTGGTAGCACCATTTGATACCGGTTTACTGAAGGTTGTTCTACCAACGGGTCACCCAAATGGAAACACCCCTCATTATCATTTCTCAGTCAAGTATCCAATGAGGCCATGTAGAAACATGACATAAGATCCCACAAAGTCATCTAAATATCCACTGTACAGTCCTGAGACGCCTGATCCCCGAGAAACAAAACGCTTGTTCCCAACAGGCCGGTGAAGGATTAGACGTTTCTTTGCATTTAACACGTCAGTTCCTGCATACATTACAGATGTCGTCGCCAGATACGTTAATCTGAGCATGCAAACAGTTGTCATTTGGTACGCCCACAGTTGTCATTTGGTACGCCCACAGTTGTCATTTGGTACGCCCACAGTTGTCATTTGGTACGCCCACAGTTGTCATTTGGTACGCCCACAGTTGTCATTTGGTACGCCCACAGTTGTCATTTGGTACGCCCACAGTTGTCATTTGGTACGCCCACAGTTGTCATTTGGTACGCCCACAGTTGTCATTTGGTACGCCCACACCTACTTTGACGAACAAAGTAATAGAAAGAAAAGAAAAACCTACTTGTTAGAAAACGTAGGGCTACAACAGCATCAAGAATGAATGTGATTCTGCCTTTTCTGTGTGTTTATGATGCACACATACAAGACATTCTTAATCACTGATCATTAAACTGATTAAAACTAATACTGGTGATCAAGGAGCAACAAACAGGACACAGTCAAGAGGGGAACTCAAAATGGCTGCTCCGCCGAGTGAGCTGTGTCCGATCGTCATTGTTGTCAGGATGGCCGATGAGCAGAAAAAACTTCTGAGTACAGACTGTTTTAGTAGTGAAAGATTAATTACAGATTAACTCGAAGCCCTAAACTGCAGTAGTAGCAAATTAAGAATGAAAGTAATCTGTACAATTGAGCAAAAGACGTGCACATTGTATCTTCGGCAAGGCACTGTCCTTCCACGACACTGGGAAGTTTTAGAACCGATGCCCGACTACACTTCAACCGGCAGTCTGCACAGACCACATGCTTGTGGAGAGAACACGTGGAAATCACATAATGTCAAAATTAAATGTGACTGAAGAGATGTTCTCCGTTTGAGCCAGTGGCCTTTTCAAGTCGTTCACAGAAGCAGCTAATTGGTTCTGCATGTCAGCTAGGCCCCGCCTACTGCACGTTGTGGTTTGCCTCCGTCTAGACATCTTAAATGTAGCCCTTTAAGTTACCCGTTTGTCTTAATTACACAGGGAGTTACTCATGAAACCAGGGAGCGGCCAGCCGTCTCTGGAACACCAGGGCTCCAGGCTTGGATTCCAGGATAGATGCTTCATCACAAACTCAGGATCTCTTCTTTCATTGGTCGATCAGCAGCTGATGCCATATGGTCACACTCTCCAGTCATGAGATGTTCTACTGGACGATCAGGAGGATGTGTCCTTGTACCTAGAAGAAACAAAAGGTGTGAGTCTATTGACTATCGCTGAAAGGCAGAATGTGTTATGTGGAGACCGTTGAGGGGGCTGGTGGTCGTCTTACCCCCTCTGTATGGAGAACTCATGGAGGGCTCCCAGAGAAGTCAGCTGTTCCTCCAGAGCTACGATCCGGAGTCCGATGTATCCAGATGATAACAGCAGCAGGACCACCCTGAAACAAAAACCGGAACGTTCACTTGTTTTGGTCTTTTCGAAGATTCAATGTTGATTCTTTTGTTTTGTGGCGATAGAACCGAGATGACAAAGCAGAGAGAATATGGAAACAGATTTGAACGAAAGCATCAGGGTCAGAGGTTCAGTGTGCCCTAGGTCAAAACATTGTTAGAATGCCATCAGCACACACATAATATTTAAAAGTCAAAGAGAACACAAGCTCACATAGCAGGTATGACTAGATATTTGGAGACTGTAACATTAGCCAAAGTATGCAGCTTATGTCAAAATACTGGGATTGATTGAAAACACCACTCAAAAAGAAGAATGATTTGTTTGTAAAATTTCCCAGTCAGCAAACATTTATCCATTTCCTTATCATACTACTCGTTGGGAACAAGTTAGTTACCAAGCAAACACACTATTTATTTTGTGAAATGAGACTATGTCGACCCAATCCAACTGAACAAACACAGTCCGGTCTTCATGCATACAACCCAGACTGTGGCAGAGAGATCAGGTAGATGTGTGTTTAAACATTAGTAGTCAGTCAGTCAGTCAGTAGTCCCTTACAATATTAGGTAGATGACCAGTAGCACGTTGAGGTTACTGGCGTCTCTCTGTACCAGGAGTGAGCGGGCGTTCTCCGTTATGCTCCAAACCCAGCAGCCACCTGGACACAACCACATGAAAAACACTGTTAACCTCCACAAACGTGGCTTTAGGAGTTTAAAAATAAGTCTGACACAAACATAAGTCCATATTGTGTGTGTGTGTGTGTGTACCTGAGAGGTCATCAGAGGAGCTTTCGTTTTGCATGGAGTGTGTACTTCTGGAGGAGTGTTCTCCATTTGGGACGAGGCCTGATGAAAAACAACAAAACATGAATTAATCCTCAGTGCGTTTCCACATCAGCACAATGTCATCTATTATAAAGCTCATATATGGTTATTTGTTCTGTCCCTGTCTGAGACATGTATTTTGGTTAAACCACAGGATGCTAAGGATGTAGTGTTCTGAGGTACAAATGATATAACGTCTACAGTATCCATTTCCTAGATCTGTCTGCAGGTTTGAAATGGAGAGAGTGCAGACGTTACATATTAGTAATACACACACCGAATTAACACTCACCTCTGTGCGTTTTGAGCGGAGGCGGTTCGAGGAAGAGTTTGGGTTCGGATCCGTCCAGCTGGTTGAAACTGTCCTCCAGACTAGACTGACTGGAGTGCTGAGGAGACCAGTGCCAGAGGTCAAACAAAACCGCTCCCGAAAACAGGCGAAGAAACGTCCAGAGGACGATAAACAGCAGGGACGTAAACTCACCACCAGTTTTCCCTGATCGAAGCTATTCTCTGCAGAGGATAACAGAGGACTGCTGTTGGCACTTCGGTCCTCCAGCTGAGTACAGACGGACCTCAGGAGGTTGAAGCACGACTCCCGGTTTCGAAAAGACACAAACAGGTACTGTAACCAACAGAGGGGGAGGAGTTTCAGCACTGAGCCCGTTACCAGGCAACCATAAATCGCCACACAGTTAAATTAAGGCCTGAGACTAACGGTGAACCCTGACCTTTGCCCCCTCTGTGGTGCGGATGGATAAGGCGTTGGGCACCAGGAGGGCCGTGTTCTGCTTCTTCACAATACGGACGGTCGCTACGGCGATCACCAGCTGGAGAGAAACACAGTAGAAGAGAAGTTAGGTTCACGTGATCCGAGAAGCGGCCAGGTTGGTCACGGGCGGTGCCGGTGAAGGCTCGATGGACTCGCCCCGCTGGAAGAGAAGGCTCACCTTGGTGTCCTTAAGCAGAACAGAGGAGTGGAAACACGCATTGTGTTCGGTTATGTAGAGCCGGCCGTGATAAAGCACCTCCTTCTGCAGAGCACAGATGTACGCTAGGGAGGGGAAAGGAGGCGCACATGTTGGTTATACAAGGCCTGGCAGTGTGGACACACACACACACACACACACACACACACACACACACACACATGTTAAGTGGTAAATCAACTTGCAGCATTGCCAAACATGTCCTAGTTTCAGTGATCCGTCCAAAATATTCTACATATTTTCATAACTATTTGAGAAGCACTAAGCTTCCATGATTTTGGTATTTGACAAATGTCAGTTTGACTACACAGCCATCTTTGGCAGAATATAACATTTAAAAAAAGTGAATTACCATGAAGCAAGTTTTCACTCTCCGGAATATCAGGAAACAGCTTGTGAAATGTTTTGTTGTGCTTCATAAAACTCTGTGGAACGAAAGGTGTGGACAAGCATTACAAAATATTCATAAAGGGGTCAATAATTTTTCAATAATTTCTAAAAACAAGTGTCTAGCGATTACAATAGTCAACGGTATAAAAACAAGAAAAGAGTGAACATACACTTTGTGAACCGACAGTCTCAGTCCTCTCAAAACTCTTGTCCACATTAAACATCTGCGACCTGAGAAAAACAAGAACAATCTCTATGAGGTTTTTGGTTTCAGTGGTTTCCAGACAAACCTAACAGACAGAAGCAAAGCCTAAGTTTCACTATGAATTGAACAAGTGTTCCGCATCTGTGACACATTTTGAAGGCCTCACAGAGCACCATTCTCACAGTCCTGACAAACACATTTTTTTTACCAAACAGAGAACACGCATGACCACTGGCGTAGCCCACGGCAACGTGACGGTGTAGTTACCTGATGGATGCTTGCCGGGTCATAATTCTGGTCTGTGGCTGGCGCTCCATCCGGGCCTCCTCCAGACTAATGGCCGTCCTGGACTTCTCCAGTTTCTTGATCTCCTTCACAGACAACCCCCCACTCTCTACTGGGTAGCTGAAAAAGATTACAGGAGGTATTCAGTGACGGCGCAAAAATAAATAAAAACTAGAAACACCCAGACACACATACACACAAAACGCCCTGGCACCCTGCCTTTATAGGCTTAACTATAATAAAGGCACGTGTTGAATATGAATGATGGGCTTCCAGGAAACACACAAATCTGTTAACATTTTAACTGGTGCAACAAATTGCAAAAAAGTAAAGCCGCCCTCTGCGTCACTCTCTCCTGCAGACGACAGTGAAAGTAAGAAATGATTAAACGTTTGTCCCTGTAGTTGATGGAGCCTCGCACATAGAGGACATAAAGAAAGTGGACTTCATATACACACACTGACCTCCCAGTTACTTGACCCAGAACGGATATTTCACAGTTGAAGGACAATATGATATCTTTATTACTCGTGGGAAAGGTGACAGTTTCACATGTCTCATCATTAAAATACAACTTTAGGATCATACTAAACTACTAGGAAGAGACATTATTTCTGGTAAAGAGTTCAGTGACCCGTTTTGTTATATAATAAATCATGTTATATAAAACCATGGTAAAGTAAACATCTACATCCAACACGATCACGTGAAGTCTTGAGAAACCCTCTATGATCCAGGTCCAAATGTATGTCATTTGACACTTCTAACAATGCAGAGTTAAAAACACAAAATAAATCTAATAAACAAAATAGTAACACTCAAGTCAATGGCAAAAAAAAAAAAAAACATTAACCAAATCGGCCAAAACTGCCACTACATCTTACCCATTCAGATGTGACTTCCTTGACGAACGAAAACCCATGTATCTGTTCATGGCATGTCCTTAATTTGCCCCATAGCACTAATGACATTAATCCACGGTTTGCAGTCAAAGCCAAAACAAAAACTAGTTCAGAACCGAAGCCTGTAGTCGTTCCAGTACATCAAGGATGTGGCTTTGTATTGAAATGGTGTGACATCTCGTAGGAGCTGACGTAGACATTAGAGCCCCGCCTCCTGCCCATACACACGAGAGCCCCGCCTCCTGCCCATACACACGAGAGCCCCGCCTCCTGCCCATACACACGAGAGCCCCGCCTCCTGCCCATACACACGAGAGCCCCGCCTCCTGCCCATACACACGAGAGCCCCGCCTCCTGCCCATACACACGAGAGCCCCGCCTCCTGCCCATACACACGAGAGCCCCGCCTCCTGCCCATACACACCCCGCCTCCTGCCCAGAGCCCCGCCTCCTGCCCATACACACGAGAGCCCCGCCTCCTGCCCATACACACGAGAGCCCCGCCTCCTGCCCATACACACGAGAGCCCCGCCTCCTGCCCATACATAGAGGAGCGATGCAGTGGGAAACAAAACCTCAGCTCAGAGTAAGAGTGCATATGAAGCTACTGTATGCATGGAGTTAGTTCAAAGTGTAACAGAACGGGGAGCACTTGAGAAACACAGGTGTGTTTGGGTGTGTAGCTACGCCAGAAGGCTTCACCAACTGGTCTGTCAAGTTTTTCCCTTGGGAAAGAGTGTGTGCCATGTCAACACCGATGCTCGTCACGCTATGGGCCGACAGCTTTAAACCATGTTCACGACGCGTAATACACATGCATGCCAAACCAAAGCACCCCCAGGAGAGTTGGAGATCTGGTTCAGCCTGGTCCATGCAGAACTCTAATCTAAAGGCCAAACAAAATGGCTGTGAATAACTTCCCGTTTTACCCTAGATAATGCACTGTTCCAGTGAACACAACAGGGAATACAGCATTCCTCAAAAGATGCAAGTAAAGGCTGTCATCAGAGCAGTGAATAATTACAGTTAGTGTCTGTCAACTGAAGATCCATCGACTTGCAGTTAATCACACAACAGGGTTGTTGAAACCCATTTGGATAAGTGTTGGAAATACTATTAGGCAAATGTCCACCACACAACACACATCCTGCTGTAAATGTTTAAACGTGCCAGGTCAGTCCTGTTTGGTGACACGGAGACTAGTAGCAGCGCCAATAAGCAGTTTGCTACTCACACGGACGGTCAACAAGTGTTGTAATGTATTCCAATATCTACATACAGACATGGGGAAATACAACACAGCTACAACACAGGCCAGGCAGTAAGAGGTCACGATCAATCAGCTACACTGAAGAACATAAAACATTAATCATGTATGATTGAGAAACTGAAATGGTTGACTGGAAAACCACGTCACTTAATCTTTGTTCGGCCATTTAACAAGCAGTCATCATCCCTGCATTTGGCATACGATCAAAGAAACATCTCACGACATTTCCGAGATGCAGATGCTTTATAATTCCATCGTACGTGACGTCTCGATATTGGAACAGTTAGATACAGAAATCCAAACATTGTGACCTTTGCGACGGCAATGATAACGTATATCTAGTGGATTGGAAACTCGTTAGTTAAAACTTTGTCAACACTTGAGAGTGTGAAAGCCCAGAAGAGTGGAAAATCAGGTTGGGTTGTAGGGAGCTAACCCCCACGGCCAGGCTGAACCTAAACAGTGGGAATAGAGCCAATAATATACTCCAATATATGTTATAATTCACTTATATAGCTGCATTGATAACTAGTTCATAATAAGGGTTTGTGTTTTATCCTGCTCTATCCAGGCACTCCACATCCTGGCGTGCCTATCAACCATTTGGAGCTGTGGTATACTGGCCACACACACACACACACACACACACGCACGCACACGCCTAATTACTTGACTGCATTTCGGCGTTCGATGCATTTTTCGAACCTAATAGTGTCAAAAGGACTTTTCTGCAGAGTCAGCAGGCTGGACTTGAACCAGTGCTGCAGCAGTACATGCACTAGCGACACGCTAAACCTCAGGACCACCCCAGGCCAAACTGACTTCACCTTGTTCTGTAGCACATAATGCCTGGGGGAACTCTGTGCAAACCGGGCTGCCTTTGGTTCTAGTTAAAGAGACCTGACCCAAGCCGGGAAGCCAAATTAACACAACACTAAATTCTCTGGCCTGGGATGGGCTGTCATCCAAGAATGTCAGTGACGTCTGGCGGATGACTTCTGGGAATTGTGCTTTTTGTTAATGTCATCGAAAAAATGCAAGAGAAACTTACAGAACAGGCCGGTTCTGCATGTTACAGAAGGTGGGCCACAAGGCAACGAAGGAAAAAATGCTGAACTCCTAAGCCATGCCACGTAACCTGCGACTGAGATGCGCGCACACACACACACACACACGCGCACACACGCACACACTTAATAACAGTTTTTCTTAGCATTGGCTAGCATCACACAAATGTCAACTACACAGTCGTCTGCAGAGGACGTCCAATAAAAAGCGGTTCTCTCTGACTGCCTGGTTGACACTTTGTATCAATCAGGTTCAAAGCCTCAATTGAGCCCTCTAACGCGGGCCAAAAGCGTGTCACATTCGACCCAAATCACAAAGTAACACTGAAGCCCTATTCAAACGAAAAGGGGAAGGGAAACGCTGACAATCATTTGCATGGAAGACAAATCTAAATAGCATATTCACTTTTACCATAAAGCCTGACAGACTGTTTGCGGTGGACGTTACCTCGGTTGAAAGGCTCCTACGTCTGTACTTCCTTGATCAAATCTATGGAAATGCCCAAGGAAAGTGTTCGTCACCCGGTGTCTGTTACAAAGTCCCAGCCCACACAAAGCACAAATAAGGAAGTCACATCCCATTTATCTCAGACATCTGCTCGGTACAGCAGAGGCCATGAACTTTAACCCACTTCCTGCATGCGAAGGAACCAATTATCTATTACTATTCCACCTGACTCGGTGGGGCAAATTCAGAATAAAAGTTGTGCACCACATCCGTTGCCAAGAGCTGGAAATATATTTTATTTTAAAACCTGCAAATCATACGGTGTGTGTGTGATATGATGACACAACAGTGTACAGAGGTTCAGTCGAACACGCTAACCTGTTATCAATGTACAGATTGGTCTTCTGAACAAACCCGGAGAATTTGTGTTCAGCCTGACACACAGACACATTTCTGAGCCTACGGGGGCAGGAGGACAGAGCCAGAAGACGGTCACACTCAATGACATATATTTAGAGAGTGGGGGGGTTTGAATATTTAATTAACACACACACACACACACACACACACACACACACATCTGTTGAATGTTGTCACTATTTAACACACACACACAGGCCACAAAGTCATCAATGTTCGTTGGGGAAATATTTTCACCATGGCAGAAAGAATCCAGTACATCGGATTCTGAGGTCTTGATTAAATTCATCCACGTTTTTGGGACACATCGTTGACGACTAGAGACGCAGCCTCACTCCTCCGGCCTCACTCCTCCGGCCTCACTCCTCCGGCCTCACTCCTCCGGCCTCACTCCTCCGGCCTCACTCCTCCGGCCTCACTCCTCCGGCCTCACTCCTCCGGCCTCACTCCTCCGGCCTCACTCCTCCGGCCTCACTCCTCCGGCCTCACTCCTCCGGCCTCACTCCTCCGGCCTCACTCCTCCGGCCTCACTCCTCCGGCCTCACTCCTCCGGCCTCACTCCTCCGGCCTCACTCCTCCGGCCTCACTCCTCCGGCCTCACTCCTCCGGCCTCACTCCTCCGGCCTGATCAATAGGTAGTAAGACCCTCACTGGCCAATCAGAGGTTAGATAAGCCTCCTGTATCAGCCGATAATTTGAATGGTCACCATAGGGACCTACACAAAAGGTGTCCTCCGGGGGGCGTGGCTTAAATTGTTTGTGTTAAATTAGCATAATAAAAGGAGTCGTCAAATATTTGATGGTCGCAAACAAATACATGAACGGGCCCATCAGTTGGTGAATTCCTGTCCACTATCAGGAACATTTCAAATGGAAATGGATTCACTTGAACGGCAGAAGGGTCACACACACAATGAGCTGGTGTACCATGTCACTTCACGGCGTGAACACGGCTCCATTTCATAAGCGAAACAGAACCGTGATCCGTTTACCGGGGGGAGGGGCTGAACTGGGGAGACCCCCTGGGGAGCTCATGTTTACAACACAGCCTTTCAACCCACCGCTGAGATATCGGGTCTTCAAGGATTCACTTAACTTAAGAGCTCAATGGGGGCGAGAAACAGTTATCAAATGTCTAACAAATTATTAAAATGTATATTTACAAAAACACACAAACAAGCGTAAATGGCAGGGACCTTTCAAATACAACTTGGAAATTGTTTCCAAAGTACGGCGTTGTGCCATCTAGTGGTCAACAACTGCAACAGCACCATAGTCCAGTCAGGCACTTGGCCGAACAGCTGATCTTTAATCACCCAATCGCATTGCAGTGAAATGAAAAGATCAGACTACATCTGGCCTTTACCGAGCTTCCTAAAAAAAACAGCTCTCAAACACACAAATAAACAAACAATAGGGGAAGTGTTTCTTCAGCTTTCAACACTTATCCCACAGAAGCATGCCATTAGACAACATGTTGTCAGTACAACCCACAAGACCGCTTCATACCCTGTTTGTTCCTCAATATGTGAGAACAACAGCTAAACACACCATATCAATGTGAATGGGAGTCAACTAGACTCTCCCTGCTATATAGAAACACCAGACAGAACAGACAACACGCTATGGAGGGCCGAACCATCGGCAAATCTCAACAATGGGGAGAAAAACAGAAACACAGTCACTCCCTCTTGAAACGTGGACAACTCAGGCTCAGGAAAGAAGGTCAAGCAGAAAGAAGATGGAGCAAGACAGGGCACTTACAGCCAGCGGCCAAAACACCCAGCTCGTGGCACAACGCCAGAACAGAAAGTGTGTTTTGTGGGCGTCACAAGGCCAACATGAACGGGGCTTTTGCCACTTCCCCCACATGCAGCAGCAGAGAGACAGAGGGGCTTTATTCCACAGCAGCCCTGTGACAATTGAACAGAAGTCAGACCACCAGACAAGAGAGACAGAGTTCTGTGGAAGTCTCCAGTCAGCTGTGACTGGCAGAGGTATTGCAATACACTTTCTGACTAAAACCTCACAGTAGTCATTAGCACCATGCTGTGAGTCAACACACACACACACACACACAACCACGGCCTAACTATACACCCCAGTCCGGGCTACAGATCTGGTTTTTACCCCTTTAATCAAGTCAGGCTCCCTCCCTCTTCCGTTGCATAAGGGCTGCTAAATTAAGCTGTCCAGGGCCACGGGTGCTAAGCTCCCTCCTTAAGCATCCTTACGAAGCCAAAATGGACACTCCCTGTAGATCTCTGTCTTCACGAACAGTACAAGTTATCTAGCACAAGATGACCCCTGCTCCAATGTCACTTCTACAGAACATAGCTTGAACATAGCTTGCTCATTATGAGATGAACAGATAGATATAATACGGGCAGATAATAAGGGCTTGTTTACTCTACGCTACTTTTCGAAGAAGGGTCTAAGAGGTGAAGTATTTTGTTGTGTAAACCCACAGCGTTGCCATATTTGTGATAGACACATCACTTTCCATTTATTGGGTTGCATCACACCAAGCAGGAGAACCCCTAAAAAAAATATAGAACTGAGAACATAACATAGAATGTGATACTTTTGTCAGGGAAGTTGGGGAATTCGAAAAGGATGTTTCGTCAGTCCAGCTCTATATAATGCTGTCACAAATCTGTTTCCCGTGAACGATCCGGCAAAGTATTCTGGTTCATAAATCGCATAATGTAAACATGCCCTAAGTGGGGGTATGTGGGCCGGGCTTAGACAGTGACCTTACAGAGGTCATATGAATAAATACAACATGGCTTTATCCTGATGGTGGTAATTCCTGGAGCTGGATCATCCTCACAACCAAGAAAAGAAATAAACAGTGGTGTCATTCTGACCCACATAGGATGAAGGCAAGGAGATGAGGTAATGCGTCTTCCTGAACAAGAGGCGATGAAGAGATTAGGAACTGTCCAGAAGAACCGGTGCATTATAACGTGTAATAACAGACCAATGTACACTGTCCGTCTGCACTGAGCTCAACACACACACACGCCTTTAGCTAACATGTTGCTGTAAGGCCCATGTGGACCTGTTTTAGAATTAACGGATCTAGTTTGTTTGACTGTAGGCCTGGTTTCTTATGGTAACTGACGCACCCAAATGCAAACATAACCACTGTACCATGTACGGCTGTTTACATTATGACAAGATCAACTTGGGGCATTTCTGTTCCCACTTCCCCATGTAGACCACCATATATTGTGCTGTTTAATCGTGAATCTGTGCACTTATATTAAAACTACAAGTAAACATAAACCAAGATAAGTTCACTCGTTGCAATAATTATCATGTGTAGCCTGTTCATTGAGACCGACCAATGCATCTCAATACATACTGTAGTAGGCAAACTAATGTGCATTATATTACTCAGATCAAGTCCTGCTGTTTGCAGACACAAGACAATAGTAGTATTTAAAGAGCCTCCCAACTATCGCGAGAGAACCTAAATATGTTTACATGTGACCAATGGGGGGTTAATCACGTACTCATTTAACGATACGTTTTCTAGCAAAAGTCATCAGACATCCAATTATGTCTAATCATCCAAGTGCCAGCGTGGTGTGTTTCATTACTTAGAGCCCTGCAGAAGCACATTCAATGGGCTGTTATTACAACACCGTTACACAAACAGATAACATGAACGACTAAGGGAATCTGGATGCAAAACCTACTGCAACAATACGATTAACAACACTAAACTAATGATTTAGAAAAGATGACATCCTGTTTTATAGGAAACATGCTAGCTGGCCACGTTAGCATCTCCGTTAGCATCTCCGACCTGAATGTAGCGGTTTCATTAAACAGTAGTTATCTTTACCTTTCTTTCATAAAGTGCTTGATTCGGACGAGTGCCTTCTCATCGATCTTCCTTAGGAAGCTTTTCAATCTGTCTCTCTTGTTTTCCAGCATTCTTCCTCCAGCCGGTGTCGGGCTTTCACTCGAGGCTCCGCTCCACCGGTGATGCTACACGCCGACCGACCGACTCCCAGAATTCACTCAGCTTCTGCTTTCCCCTCTGACTCCATCTATGGTGATTAGGCAAATTACCTTAAATCGGACCAAGCGCATCGGCCAATGAGAACGCCGGGAAAGTTAGAAAAAAATGTCATGTCAGGTCCATCCGCCAATCAGGACGCGGTACCTCGCTGGCTCTCTCCGCCCATTGCCTTTTATGGGTAGCCACACCCTCTTTCTTGTGGCATCGACCCTAATGTTGAACCGTCCAGATCTTTTCTTATGATTTAGAGAGCCGCACTCTTAACGGTTTACTGTATTGATAACATATATGCTTGAAAACCACACCTTTGGTTTGTTGTCTGTAACACACGTTTGACATTTCAGCCAATCTGAGAGCTTTTGTGAATAGTACTAGTGTTTTTAATTTTTATGCATCATAATTTACTTTAGCAAAGATTAGTGGTGAAACTGTAACCTCTGTAATATAGCAATCTGTTAAGAGATACTAACCAATGAAAAGATGTAGATCTAGGGTCTTTTTACTGCTGGGGTCAGTGGAAATATTGGAGTTGGTCCCTGATTAGATCATTTGATATATAATTTATTTTTTTAACAACAATCAAATTTGTCTATGTCATTTTGGCCAAAGGATTTATTAAACATTTAGAGAAGTCCTAATGACTGTTCATAATTGAGGAAATTCATGGTGCCGCAAAAATGATTCTCTAAAGCAACTGTCAGCAGTTTTGTGTCTGACAAGCTCATACATTTACGGTACTAACTACAAACTTAGTGAATGGATCAACTACTAGTGATTAACACAACTGCAGAGGCAGTGAATGCTGGTGACTATTGTCATTCGACCACAGGCCATTTTCGGGGGGGGGGGCACCCTGCGGTGAGCCACTGACCACTGTCACTCCCTTCCCCCACATCTTGTCAGACAACAACTGCAACACCAAATGGTGTAAGACCGCTCCTTCAGTCAGAATTACCCATGAGACCTAACTTAACATTTATTAGGATAGTTTGCTCATTAAGAGATGAACAGATAGCCGGTCAGGGATAATACTGGCTTGTATACGCTATACTACTTTTCAAAGAAGACTTGAGGCGGGTAATGCTTACGTTGTGTAAAGCCACAGCTGTGCCATATTTTAGATAGACACATTACTTGCCATTTATTGGATATCTCCTCATCAGGCAGAAACACCTTTTCAAATAAGTTGTAAAGAATGAAACGTTGAAAGTGTTTTTTTGGGGGAAGTCACAGCATTTGAAAAATGCTTTTTCCGCAGTTCAGCTGTATGTCGGATCCGCCTCTACTACACATGAGAACAGAGGAAGCACTGTGATGCCACATGATAACCAAATGAACACGCCACTGTGGAGAGAGAAATCCGGAGATCCAGCCTCCAATAACACCCCAAGACCGTCTGTTTAAAAAACCATTGCAGTTATAATCACTATACCGCCTACAGGCACTGAGAATGGTAATTGGTACTTATAGAGACATAGTGCACAACACTTACATGATTGGCCAACACATCTATCCAATGGATGGTGAGCGTATTAGACATAGGGATAGAGACATTTGATGTACACATTTTCAGTGAACTACACAGCATCTATGTATTTAACAAATCACCGCTAGTTGGTGGCTGAATGTGGTGAACTTGAACTGATGAGCCAATACATTATGAGCGCCTGTTTACTTGTTGGTTCGCCGCGTGCTGTCAAAACAGCGCCGACCTGCCGAGGCATGGATTCTACAAGACCCATGAATGTGTCCTGTGGTATCTGACTCAAACACATTAGCAGCAGAACCTTCAAGTTCTGTAAGTTGTGAGGTGAAGCTGTCTTGGATTTGACTTTGTGGTCCAGCACATCCCACAGATGCTCAATCGGATTGAGATCTGTGGAATTTGGAGACCAGGACAACATTGTGATTCCTCGTCGTGTTCCTTAAACCATTCCTGATCAGATGTGTGCAGTGTGGCAGGGTGCATTATCCTGCTGAAAGAGGCCACTGCCATCTGGGAATATCACTGCCATGATGACCTGTACCTGGTCTGCAACTATGTTTAGGCCGTAGCACGTGTCAAATTGACTTCTACATAAATGCCCGGACCCAGGGCTACCCAGCAGAACATTATCCAGGACATCACACTTCCTCCACTGGCATCCTGGTGCCTTCACTTCCCCAAGTAAACGACGGACACGCTCACAGCCGTCTACTAGAGGTAAAAGAATACGCGAGTCATCTGGCCAAATGACCTTTAACATTCAACAAAGGTCGAGCTCCGACACTGACATGCATATAGGTGCTTTTAAACGGTGAACAGAGGTCATCATGGCACCCCCAGACACAGCAGGGTTTGTTGCACTCTGTGTTGTGACACATTCCTCCCCTAACCGTTATTTTCGGTGACTTGTGCCACAATAGACCTTCTGTCGGTTCGGCGCATTAATTAGCCTTGGACGCCCAACACCCTGTCTCCGGTTTGACAGTGCCACGCTGAAAGTCACCGAGCTCTTTAACCCTTTGTACTGTGTGTCTACGAAGAATATGTGGCTATGTGCTGGAGTTCATGCACCCGTGAGCAATGGGTGTGGCTAAAACACCTGAAGTCAATCATTCGTAGGGGTGTCCACATACTTTTGACCCTTAAGTTTATATTCTAATACAAATGCTACACAATCTGTAAAATGCTGTGGGGGAAGAATTCTCATACAGTTCATTGTGTTTTTGTTCGCCATGAATTTCCCTGTGGAAAATGTCCTTTACTACATTTTGTCCTGACTCAGGACACCATCAGAGTGAATAAATCTCTCGGACTTGTTGCACTAACCTTGGGATAAGAGACGCTGTGTGACGCAAAAAGGCCTTGTGAAGCCACAGCATCTGCACAAACCCAAGATTAAGCCTGTCTACAAAAATATATCCAATATAAACTGGATAATTATTACCGTAAATACCGGTTAGCTGAAAGCAACGAAATATTAAACAGTATATCACAGGCCTTAGGAAACATTCAATTATGCTGTTCTAACAATCTTAGAACCTGATCTACAGCAGCAATAAGCTATCCCAGCAGTATGTGGCATTTGGCCATTTTACCATGGCTAGGGGCTCTATGAAAGTGTTCCTATGTTACAGCATGCAATTATAGCAGTAAAAATAAATGTTTTGTCTTGTGGTTTACATCTCATACAACACAGCTTTCAGCCAATCAGCAGTCAGGGTTCAACTGGTAAATACATAGCTGCACCGTGGTCCTCTTTCAGTTGGTCTAAATATACACGTACAGTACCAATGTAACTGTGCCCATCACGGCTTCTCAAATGCCTTTTATTTTCCTGGACATTTAAAATAATCTACCGGACACATTTAGCCTACGGGAATAGAGTATGGACCAATTAAAATGACCTGTTTGTTGTGTGTGATTGTTTTCAAGTGTTAGTCAAGGTGTTCATATTATCAAAAAAGTAGAAGTTGAGATTGATTTGTATCCATAACATAACAGGTTTTATTGGAGAGCAAAAATGTCTCATTGTGTCCTTACTGCTAATAGAAATGTTAATAAAGACATGCACATCTAGTTTATACAGTAACAAATACTATTTTTGATTTGATATCAACACAATAAAGCAATGTTTGTAGACCAATGTAATTATTACATCCACTCAGGTTGTTGTTTCGGCCATTTGAAAAATCAACCCGACAGTTGTCAAACAAACCAGAACTCTATACCCGGATATTTTTATAATTAGCCCAGGGCGTTCCATAATTAGCCCAGGGTGTTTTATAATTAGCCCAAAGTATTTTATGATTAGCCCAGAGTATTTTTTTATTAGCCCCAGGGGTTTTCCGAGCATAAGTGTACAAATGCAGCTTAACAGCAATTGAATGGACACAGTATAATCTACAAAAACTAAATTCATTGCTGGTATTTCCGTATTCCAGAACGAGATAAAGAGACCTTTGTGTATTCCTCCCATGAGTTGTTGGGAAAGCCCGGACATGCCCATTGCCCAGGGCGACGAGACACGCTGTATATTTATATAGTATATTTACATTTGATTAATTAAAAAAATTGCGATGGTAACTGCCAAAAACGCTGACTGGCACATTCTGATAGTGGTTCATTGGTGACTAATCTGTTGGTCGTCTTAAAACGTATTGTGTCCAGGGATTCATCCGTTTATGATCAAAAGTACCAGGCTCAGTAGACTTCCTGGTTAACCATGTGTTCTCTGTGGAGTCATGAAGGGCAATTTGTTGGGGAGCATCCATCCATATATATAATACATTTTTCTTTCATGAGCAGTCGGGGACGTCCACTCCTGAGGTCTGTGTCTGTCTACCGCCTCCGGCTACCAGCGTCTGGAAGACAATTCCTGGATGCAGTTGGAGTTTTGTGACACAACTTGAAATGTGCCCTTCTGTCTGGTTCTGGTTCTGGTTCTAGTTCCCAGGCCGACATTAGAGATGTTGTTGCGTATGATGTTCTGAACGATGCCCGCTCAGCTGGTGTGATGTGGGTTTTCTTCCACCGCCTGTCCTCGGTCTCCGGTGACACTGTTGCACATTTGACCCCCCGATCCGGGGCGTTGGGTTTCCATCTGGCAGCTTCTGGCGGCGCCGTTACCTGGCTACCCTCATCACTAATTCAGTAGGACTCCGGGCCCCAGCAGAGGGAGGAAAAAGATCTCCAGCTACGAAGGGCAGCGAGCTCCACGACTCTTGGAGGATTGCGACAGAGCTGGAGCCGATGCAGAAGGAAGAGGAGATGAGTCCGCAAGCACAGGACAGCCACAAGGCGGGAGGTGCGGGAGCCGAGACCGCCGGGGGTTTGGAGCCCTCAGCTCCGCCGCTGCCCCCCACAGAGCCCGCTCCGCCTGGGCCGCCTGACTACCCGAGGCCCAGGCTTGTTTTTCACACCCAGCTGGCCCACGGCAGCCCCACAGGCAGGATCCATGGGTTCACCAACGTCAAAGAGCTGTATGTCAAGATCGCTGAGGTGTTTCACATTTCCCCCTCTGAGGTACAGTAGGCTGGTCTTTATTAGTTTATGCTGCTTTTATAAGGGTTAGGGTTTTATTTAACCAGTAGTTTTAATAATTTTTGTTATTGTCGTTTTGAATTAACGTGGCTAATTAAGCTGTGCACAAACCCAAACCCATTAAAACATGCGTACAGAGGTAATTTGGTTGGTGGGTTGTGACATGAAAGCTAAGGCTTCTATAGCATAAACTATAACAGGCGTATTCAAATCTCGGCCTACATGGTTTACAGGTCGCTGCTTTTCTTATCCATAATTGCACCCACCTGGTGTCCCAGGTCTAATTAAGTACCTGATTAGACGGTTGCACTGGAAAACTGGTTTCAAGGTCCAGATTTGAATTCCATGGCAATATAAGATCGTTATGTGATGAAGTAACATGGATGAACAAATATCTGAATCAGTCTCCTGTTGTTTACGCTGAAACTCTTCGGAATTGGAGGCTAAACATAAAGCTGGTGTTTCGGTCTGAGACTTCACGTTCCCATTGGTATTTGACACAATCATTGGCCTAGAGAAAAAATACCCAAAGTTTAATTTGAGACTTGTCTTTTTTTATTTGTCTAGAACATTCCAGAGTTTGTTACAGTTAGGCTACTAACTAGTGGGTCATGCTATTAATACTAATCTGTTGTGTGGGGATAACCTTTGATGTTGTCATAAAAGCTGGAAAATCGTACACATCGACCTTGAGCGAAATCTCCTGATCTGGGATCATAAACTTAGACCTCGGCCCTGTCCACACTGCAACTAATTGCTGTTTCAATGCCTTCACAACTGACAGAAAGATAGATATTATCAAAGGAAGGTCCTGATAATCATATGTGACTCTTTAAGAGAGGCAGTTGAGCTGAACCTCTATTTCTTTACTGACGCAGACATTCCAGATATCCATTTGAACTCTCTGACAGTAAGTCCCCCAGTAATGTACACATACCCTATAAAGTTAAAAATAAAGGGTGTAATATGAGGACATGATATAAGGTGTGATCTGAGGGATGTGAGGTTCTGATTTAGGGAATGATTGTTTAATTGCAATTAATTTATAACAATTTTCAGATTGTACTTCACATTTTGAGATTACAGACACTTTTCTTGATTTGGGGCAATAGATTCTAACAAAATATCATTTGATTCCATGTTGTAACATGTTGTAATGTATTCATGTTGTAACGTGTTGTAATGTATTCATGTTGTAACATGTTGTAATGTAGTCATGTTGTAACATGTTGTAATGTAGTCATGTTGTAACATGTTGTAATATAGTCATGTTGTAACATGTTGTAATATAGTCATGTTGTAACATGTTGTAATATAGTCATGGTGTAACATGTTGTAATGTAGTCATGTTGTAACGTGTTGTAATGTATTCATATTGTAACATGTTGTAATATATTCCATGTTGTAAAGTTTTGTAATGTAGTCATGTTGTAACATGTTGTAATGTAGTCATGTTGTAACATGTTGTAATGTATTCATGTTGTAACATGTTGTAATATATTCCATGTTGTAACATGTTGTAATGTATTCATGTTGTAACATGTTGTAATGTAGTCATGTTGTAACATGTTGTAATATATTCCATGTTGTAACATGTTGTAATATAGTCATGGTGTAACATGTTGTAATGTAGTCATGTTGTAACATGTTGTAATGTAGTCATGTTGTAACATGTTGTAATATATTCCATGTTGTAAAGTTTTGTAATGTAGTCATGTTGTAATGTAGTCATGTTGTAACATGTTGTAATGTATTCATGTTGTAACATGTTGTAATATATTCCATGTTGTAACATGTTGTAATGTATTCATGTTGTAACATGTTGTAATATATTCCATGTTGTAACATGTTGCAATGTAGTCATGTTGTAACGTGTTGTAAGGTGACAAGTCTAGGGGGTGTAATCTTTTAAGGGTACTGTAAGGTAATGATGCTGTGGGATATGGAGAGTCTCCCCCTTTCTTTTGGGAACACTTGAATGGCCAAAAGGCCAAACCCCCCTTGTGCTCCGTTATGCAAATCTGGTGATAAAAAGGAGAAAAGGAGGGAAGAAGCTTTTGTTTTTCAATCTTTGTAGTCAGGCCCAATATTCCAGGCGGTTCAAACACTGAATGTTGGCATTTAAGACAGAATGCCAACGCAACAGTATTAAAATATAGCATTTATTTAGGTTCTAATAGTGTTAGTAACTAGTTAATTAAAGCAATAGTGTACCTTAGGCCTGGTGTTGGAGTTTACAAGCGGTTGAACCCTGGTGATGCATCTGACCTAAGAACAGCTGTTCTCTATGATATATTGGCCGTAGTACCGTCCCTCAGGGTAATCTGAGTACTATGTAATTTACAGGAAATGTCTGCCGTATTGTATTATCTAGTTTTACGTTTGTACATCGCAGAACAATGTCATCAGGTGTAGCAGCAAATGTGGAGGTCAAGGTTTCACGTGGAGTTCATCTGTGTTATCGACGCTTCAGAGGTGAAGATAGGTTGTCATCAACATGTAATTCTGCGAATCTGTTTCGTGTGGCTGCTGTAATTCAGTGTGTCCTGTAGCTTGTCCTGTAGCTTGTAGCCATTGATATGTTGGGCCTCTGTTGGGGCTCAATTCAATAAAACCTTGACTGTTGATCCGTTCATCCTTAGAAGAAAACATCCCAATTTTCAGGGAAGCTTCTGTGCGAGTTTGGATCATGTTTTCAACATATGTTTAATCTCTATGTACTTTCTGCTGGACTGTAGGCTACTGGTATGAATACCATCTCATTGTAACTGTAGGCCTTGTGAACGAAGGGGGAGTGTGCCTGGCATTACTAACAAATTGTTAGCAAGCAAGGTGGCAAGGTTTCACATCACAACATGCAATAGCGAAGGTCTGGCCTCGGAGACAAGCTCAGGGTGTCCTTGAAATAGTATCAAAGGATAAGGCCAGGATAAAAGACAGATTGGCGACAAAGAAACCAACAGTGTTCAGTGGATCAAGACTGAAAACTATGATCAGTTGAACAGTTGAACATTAGGTGAACTCAGAGTGTTGATTCCTGTCCGATGAAAAGCCTTCACACATTACGGTCCTTTAAGAGATTGTCTTTTCCATGTCATCACAAAATGGCTAGATGATGAGTCCCCAGGGTGTGTCCATGTAACAACACTGCCCTCTGCTGTTGAAATTGTGAAGTATTTAACAAAAATATGATGACATTAAAACTGTTCTAGACTAAAGTGCTAGGCTATGTTGCCGTAATAAAAAAAACTATGAAAATGTTAGATATCAGTGGTAAACTTTTACTTCTGCACGGTCGAGAGCATTCTAACCAACTGCGCCACCGCCTGGTACAACGGTTGCTCTGCGGCCGACCGTAAATCTCTGCAGCGGGTGGTGGAAACCGCCATCAAAGACATTCAGCACAAGCGCTGTTTGCGGAGAGTCCGTGGCATTATCAGGGACCCCTCACACCCAAGGCATAAAGCTGATCCATGCTCGTCTCTGTCTGTGTCCAGCTGATCCATGCTCGTCTCTGTCTGTTTCCAGCTGATCCATGCTCGTCTCTGTCTGTTTCCAGCTGATCCATGCTCGTCTCTGTCTGTTTCCAGCTGATCCATGCTCGTCTCTGTCTGTTTCCAGCTGATCCATGCACGTCTCTGTCTGTTTCCAGCTGATCCATGCTCGTCTCTGTCTGTTTCCAGCTGATCCATGCTCGTCTCTGTCTGTTTCCAGCTGATCCATGCTCGTCTCTGTCTGTTTCCAGCTGATCCATGCTCGTCTCTGTCTGTTTCCAGCTGATCCATGCTCGTCTCTGTCTGTTTCCAGCTGATCCATGCACGTCTCTGTCTGTTTCCAGCTGATCCATGCACGTCTCTGTGTCAAGCCGATCCATGCTTGTCTCTATGTTCAGCTGATCAATGCTCGTCTCTGTCTGTGTCCAGCTGATCCATGCCCGTCTCTATGTCCTGCTGATCCATGCTTGTCTCTGTTTCCAGCTGATCCATGCCCGTCTCTATGTTCAGCTGATCCATGCTCGTCTCTGTGTCCAGCTGATCCATGCCCGTCTCTATGTTCAGCTGATCCATGCCCGTCTCTATGTTCAGCTGATCCATGCTCATCTCTATGTTCAGCTGATCCATGCTCGTCTCTGTCTGTGTCCAGCTGATCCATGCTCGTCTCTGTCTGTGTCCAGCTGATCCATGCTCGTCTCTGTGTCCTGCTGATCCATGCTTGTCTCTATGTTCAGCTGATCCATGCTCGTCTCTGTTTGTGTCCAGCTGATCCATGCTCGTCTCTGTTTCCAGCAGATCCATGCTCGTCTCTGTCTGTGTCCAGCTGATCCATGCTCGTCTCTGTGTCCTGCTGATCCATGCTTGTCTCTATGTTCAGCTGATCCATGCTCGTCTCTGTTTGTGTCCAGCTGATCCATGCTCGTCTCTGTTTCCAGCAGATCCATGCTCGTCTCTGTTTGTGTCCAGCTGATCCATGCTCGTCTCTGTTTCCAGCAGATCCATGCTCGTCTCTGTGTCCAGTTGATCCAAGCTTGTCTCTGTCTATGTCCAGCTGATCCATTCCCATCTCTTCTGTCTGTGCACATATAGATCCTCTTCTGCACTCTGAACTCCCACAAGGTCGAGATGCAGAAACTATTGGGGGGTCAGATTGGTCTGGAAGACTTTATCTTCGCCCATGTCAGGGGTGAGACCAAGGAGGTGGAGATCACTAAAACAGAGGACGCCCTGGGCCTGACTATAACAGACAATGGGGCCGGATATGCGTTCATCAAGGTACCTTAGTCATGTTTGTCATATTATAATGGGACATATTGTTACTCAGAGCAACTTATAGTCAGTGCATTACTATAGTATAATGGGACATATTGTTACTCAGAGCAACGTATAGTGAATAAATTACTATATTATAACTGCAATAAATTACCTGAGATGCTTAATCAATGTTACCTCTGGTTGGGTGGACTTTAGACTGTGTTGTAATTGATGAGTGCACATTCAATAACTAAACAAACCTAGCAACAGAAATGAGATTGAAAAATATTGTTGATAAAATACTTATGCATGTTAGTATTCCGAAGGCAACTCAATTAGTTGCTAAGCAACCTCACAATTCAATTATAACCGGCTCATCTCTTAATTGTATGTTGAACCACTACATGATTACAACTCAAAATACAAACATCAAGTGGTAAATCTCTTCTCCTGAGAAGTCTTGTAAAGTTTCCTACAAACCCTAAAACATTTTCCGTACGCATCTTAAGTAATGGACAAACCACACTCTACCTAATCAATCAATGAATTCAGTTCAGATGGAGTACACTCTGTTTAATCGTCATGTTTCCCTGGGTTCTGCAGAGGATAAAGGAGGACAGCACCATTGACAGACTGAAGTCTGTATGTGTAGGGGACCACATCGAGGCCATTAATGACCAGAGCATCGTTGGCTGTCGACACTACGAGGTGGCTAAGATGCTGAAGGAGCAGCAGAGAGGATCTCCCTTCACCCTGAGGCTGGTGGGACCCAAGAGAGCCTTTGGTGAGTGGCAGCTGTATGGGATGTTTGGTGAGATATAGGATGTTTGGTGAGATATAGGATGTTTGGTGAGTGGCAGCTGTATGGGATGTTTGGTGAGATATAGGATGTTTGGTGAGATATAGGATGTTTGGTGAGTGGCAGCTGTATGGGATGTTTGGTGAGATATAGGATGTTTGGTGAGATATAGGATGTTTGGTGAGTGGCAGCTGTATGGGATGTTTGGTGAGATATAGGATGTTTGGTGAGATATAGGATGTTTGGTGAGTGGCAGCTGTATGGGATGTTTGGTGAGATAGGATGTTTGGTGAGATATAGGATGTTTGGTGAGTGGCAGCTGTATGGGATGTTTGGTGAGATAGGATGTTTGGTGAGATATAGGATGTTTGGTGAGTGGCAGCTGTATGGGATGTTTGGTGAGATAGGATGTTTGGTGAGATATAGGATGTTTGGTGAGTGGCAGCTGTATGGGATGTTTGGTGAGATATAGGATGTTTGGTGAGTGGCAGCTGTATGGGATGTTTGGTGAGATATAGGATGTTTGGTGAGTGGCAGCTGTATGGGATGTTTGGTGAGATAGGATGTTTGGTGAGATATAGGATGTTTGGTGAGTGGCAGCTGTATGGGATGTTTGGTGAGATAGGATGTTTGGTGAGATATAGGATGTTTGGTGAGTGGCAGCTGTATGGGATGTTTGGTGAGATAGGATGTTTGGTGAGATATAGGATGTTTGGTGAGTGGCAGCTGTATGGGATGTTTGGTGAGATAGGATGTTTGGTGAGATATAGGATGTTTGGTGAGTGGCAGCTGTATGGGATGTTTGGTGAGATAGGATGTTTGGTGAGTGGCAGCTGTATGGGATGTTTGGTGAGATAGGATGTTTGGTGAGTGGCAGCTGTATGGGATGTTTGGTGAGATATAGGATGTTTGGTGAGATATAGGATGTTTGGTGAGATATAGGATGTTTGGTGAGATATAGGATGTTTGGTGAGTGGCAGCTGTATGGGATGTTTGGTGAGAGATAGGATGTTTGGTGAGCGGCAGCTGTATGGGATGTTTGGTGAGATATAGGATGTTTGGTGAGATATAGGATGTTTGGTGAGTGGCAGCTGTATGGGATGTTTGGTGAGATAGGATGTTTGGTGAGATATAGGATGTTTGGTGAGTGGCAGCTGTATGGGATGTTTGGTGAGATAGGATGTTTGGTGAGTGGCAGCTGTATGGGATGTTTGGTGAGATAGGATGTTTGGTGAGATATAGGATGTTTGGTGAGTGGCAGCTGTATGGGATGTTTGGTGAGATAGGATGTTTGGTGAGATATAGGATGTTTGGTGAGTGGCAGCTGTATAGGATGTTTGGTGAGATAGGATGTTTGGTGAGTGGCAGCTGTATGGGATGTTTGGTGAGTGACAGCTCTATAGGATGTTTGGTGAGATAGGATGTTTGGTGAGTGGCAGATGTATAGGATTTTTGGTGAGATATAGGATGTTTGGTGAGTGGCAGCTGTATGGGATGTTTGGTGAGATAGGATGTTTGGTGAGATATAGGATGTTTGGTGAGATATAGGATGTTTGGTGAGTGGCAGCTGTATGGGATGTTTGGTGAGTGGCAGCTGTATAGGATGTTTGGTGAGATAGGATGTTTGGTGAGTGGCAGCTGTATGTAAACAGTGAACATTTATCTGAATACCTGCACATTTTCTTATCCATGTCAAATGCACATCCTTACATTGTAAATAATATAAACTATTAATGAGATTTGTTAATATGATTACAGTGTTGTGTCCACTAATACGATAGGTACTATTGATACTATAGATACTGATTTTATTTCAGGGGTGATTTTAGGAACTGGCCTTTAGGGGAGCTGAGCCCTAAATGAGTATTATTGGCAAGAATCAGAATAATATTTCAAGCCCGTTGAACTTGTATTTGTTTCTCCTCTGAGACTTTCACTAACAGACATACTCCGCAGACTCTAATAGTATTTCAGAAAATAATAATACTTAATACAACTGATGATTTTTTTGTTCTTATTATGTTTAGGGGTACTGAGATGAAATGTGGGTGTGCTTGAGCACCTCTAGAAATGGTCTCAAATCTGTTTTAAATTATTCATTTATATAAACTAATGTCGGATTTTGCAGTGTAGATACCAGCATAATCAAGTTAATTTAATGCACATCAAATATATGGTTGCATTTGTGGTTATGTAGACTATATGTAGGTAGTATCATTATGATACACTTACTACTGGTGGCCAGTAGTTGGCGGAATAACGCAGTCACTGATTGTATCACAGGGCCTGTAGAAAAACATCAGGGTAAATATTATTATGTACAAACGGTGGTCTTATAAACATGACTAAATTAATTTATAAATTAATGCCTCATTAATGCCACCATTTTTAATTTAAAGGAATATGGGGAGCTACCAAACAGAGGTCAGAGGTCTGGTATTTAAGATCCATTAAACATCTGGCATTTTTAAATGCAAGAATAGATTTTCTAGCATATTCTCCAATTAGTCCGTATTTATTTCTTCAGCCATCTAAAGGAGGCACAGGGTTCTTGATTACAGGCCGCATATAGTATTTGTCATATGCGTCTCCATCGCTCTGTTTATTTTCAGGCTCACCATTTAAAATGTTTTGCTAATATACTTTGGTGTGTGTTGAGGAGAGAACTAAGTGTATATATGCCACTAGCTCCTCCAGAACCTGTTTATAATTGATTCTCTAACGCTGGGAGCGGCTCAGCTTGACAGGCACCACAATTAGCAGCCGCGTGTTCTCCGACACAAATACATTGAGAGAGTTTAATGAACTATCTGGCTCTGGACCAAAAACCAAATTAAAGTGTTGACTTGAAATATCCTGATAGGGAAGAAACTGAGTCTGCACCGAATTCCATCTAGCCATACACACCCTGCAGTGCCCTCTTCTGGTCAGAATAGAGAACTACAATCCTTCCAAGCTCTACATCAGTGCCCGTATTCTTAAAACCAGAGGAGGGAGGGTTGTGCCAATTCAGCATATGCATATGAGTCTTTTTGGTCGTGATGAATATGAATAAAGACAAATTACTCCGGAGTTCACAAGTAGAACCGCTCTCACGCCAACGGCAACATGTCCGTAAACCAATTAGACCCCTGGGACTTTATAAAAGCAGTGTGAACCAGTGAAATGCTACCTCGTTCAATCACAAGGACAGAGGAAGGAAAGGCAAATGGTTTCATCTGATTCGCAGCGGAAAATCCCAACCTTCTCAGGAGATGATGAGTCGGCACCTGACTGCAGAACATATTTCTCCCCTTATCGTTTTCCCTGTTCTCACAGAGCGCAAATAAATCCTGAAGCCGTCATCTGATTTCCCGGAAATCATCCGCGTTTCTTAAGCTTTGTTACGGGGGCAGGTACTCATTAGTGTGTCCATTCATTTGGTGCGCAGTACTTCTGCCAACTCTATTCTTAGCAGAACCCAGAACACAGCAGGGATGGCGGCTGTTCTCAGTGAAAATAAGGACAACCTTTTCACTCCTGCCACATATATCCACTGTTACGTTGTAACGGGTACAGACACAGGGAACTGACATAGAACGAGGGTTCAGAAACATGGAGGGCGTTTTAATAATTAAAATAAATATGGTGGTTAGGGTGGTGGTGATGGAGAAAGACAAAGCCCTTTTATGTAGAGGCGGCTTCGTGTCTGGGGGCGCGGCCTCCCCGTGCTGTTTTGGGATCTATGGTTTATTGTTTCGGGAACTACATAACTTTCCTTTCCAATATTTCTCTGTAGCTCTTCACATACAGCAAGTAGGTCTAATGACACCAACTCTTAACCGAAGCCATTATATTGTCCCTTTTTTGCTGACTAATAGTTCCTGCCCTCAAATTATTTTATTTACTTTATCCAAACATTGGTATGCCTGAAATCACATATTGTTCAGTACACAAAAGTGATATATATTAGCTGTCAACGCTTTAAAAAATTCCCAAGATGGTACTTTGTGTGTCATCTGTCTTATTTCAACTGGATTTTAGCTGGAAGAAATGTTGTGGCCTTTTTATTTCTGCACACACTAATGGCTATTTCTTCCTCTGCGTGTGTTTGTTTGTCTGTGTGTGTGGGTGTGTTTGTTTGCCTGTGTGTGTGTGTTGGGGGTCAGATATGATCGGCATGAGGACGAGAGCGCCGAAGTCGAGCGAGGGCAAGATAGCGAATGGGAAGGAGACTCTGCGTCTTCGTTCTAAGGGATCAGCCACAGTCCAGGAAGTGGTGAGTTACAAGCCAATGACCTACTCCGTGCACTACAGACCACCCGAGAACAGCGGGCAGATTACACCCGCAGACACACGCACAAACACACGGTGTCCTTATCCTGTCAGTGACATCCCGCTAATCTGTAGTAATGGTCCCAACCCGGACATCCTCTGTAACTTGGTGTCCTGAATGGTTTCACTCCCCTTCTGTGTCATACTGCAGAAACAGGAAATAGGCTCCTGCCCCAGGGACCGTTCTGTTCTACGTTACTTACCTGTTTTCCTTTTTCCCAACAGCCGAATGAGTTTGAGGAGATAGCCACTAAAAGAGTGGACGATCTGCTGGAAAGCTACATGGGAATCAGAGATCCTGAGTTAGGTAAAACAGCCGTTCACTCTTATATCGACAGATCCTGAGTTAGATAAAACAGCCGTTCGCTCTTATATCAACAGATCCTGAGTTAGATAAAACAGCCGTTCACTCTTATATCGACAGATCCTGAGTTAGGTAAAACAGCCGTTCACTCTTATATCGACAGATCCTGAGTTAGGTGAAACAGCCGTTCGCTCTTATATCGACAGATCCTGAGTTAGGTAAAACAGCCGTTCGCTCTTATATCGACAGATCCTGAGTTAGATAAAACAGCCGTTCACTCTTATATCGACAGATCCTGAGTTAGGTAAAACAGCCGTTCACTCTTATATCGACAGATCCTGAGTTAGGTGAAACAGCCGTTCAAGGCAATCACCTTAGATGGTGACTTCTTGGGTTCTACTTTCTGCTCTCCCAGAGAACCAATGGGTCCATAAAGTGACTTTCACCATTATTTGAACACTAGAAAAACTAGGAAAATACCATTGTTGTTTATCAGCTTAGAAATCAAGAAATAAAAAAACACTTCACCATCGCAGTTGAGATCTCATTTTTTACCATTTTATGTTCATGTGATATCTAATGGCCAAAAGATATTCCCCACCAACTAACTTGCCAGAGGAAAATCCCAGTGTATAAATAAGATCTGCGTCTATCCCAGCCTGACTTCAAGTTCTCTCAGAAAGTGTGATGACAACTAAACTTGAGGATGATCAGAAACTCCCTTTTGCAGCGACAACCATCGTGGAGGCCAGCCGAGACAAGAAGAACCCAGATGACTTTGCTGAGGCTTTGGACGAGGTGCTGGGGGACTTCGCTTTCCCAGACGTGTTTCTGTTTGACGTTTGGGGCGCCATCGGAGATGTAAACAACAGGAGAATGTAGATCCAGCGCTCGGTCTTTATATAAAGTGTCTTCAAACCATCTCAGACAAACATGGTTACCTCAGTGTCTGTGTTTGGTGGTCAACGCTAGTCAGTCACTTCTCAATTTACAAACAATGTTTATTTAATTTATTTATATTTCCCTCTGAGGATTAGGTTGCAGTAGAACGTGTTACGGGGATGATCATATTTGTGCTCTCAGATGCTCACATAGCGGATATCTGCAGAATGCAGAAAATAAACATTCAAGGAAACCCGTCAGAAAAAGCAGATTTTTTTCATGATATCAGAATTCAACTGTTGTAATGGAATGAGTACATGTCTGGTAATCTACTTAAATATTACCACCTACACATATTCAGATAGTGACGAGTCCCATTATAAAAGGCTATCCTCATGTTTTTCTTGAAAGGGACGTTATACAGCTGAATGAAAAAATGCAGGTCCTGCAAGATCTCCAACTTCGTGTTCAAGCACTGCCCTTGTAAAACAGTAAAATGGGAGATGTATTTTTACTGAAATTCCAGTTGGCTAATCTGTGCATATGTCACAATGCTAACGAGCAAAAAACAACATTATTTCAAGGAGAACAGAAGAAAAACATGTTTGAAACTCGTTTGATTGTTTAGTATTTATTTCATGCGATTAGCCTGTTCGTATGTTATCTGTCCGTTGCTGCTGTGGTTGGTGGTCAACATAGACATCAGATTTGATCACAACTAATACATCCTATGAGATCATCTCCATCACAACACTTTATATACTTATTCTGTCGTTTGAGTAATGAAATGTACATATGGTTTTGGAGTTATGAATTTGTGTGAAATATTCAGAAATGGTAAATGAACATTTACACCAGTGAAGCAGTTTGTATTTGTAGAATTGTAATAACGTTTGTTTTAATGTCTGATGTATAGTGTTCTATTACTATACAGACCTAAAACACATACGGCATATTTGATGTGTGTAGCTTTTATTAGTAATAAAAATGTATTCTCAAGTACTTACGTTGTTGTGTTCTTGTGCACGAAAGTACACATTCTGTCAGTATGATTTATAACCCTAAATATATAAATGAGAAATATAATTTCTGTTAACTTCAAGTCCAGACACTTTAACACAGATTCACACAAGTCTCCGGAGCAGGACAAATAAATGAAATAAAACAAAAACAAACGTTAACTTTTCGTTTAACCTTTTTATCCTGTATTCACTGCAGAAAAATGTCATGCCAACGTCAACTTCTAACAACCGTATACACATAAGCATTTGTTCAGACACACTGTACAGGACACACTGTACATCCATGGCACACAGCCCACACCCAATGAAATATTCAGACAGTACTTTTGCATCAACATTCATTCCTGCATTTGATCCATGGACACATCGGTTTGTGAACGAGGAGCAGATGGAGGTACATTGTGATTGAGAACTGGATTCACATATGAACATACTTCTTGGTGAGACTTGGCTTGGTGAGACTTGGCTTGGTGAGACATGGCTTGCTGAGACTTTGCTCACCAAGTTTAGCCACGACATTCCCCAAAATAACACAGAATCTCTGGACCATCCGGACGTTATTCTACAGAAGGCAGCCTTGAGTTAAACATCACAGCAGAAGTTCCACTCAGACAGATCATAAACACCATGGGCTCAACTTAATCCGTGTCCGCCTCGCAGGCCCAGGTTAAATAAAACAAATAAGAATGTGTATGTGCTCAGGTGAGGTGCTCCGGTGAGGTGACTGAAGAGTAGTCAGCCGACCACTGGTGGCCAAACGCTCTAGCCCGTGTGGACACTAGCACGTAGACGCTAGCCTGTAGACACTGCCAGTAGACACTAGCCAGTGGACACTAGCCCGTGGACACTAGCCCGTAGACACTAGCCTGCAGACACTAGCCCGTAGACACTAGCCCGTACACACTAGCCTGCAGACACTAGCCCGTAGACACTAGCCCGTAGACACTAGCCTGCAGACACTAGCCCGTAGACACTAGCCCGTACACACTAGCCTGCAGACACTGCCCGTAGACACTAGCCCGTAGACACTAGCATGTAGACACTAGCCCGTACACACTAGCCTGCAGACACTAGCCTGTAGACACTAGCATGTAGACACTAGCCGTAGCCCGTTTAACATTGTCCTCTATGTTGTATGAAAGCGGCTAATACTGTGGACATTGATTGGCCAGCTGAAGCAAAATACAAGGCATCAGTACAACAAAAACAATGTAAGAAAAAATAAATTGCTCTGTATAAGTGTCTTCCATGAGACTGAAATGTAAATTCATAGATACATACATATGAACATTGAACCTGAGTTACATGCCCCACATGCATTAAGTCACACACATAATCACTCACACACACATAGTCACACACTCACACACATGCACTAGCTTTGTGGACTGTGGCACGGTAGCTGACTGGGAGGTTTGTGGTCCGGTCCGGTGTCTAGTCCTGTAGGTGAATTTCAAATGTGGCCCTCAAGATCCACGTCGGATGTTGCGGTCAGTCTTTGCTCACTGTCCTCTGTATAGAACTACACCTGACGCCACCACAGAAACTCACAGCTTGTTTTGAGAATCCCATTGGAACACTCTCCAGGTAGAGGGTTATGGGTAACGTAGTTCAATAGCCGATATGGGTATGTGAATCCACCTTTTATTTAGGGTGCGTCCATAGCTGATTAAATGTCGCATGTAGACGATTGTGCTCAAAACCAAGATGAGGCTGGGTCAGGTAGGGGGCGCTGTAACGACTTCTCTTTTTTTTGTGAGGATACGATACAGGATGATCATATATTTCATTAAAGGTGGTCACAGCAGACTGAGCAACGTGCTGCGGGGATCTGCTGTGTTTCTTCTGTACACAGAGCCTTTATCTTTTGGTTAAAAATGACAATGCTTGCAAGTAAAAAGGTCTTCAGTGGTGATTTGGCAACACCTAAATAAAATAAAACATACAGTAATACTATATTGATGGTATATTTGCTGTGCAGGGTTAAACACAGGTAAACACATTACGAAGCCAGGACACAGTTAGTGTTTTCATACACACACAGGAAACAGTCAAAGCGCTAAAGTGGGAAACTTTAATCCGTGGGAGCCCTGTATTGCTCTTTCGACAGCGCCCCCTGTGTGTCCGCCAGTGAGGTGCGGGTTAGTCGACGGATGTGCCCGACAAAGGAGGCGGGGTTCAGGGTACGGAGGGAGCCTCGGGACCAGTCCAAGTTCGGGAAGAGGCGTTTGAAGATGGCGCGGCGAAACAGGATGTACACACAGGGATCTAAGATCTGGTTCCAGGTGGCGAAGCGAATGAATAGCAGCAGACTTCTGATGTGGAGTTGGTTCCCCGCCAGCACAGTCTGTGCAATAAAAACCTGGAGGCGGGTTACACCGGATGGAGAGAGTTAGGCGTTTATTTCACCGGGACCCACGGCCCATTCAGAATTACGACAGGAATATAAAACGGTTAAAACTGAGATGAAGAGAACCATACGGAGTACAAGCGGATAGGGAGGTGAAGACGAAGAAGACGAAAAAGAGAAAAACTATAACAAAGCGCGTGGAACATAGAATGAGAGTTGGCATCAGTAGTTTGAGCACACAATAGCAGCTGTTTAGCCTTCTCAATACACGCACGCACACACACACACACACACACACACACAAGCAGCTGTTTAGTCGCTTGCCTTCTCAATGCATGCACACACATACGCACACCACACACACACACACACACACACACACACACACACACACAAGCAGCTGTTTAGTCGCTTGCCTTCTCAATGCATGCACACGCACACGCTGCAGTCACGTAGATGGAATGCTAGCTTCCAGTCTCCATGTTATTAGCGCCTGCTGCTATGGGAGCAGCTAGGAATGCTAACATGTTCCAATATGTAGGTAATCACAGTTTGCTTTTGAGATGCATGAAATACGGAAACAGACAGTTAAAGTGGTGCGTGTTTATAGCACTATAAAGCACATGCATAGATACACTATCATGCATTATACACTATCACAGTGAGTTTTGGTCCAGAGTTTTCCTAGTGTGGCTTGTTGCCATCATGGGCTCGACTGTGGAGATTAATTGGTGTACTGCATTGGTGTTGAACGAAACAGTCCAATTCAGCGTTCAATGCCAAAGAACATCCCTCGGACTGGACAGGCTCCAGTTAGGGGATTATGGGTAATAGAGTTTAGAAGTTGTCATGGCTGTCCAAAGCGCTGTGCAGGTTACAATATGAAGGACTTGGCTGTGGATTAGGTTCATACAGCCGCAGCTGAAGGCGGCTGTATTGGCAGTGGGTAAAGATAGGGGGCGCTGTTGACACTGGGTTTTTACTCGCCTCAGTCTGGACTGTTGAGACAGGATGTAAACCCAGGGGTCGCATATCTGATTGCAGGTGGCCATCCGCAGTGCCAGTAAAATGAACTCAGGTTCTCCTGGTAGGCTGAACAAAGCCCCTCTCAGACTATATATCTGTGCAGGGCGATCAAGTGCACATTGGAGTCATACTCAACAAATAGGGGCACTCATTAGGGAGAAGAACATAGGATGGTGCTCACCATAGCAACGTGTATGTAGCTATGATCGCCATAGCAACGTGTATGTTACTCTGATCGCCATAGCAACGTGTATGTTACTTTGATCGCCATAGCAATGTGTATGTTACTCTGATCGCCACAACAACGTGCATGTTACTCTGATCGCCATAGCAACGTGCATGTTACACTGATCGCCATAGCAACGTGTATGTTACTCTGATCACCTTAACAACGTGTATCTAACTCTGATCACCTTATAACAACGTGTATGTTACTCTGATCACCTTAACAACGTGTATGTTACTGTGATCGCCATAGCAACGTGTATGTTACTCTGATCACCTTAACAACGTGTATGTTACTGTGATCGCCATAGCAATGTGTATGTTACTCTGATCATCTTAACAACGTGTATGTTACTCTGATCACCTTATAACAAAGTGTATGTTACTCTGATCACCTTAACAACGTGTATGTTACACTGATCGCCATAGCAACGTGTATATAACTTTGTTTTGGTAAATCGTTTTCCCTTCAGTGTGTATTTGGTGACAAATATGAAAAATATGGAACATTTTTGATGGTATACGCCGTCTACGGTTATAGCTGGTGTAGCTTTATTCAACATGAAATGAAGTGTTACGGAAAACTATATGAAGCTGGACTAGAAGGTACTAGACTACGAGAACTGACCATCTCATCTGCCCAGACTTCGACATGTTCCCATATTTAGAGACGTGATCTTTCATCGCCTGTGATAATGTTAGGAGACGATCAACATTATTCTCTTCCCCTGTCATAATGTTTTGGGTTATTAGTGTAATTAAGTCTGAAACATCCCCAACCAATCCTAATTATCTAGAGATAGACTGACGAAAAGCACCAGAAAGTGTTTTATGATGGATTTCCCCTTCAATTAATCTGCTGGCACAATTGAAACCAAACCTAATATTGATCTTGTTACACGTTCGCAAAGTAAATAAACCTCCTAAATCTCTTCACATTTTGTTTCAGCTTTATAAGTTTGTAGGTGTGATTTCAGCAACTTAACTTAAATTGTGTTCATTACAATTGGTTGTTATTTGTCAATTTTCTTCAATCAACGAGCAAATTCCAGTCAGACGTGAGTGAAGTGTTGAGGGTGGCAGAATTGTAAATAGCATTATTCTGCGCCATCCCTGTAATTTCCATTCCATATGGTCACATGCTGCTATAACACACAATATGCAGGGAAATGTTCCAGATAACACGCCCCCCCTGTGTGACGTGTGTTTGGAGCTGTCAATATAGCTAGCCAAGTTATCACTGGGCTCTGGCGTTATGTCAATCAGCCTCAAACTAAATCCATGCATCGAGTCATTTACAGGAAGCTGTTGCATTGCGACAGAAAGAGTTTGTAGGTAGATCTGCACGTACATAAATTGAAAGTGAAAACATAAATGAACACACATTTGTCACATGTTATAACTCCTACCAATTGACATGAAGTGGAAAAGGCAGATAAAGACACATACACAGGCCAGAAATACACAGGCCTCTCCACATCCTCCGGAAATTGTATTTTCCTACTTGGCTTATCACAAACCAGCATACCGCCATACACACTCCAGTACAGAGTCTACTAGACTGAACTTATGAACTTGTTGTTTTGTATTGATCTACTTGTTTTCTTAGTCTGCACTACTTGTTTCTTAGTTTGCAGTACTTGTTTTCCTAGTCTGCAGTACTTTTTTCTTAGTTTGCAGTACTTGTTTTCCTAGTTTGCAGTACTTGTTTTCCTAGTTTGCAGTACTTGTTTTCCTAGTTTGCAGTACTTGTTTTCTTAGTTTGCAGTACTTGTTTTCTTAGTTTGCAGTACTTGTTTTCTTAGTTTGCAGTACTTGTTTTCTTAGTTTGCAGTACTTGTTTTCTTAGTTTGCAGTACTTGTTTTCTTAGTTTGCAGTACTTGTTTTCTTAGTTTGCAGTACTTGTTTTCTTAGTTTGCAGTACTTGTTTTCATAGTTTGCAGTATCTGTTTTCTTAGTTTGCAGTACTTGTTTTCTTAGTTTGCAGTACTTGTTTTCTTAGTTTGCAGTACTTGTTTTCACAGTACTTGTTTTCTTAGTTTGCAGTACTTGTTTTCTTAGTTTGCAGTACCTGTTTTCTTAGTTTGCAGTACTTGTTTTCTTAGTTTTCAATACTTGTTGTAATATTTCAGTACTTATTTTGTACATTTGCAGTGCAATGGCATACATTATATAAAGAACGAATGACATAATTTCTCATGTGTGTCGTGTTGGGGTGCTAATTTTGTCCTTCTGACCTAAATGCATCAGTTGTGAAGCAGACTCCAGAACTCGTAGGGTCACAATTAAAGCCGACTACGAACCACTTAAGTCTGCCTTTTGAGAATACTTGTGAATTTAAATATAAGTTGACCTAACAACGTGTCTTCCCCCATGAATAATGCACCAGCCATGTTGGCTTAATCAGTGTCTGACAAGACGTAATAACAGCCCAGGCTGTTTGGTTCTGCCATGCTGTGTAGGTTACAGAGATGTCCGGCCCTGAGAATGTGTGCCAAATGGCATCAATCTCATGAAGAGCATAATTTGGTGCCACTTATGTCATCGACGTGAATGTCCTTCTGGCCAATCATAAACGTCTATAATACATGAAGAGTTCCTGTAAGAACAAGGCTGTCAGACAGGTTTTGGTAACAAGTGTGAGTCATCAGGAGACTGGTGTCTGAGCTTGCATGTGACCTAAAGTACATACACGACCATTTAAAAGTATGCTAACGTTTCGAATCCATTAAAATGTCGTCAAATTGTAAATGACCATTGCAGCTAAAGATAGCTAGATGTTTTATAGAATATCTACACACGTACAGAGACCCGTTATTAACAACCATCAGCACTCCTGTGTTCCAATAGCATGGTATCATTATGTTAGCACAGTTCTATAGATTAGTTGAGTATCTGGAGCGCCAGCAATTGTGGGTTCGATAACAGGCTCAAAACAGCCATAAATACCGCTTTTGGGGAAAATGTGCATCTAAACATACCGCCTGCAGTCAGCCAATGGCAAGGCAGCAAGTGCACCTAAACATACAGTCTGCAGTTAGCCAATGGAAAGGCTGACGGGGGGGGGGTAGTGATAGCAACGGGTGATGAGTGCTATAAAAGTATTAAAAAGCAGGAACAAAACCCAGCCACCACATTCCAGAGCAAACACACTTGAACCTGTTAGAGGTAAAAACCAAGGGCAGTTTAACATTCGTGTGTATTTGTACGCGTCGACAGCGCTGCCATGACGTTGCTCACCAGCAGGGGGCACCAGCAGATGGAGCCGATCAACATGATCCAGATGAGCTGCACCATCATCTCCACCTCGTAGTCACGGCGACGCTGAGAGGCGTCCTGGCCGCAGCACACCCTCACCAGGGTCACCACGCTCACCGTGTTGAGCAGGAAGGACGTGGCGATGCACAGCAGTCCCACCAGTGAGAAGATAAGGCACATCGCCATGTCACTGGCCTCCGAGCTGATGTTGAAGAAACACCAGGAGCCGGGTATCTGCATGTGGTAACTACCCACCCCCACCAGGGGCAGTAGAGAGATGGCGCCGGCCATGGTCCACACCATCACGACCATCGAAACGGCGCGTGATTTGGTCATGCTTGTTGAGCGGGCGAACGGCCGGTTGATGCCCACGAAGCGCTCCACGGCCATGGCGGCGCCCAGCAGCAGCGGGCACAGGCCATAGAAGACCATGGACATGCCCATGAAGTTGCAGAACATGCAGTTGGGGTCCACCTGGCGCCAGTTGAACTTGGTGATGTGGAAGGTGACCACGATGCAGCCAGTCACCAGCAGACCCAGGAAGTCGGTGACGACCAGGCCGCCGAGGAACACGAGGAAGGAGGAGCGGGAGCGGCTGTGTGTGTTCCGGAAGGTGTTCAGGAGGACCATGAAGGCGATGAGGTTAAAGGTCAGGCCCAGGACACTGAACACGGACGAGAAGTAGACAGAACCAATGCTATGGTTGAATGTGAAGGGAGGACTGTTGATCGAGAAGCACAGGGGCGTCGTCTCATTGGAGAGGTTCATTTTGGCTGTAGGCAGGCAGCTACTCAGTAAACTGTGTAGGAGGATCAGCTATTCAGCTATTCCCAGTAAACTGTGTAGGAGGTTCAGCTATTCAGCTATTCCCAGTACCCTGTGTAGGAGGTTCAGCTATTCAGCTATTCCCAGTAAACTGTGTAGGAGGTTCAGCTATTCAGCTATTCCCAGTACCCTGTGTAGGAGGTTCAGCTATTCAGCTATTCCCAGTAAACTGTGTAGGAGGTTCAGCTATTCAGCTATTCCCAGTAAACTGTGTAGGAGGTTCAGCTATTCAGCTATTCCCAGTAAACTGTGTAGGAGGTTCAGCTATTCAGCTACTCCCAGTAAACTGTGTAGGAGGTTCAGCTATTCCCAGTCCATTTGTCAGATTCCCATTGTCTTATTTCGTAACCCTTAAAAAACACAAAGAAATATACATTAGAAAACAAGTGTCAAAATACTTTTAAATAGAATCGTAAACATTGTGCACATCCATTCAGCAGAGATCTGTGTGACTTGTTGGATCATTCAATAAATAAATGTGTAGCTGGCGTTTCCAGTTAACACAGTGATCAGTTTGGCTCCACCAAGCTAATCTTTGAGTTGGGACAATGTAAAGACAACAGACAATCTTTTCTGGACTCAATCATGCCTATTCAAACAAAGAACCTCTTTGACTCAAGACTTTGATCCTGTACTTTATTGATCCTGTACTTTAATGATCCTGTACTTTAACCCCATGAATTTAATTGTGCGTGGTTGTTAGCGTGCACCAATCCAAATGCAGAAAATAAGTGTTTCTACATCCTGACTTATATGAATAATTAAAACTGTTGATGTGCACATAAATGGCCTTTTGGTAACCTAGCAACAGTCTAAAATATTTATTGTGCAAATGCTCACCAATACATTACGTTTTGTTTATAAAGCCGACAATAAGAATAACGGCAGCATCTGCACCAGTACCTCGTTTATTTTCTGTATTAACCACAACTCTTGAGTGGAGGCAGATGAGCTCAGTAACAGTGCTGGGCCAGTGACCAAAATGTTACTGAGTCAAATCCCTGAGCAGCGAAAGTAAGAACACTGTCTTTCATTCTTAGAGTTCTTTCATTCTTGGCTGTGCCCACATTCTCTACTGGCGTCTCTGGGAGAGGGCTATCTGAAAAATACATTTGTAATTCACACTAAATACACCTTGAGCAAATATAAGCATCCTTGAAAATCAGACTTGTCATTTTAAAAAGTTAGTTTTTCTTTAGTTTTGTATTTAAAGTATAAATTGCAACGCTGAATAACGACAGTGACCAACATGCATGCAAGACTCTGTTAACAGAACTAACAAGGTCTTAATTATCAACTGTAAGCCACTCAATGCAAATACGGACATCCTACTAAATAAGGAATGTGTGGACCAGCAGTCTTCCCGAGGTCATTGGCTGTCTTGATAAAAATTCCCTGGTTACTTCAAGGAATGTCACACACTATTACCCGGGATTAAACTGGACAGGAGCCAGCAGGACCTGATCCCCCGCACGGAAGGTCAAAAGTAGGTCGAAGGGGAGCTGAGCCCCCGCACTTCTACTGGACAGCTGAGTAGGCTCTCTCACGTTCCAAATACCACTATAAAATGTTAAAACAGGATCCCATCTTCCTTGTCACAGCAACAACAGAATGATTGACATTTAAAGTCTGTGCATCATTCAGTGCAGAACATCTGGACTCTTACCCATGTCTACTCCTGGACAGCGTCTACCTCTAGACAGTGTCTACCTCTAGACAGCTTCTACCTCTAGACAGCGTTTACCTCCAGACAGCGTCTACCTCCAGACAGCGTTTACCTCCAGACAGCGTTTACCACAGATAGCCTCTACCTCTAGACAGCGTCTACCTCTAGACAGCGTCTACCTCTACAGCGTCTACCTCTAGACAGCGTTTACCTCCAGACAGCGTTTACCACAGATAGCCTCTACCTCTAGACAGCGTCTACCTCTAGACAGCGTCTACCTCTAGTGTTCCAGATGAGGACAAACGTGGTTCTATTCTGTTTTATAGCCAGCTTTAAATGTCCTTACCATTCATGGTCATATTTAATATAGAAATACAGTGTCGCATTATGAATAAGACATTAGATTAATCTCTGACAGATGCAATACATTTCATATAACAATTAGTCTGTCACTCAAATGTGTTAGAGCATGTCAATATAGATTATAGTTTATTTATGCGAGCTTTCCAGATGTTCTATGACACTTTTCAACACGAGCTGTGGAGAGTTGTAACAGAAACCTCATGTTGTTGTGTGAAACCAATAAGAGAAGAAAAAATACGGTAAATATTCTGGTTCAATGCGAGTTGATGTGCTGCTGAAGCAGACTTATTATAAAATAACTAAAACAGAAGTGTAATATAATGTAATGTGGACATGCATGCACTTCAAAACGCAAAACGGGATTAACAACTTTGCAAACAGTGAACTATTTCAATAAAATAGAAATATAACGTCGTACAAGGCTTTCTCTATATCGGTATAAAATATAACAATTACAGCATAGCCTACCGTGTTAAAAACACAATATCTGTGAATTATCCGACTCATTCAAACATCCGTCAGGTTATTGTGCGTCAGAATATCCACCTGGTCTGTTTATAAGTTATAGACGTCCGCAGCTGCACAAGAGATTATAATGTGACAGCAGCAGAAGCATTCACAATAATAATAATGACGTGAGAGCAGCAGAAGATTTTTACGGTAATTATAATGATGTTAGATCTGCAGATAAATATTCAAAGATCCTATTCAACGCGCAGTAAAGGGACAGCCCTCATTTCTGCACGGTATGGGATGGGCATTTGGAGAACACACTGATGTGATCAGAGCAAATATCTTTCAGGTTACACTGACTAATCTACAAATCCACCGCGGTAAAGATCGTTTTATATTCCCACATTCACACATTCGTAAGCTCCGGGGCACCGCATAGCTGTCTGTCTTCGGGCCGACTACCGAGTCGGAAAAACGGATAGAAAATAGTGTAGCGCTCGGTAAACAGAGTAGTTAGGAACCAACGTAAAAGTGCAACACCCAGAGCCGCACTAACTATAACATAGATTACAGATAGTTTTTTTAAATAGCTTTTTCAAATGTTTAAAAACTTATCCCAAAATGCATCAATACACTCTCCATAGTGCCATCTAATAACCACAAGAAATAACTTTCATCAAATATCAATCGTTGATTTATTTGGAATAAATGAAAGCTGAAAATGCTCCTTTTCTGAAATAGCTTTTTCAAATTTTGAGATATATTCACCAAAATGCATCAGTACACTTGTCAATGTATATTCTAAGAGCCGCAAGAAATGATCTTTAGCAAATATCAATCGTTGATTTATTTGGAATAAATTAAAGCTAAAAAAGCACTCTTTCTGAAATAGCTTTTTCAAATTTTGAGATATGTTTCCCAAAATGCATCAGTACACTCGTCAATGTATATTCTAAGAGCCGCAAGAAATGATTTTCAACAAATATCAATTGTTGATTTATTTGGATTAAATTAAACCTGAAAATGCTGTCTTTCTGAAATAGCTTTTTCAAATTTTGAGATATATTCACCAAAATGCATCAGTACACTCGTCGATGTATATTCTAAGAGCCGCAAGAAATGATTTTTAGCAAATATCAATTGTTGATTTATTTTGAATAAAGTAAAGCTGAAACAGCACTCTTTCTGAAATAGCTTTTTCAAATTTTAAGATATGTTTTCCAAAATGCATCAGTACACTCGTCAATGTATATTCTAAGAGCCGCAATAAATGATTTTTATCAAATATAAACCATTGATTTATTTGTTAAAAAAAATGTCCATGTCAAATGTTCATTACGTGCAATTCTTAATATGAGTCAGAACCTCATCCTCTACAACCTTAAACATTCCTAACAATATTCTTCAGCAATAAAGTTACTTACTCATACTCGGCAATATTGTTCGTAGCTGAGTTTTTATTTATTTTTATTTAACCTTTATTTGTCCAGGTAGGCCGTTCAGAACAGATTGTAATTTGCAATGAAGACCTTGCCAAGAATAAAGCATAAATGTCCAAGACAACATACAGTTATATTCAATATACAGATTACAATTTAATAAATAAATAAATAAATAAATATATATAATACAATGGTCTAAATAAAAAAAATTATAGTCATTACAAAGACGGCGCAAAGTGAAGTGAATGTAAGTCGAACAGAATGCAAACGTGATATGGTAATATCACACAAGAATATAAATAAAAGACAGTCTATGTCAAAATGTGGTGTAGTAAAGAGTCAATATAGGGATGCAAAATGTGGTCTATTTAGTAAGGTAGAATTAGTTGAATTGTATGACTAATGGTGAAGAGAATACATTTGAGCATGCCAGGGCAGATAGTGCAAAAGATCACAAGAGCATAAAACAGATATGATATCAGTGCAGGTTAAGATGTGCAACTATGCAATGATATCAATGATGGCAAATAGTTAGTGTCGTGGAAAATTGAGTGGAACTGTGAATTGTTCAGAAGAAAATTTATTAACAGAAATAGTAAAACAGCCGAAAACAATCTCTGGCCATCTTCAGGGGAGAATTACATGAATTACTTGACCACAGAAAATACAGTGTTCTGTTGATTGACATTTGTCCCTTTCAATAATCATAAGCATTGTAAAACGAATCACTAATACATACTACTTAAAATGTGTCCTGATTCTATCAATATTTACCACATTAGCATATACGGTGATCAGAAAAGAGCTCAGACAGACGTACTTTAAAGGCAGTTTGTGGGATAAGAGTTTTGAGTTTCAGTTTCTTCTGTAGTCCATTCCAGTCATTTGCAGCTGAGAACTGGAAGGAGTGGCGGCCAAAGGAGGTGTGAGCTTTTGGGGTAACCAAAGAGATGTATCTGCTTGAGCTGAGGTACAGCGGGGCTTTGCCTAGCAAGGCCTTGTAAATTAGTTGGTACCAGTGAGTTAAGCGCCTAGTGTGTAACGAGGGCCAGCCACAATTGTCATTTTTACCAAAGCAAGTTGGGCAGCATAAGTGAAGGAGGCACTATTGCGGAATAGGAAACTTATCACAGACTTTACTTTAGATTGGAGGTGGTTCATGCTGGGACGAAAGGAGAGGGAGCTGTCTTAACCAAAAAGAGAGCATTTTCAGCTTTACTTTATTCCTACAAAAATACATTTTTTGAATTTGATGAAAATAATTTCTTGCGGCTCTTAGAATATAGATTGAAGAGTGTACTGATGCATTATGGAGAATATATCTTAAAATTTGAAAAAGCTATTTCAGAAAGACAGCATTTTCAGCTTTAATTTATTCAAAATTAATCAACAATTGAAATTTGTTGAAAATCTTTTTTTGCGGCTCTTAGAATATACATTGATGAGCGGACTGATGCATTTTGGTGAATATATCTTAAAATTTGAAAAAGCTATTTCAGAAAGAGTGCTGTTTCAGCTTTACTTTATTCAAAATAAATCAACGATTGATATTTGCTAAAAATCATTTCTTGCGGCTCTTAGAATATACATTACGTGTGTGCTGATGCATTTTGGTGAATATATCTCAAAATTTGAAAAATCTATTTCTGAAAGAGTGCATTTTTAGCTTTAAATTATTCCAAATAAATCAACGATTGATATTTGCTAAAGATCATTTCTTGCGGCTCTTAGAATAGACTTTGACAAGTGTACTGATGCATTTTGAGAAACATATCTCAAAATTTGAAAAAGCTATTTTAAAAAAACTAACTGTAATCTATGTTATAGTTAGTGCAGCTCTGGGTGTTGCACTTTTACGTTGGTCCCTAACTACTCAGTTTACCGAGCGCTGCAGTATTCTCTATCCGTTTTTCCGATTAGGCAGTCGGCCCGAAGAAAGACCGCTGTGCCGTATCCCCGGAGCTGGCGAATGTGTGAATATAAAACTATCTTTACCGCGGTTACAAATCCATAGTTTTTTCTCATGAGGCCGTAAACCTTTATCTATTGATTTTATTGATTATTGAGTACTGCCCACCCGGAATCGTGTGCCGATTTTCATCCAATCAACTCGTTTTTTTAACTTAAAATGATATGGCTCAAATAATTCAGGGAGTTGGGTTTTCTACCGCCATCACTGCACCCACATTCTGAGTAGCAGATATGATTTAATAAATAATCAGCATCTCCATATTGATAAAGGTACAAAGCCAATGACATACTGTACAGCTGCAGCAAAAGGACTGGCACGAAGTTAACGTTTTTTGTTTGACTTATTCATTTGTTTCAGAGCTCGGCCGATTAGGGTTTCACTACCACTGAAAATCTGCTCACCCCACTATTCGCCTGTTGCAGGAAACATCTCCCAGTGAGGATTGAAGAATCCAGAATTAAACCAAGCATTCAGACTACTATTGGTTTATTAGATATTGAAGCATTGATGAATTCCAGTGGTTTTCTACGAATGTCTCAGCTTCTCTCCTGAGAACCCACGTATGTGCCCTAGTGCTTCAGGCATGTAGATGTGCCCTGGTGCTTCAGGCATTTAGATGTGCCCTGGTGCTTCAGGCATGTAGATATGCCCTGGTGCTTCAGGCATTTAGATGTGCCCTGGTGCTTCAGGCATGTAGATGTGCCCTGGTGCTTCAGGCATTTAGATGTGCCCTAGTGCTTCAGGCATGTAGATGTGACCTGGTGCTTGCCAAAAACCCACACTGAAATACAGTAAACAAAAGTATGCACGCATGTTTTTTCTTGATATTACGTGACACAGATTTTGTATTAATCTGGTACACTAATGTCTGCACAGATAACATTTGGTAGGTGACTGCATATGAGACATAGTAATGGTTAGAGTTACAGGAATTCTTATTGCTACGTAAGTTTCAACTCTACTGGGGAGTTTTTCCTAGCCGCTGTATATCAACTATAACCAGATTAAAGCTTCACAAGCGTGTGTGTTTTCATTCACTGACAATTAATACCTTACCCATCACGTTTAGTATGAATGCAGCCAGGAGCAAAACCTGTTGCGTCCGCACTGGAGTAGCAATGGTAAACAATCAATAAAAATCATGATTTTTTCAAGCCCCGTTCACATCAGCTGTTTTTTGAATGCTGTTGTGCTTCTCCAGATAACCAGCCCTGAAACCCCAAAGAGCCTGAGACAACAGAGTTGATAACAGGCCGGAGATGTTACAGCCGGATCTAATTTGAAGACCATATGTAACTTAAAGTTCTCAGTCTTCCTTTGAAGCCATCTGCGATTTGGGGACATCCTGCCCCGGGGTCAACCAACGTACACAGGGCATATTAAAAACGCATCCAAATTCTCATAGTAGAACTCTTTTCGGGTACAGGTAAGAACAAGATGCTAGGTTCCCAGCCAGAACATCTGGCTTTCCAGATACCGCAGATGAACAACCGTATGTAGACACAGCTAGACACACCTATTTGAGCTTGTTGGACATCACCTTCCGAAACCATGGGAATATGGAGTTGGCCCCCCTTTTTGGCCCCACAGTTTTTCAGTCTTTCCCCAAAACGTAGGAGTGTCCCTGTGGAAATGTGTGCCCTTTCGTAAACAAGCATTTGTGAGGTCAGACGCTGATGTTGGACGAGAAGGTCTGACTGGAAATTCCCATCCCAATTGTGTTCAGTGTGGATGAGGCTCTGTGAGGGTCATATAAGGTCTTCCACGTCAACCCTGTCAGACCATCTGTTTATGGACCTCGTCTCGTGCACAGGGCCACAGTCATTCTGGAACAGGAAAGGCCTTCCCACAAACAGTTGCCACATAATTGGAAACACCCAATTGTCTAACATGTCTCTGTGTTCTGTAGCATTAGCTTGACTCTTTGCTGGAACTAAAAGGCCTAGCCCAAACTCTAAAACACAGCCCTTGTCTATTAGGCCCCAGATAGTGAAGTGTGATTAATTACTCCAGAGAACACTGTCCTTGCTTGACATTGGCTGGATGTTTTGTGAGGCTTGCATATAGCTTTACTGACATCATACCTGTTTCCTGGCACAAACATTTGCATCTTGGCACACGGAGCTGGCTGTAAATGTATGTCTGCCGTCCAAGCATGTCAACAAACACATACAGCTTCAGCCCCTTTGTCTTTGTAACTCAGACTGATGTCCATTGTGTATCAACAGGACACAGCCTGGTTGATCAATCAATACCTCGGCCTAATGTGTTTGACATATGCTATGCAGTTAGACAGTTTGAATCTCAACAGGTGGTCTCCGACAAGAGAAAACAACAAAGCATGTTGATGACCACTAACTCAACAACAACCAGCGTCGGTCAGTTGTTATATAAAGCTCACTGTCCAGACGGGTTGTTGATTAACAGTGTTGATTTCATAAATGGAGTGCACAGGAAATGACACGATCCACAATAATGTAATAGAGTTACAGAGAGTGCTCTGATGATAAAGTAATGGGTCGGTGAGTTGCTAAAAGGTTTACTGGTAATTAGTTTGTGTTTGTGGGCTGTACTGGGCCCTATTTGGGGGTGGTTTGGGTTGTTTGGGTTCCCCTTTGGTCGAATGCTTGGGAGAGTGGATTGAGTAACTTCCTTCCTGGTTGTCCCGGTCCTACATCCAGATCGGTCCCCAGTGGCTCTAGACCCCCCTGCTCAGTTCCTCGTTCTACACTGTTATATTACCGTGCTGAGTGAGTAGCTTCCGCCTGTCCTGTATTCACTCCCAGTTGTTTATGTTGCATTAGTTTATGTAACTGGCGGCAAAAATAAAGAACTAAGCAGCGGTATCTTTTAAAATCCAAGGAATTCTCCCTCTAACTCTCAGCCAATGCCCAGTTACTGCCCAGCTACTACCCACCTACTGCCCACCTACTGCCCACCTACTGCCCAGCCACTGCCCAGTTACTGCCCAGCTACTGCCCACCTACTGCCCACCTACTGCCCAGCCACTGCCCAGCTACTACCCACCTACTGCCCACCTACTGCCCACCTACTGCCCACCTACTGCCCAGCCACTGCCCAGTTACTGCCCAGCTACTACCCACCTACTGCCCACCTACTGCCCACCTACTGCCCAGCCACTGCCCAGTTACTGCCCAGCTACTACCCACCTACTGCCCACCTACTGCCCACCTACTGCCCAGCCACTGCCCAGTTACTGCCCAGCTACTACCCACCTACTGCCCACCTACTGCCCACCTACTGCCCAGCCACTGCCCAGTTACTGCCCAGCTACTACCCACCTACTGCCCACCTACTGCCCACCTACTGCCCAGCCACTGCCCAGTTACTGCCCAGCTACTACCCAGCTACTGCCCACCTACTGCCCACCTACTGCCCAGCCACTGCCCAGTTACTGCCCAGCTACTTTTAACAAAATGTCTGACTACTTTCCAAATGAACTGGGAAAAGATAACTCCGTTTTCTTCATAGGATCATCATTTTGCATCCATTATTTCCCTCTGAAATGAAAATGGTTCTTCCTGGAACCTTGAAATCTTTAGGGACAACTGAACAAAAGGGAAGGGTGTACATAGAACAGCTAGGTGTTCCTGAGGAGAACCACAGGATAACCGGAGGAGAGCTACTGCACGATTAGGTGACATCTGGAACTCTCAGAAGAGGAAGCTGGTCAGTATATTAATCAACAGGTTCTGCCTGGTTCCCTTTGAGATCAGCCCATTTGCTGATGTGTAAAAACCACCGCACCTCATCACTGGGAACGGCCTGGATACCTGAAGGACAGAAACCACATTGGATGGGGTCAGAGGTTAGAGGTCAGGGGTCCACTGGTCAAGTAAAATGAGTCCAGACATGACGCTAGGCATTATGGGTGGTGCACAGTGAGAAGATCTAACTGTGTATATCGACAAAACACACCCGCGCACGCACGCACACACACACACAAACACACACACACACACACACACACACACCCACGCACACACACGCACACACGCACACACACACAAACAAACACACACACACACCCGCGCACGCACACACACACACACACACACACACACACACACACACACACACACACACACACACACACACACATGAAAGTGCTCCATTTTAAATCCTTGTCATGCTGGCAGATGAATTCAGATCCACAAGCCTTTTGTTCAGCCTCTGAGAGGGGGATGGGGGGGGTGGGGGAAGTGGGGTGGAGGGTGTTACAGACACATGCCTGGGGGGCATTTCTCTAATCATTACTTGCACAGACAAAACACAAACATATTTATGAGACCAAGCCCTTTCTAAGTATTGTGAACACATTCCTCATCTCACCAGGGTGTGTTGTGTGTCGGATCACTGGGACAAAACTTACTCAGTTCATTAATAAACACATATATTAATATACATGTATACATATACATTAATAACACAAAATATATTCATTATTTATATCACTGTGCAGATAAACAGCAAGGAAACCATTGAAATGTAGGACTGGAATTACTCCTCTTGAGTGTGAAATGTATACTACACACCCATATTACACCAACATGTTTGTATGCCCACTCTTTTAATAAACAGTGTCTGTTAGCATAACTGTTCAAACAGAACCAAAGCAACCAGTTAATGGTAATATGAACGAGTCTTCCCCTTTCACATTGTGATCGGACAAAATGTTTACTGTTTTCAGCTACTTACGCTATCTGACATTCCACAAGACATTACTGGAAATAATACTGTATTATAATGTAGAAAGATTGATATCGGACTAATACAGATTTCTAAAGTTGATATTTCTTATATTTTTTCTTGTGCAGCACTTGCTTTCTGGGTAGCTGGTCATTAGGATGCTCACAGTTTCCAGCTTGTGGATGTTCAGTGGTGTCTTCAGACAGATGGTTTGAGGTGTCCAAACTGGGCAGATGACTCACCTGCCGTTGACAACTTTCAAGCGCTGGTGAACAGGCTTGAGAGGCGTTTGCGCTGGAGTTACCTTCAAAATGTAATCGATGGATGTAATCGATGGTGTTTCACCTCAGTGGTTAGGAGTTTCTTAGGACTCAGGGGGACGTGAAGGCAACACTTGACCGAGATTACATTCCTACCATTACAGAGGGGTTTGCTAGGCTGGTAGTCGTTTTTGTGCTAGCTGGACAAAATCATTTTGAAATTCTAAATTTGAGGACATCTCTCTAACTCACAATGAGCCGTACAAAACTTAATGTAAAAAGGATCTGAGCCAGTGCTCAGAACTGAATTCAAAAGAGCCTCTGCTAGTTACATTGTACAACATCTACAATTTTAAGAAACACTGATTTCAGACCTTCTACCGGACAACTGATGAATTCATCCCGTATTTTCATTCCAGATAAAAATAAGACCAGAACCTGTTGGAGCCCCAAGGCAGTTTGAGTGTTTTCAGTATAGCTGTGCTTTCTTTGTTTTGTGCTTGCACATCAAGTGAAGCATCCAATGTAAATGTGCTGTTGAGAGATGTCATCTGTGTGTTTTGGCACTCGTGCAGAGATCAAAGGAGGGGAGCAGAGAGGCTGTGGAACAGGATCACATGGAGAGTAAAGCCATTACCACCACATGACTCCACACTCTAGATCGTTCTGGTGTTGATTGCATCCATGACAGATGGTTTTTAGGGCTGCGGTTCTCTCAGAGAGCTGGCTTTGGTCCCGTCCATTGTCATACCTGTGACAGGTTTTGCAGTTTCAGATTAATAGGAATCTTGTCCATTTCTTCACAAAAAAGGCTGTCTGTAGGCAGTACAAAAACACCCTACATTGCAAACACACAAGTAGAAGTCCAACTGTCATTTTTGTCTTTCACCTCCGTGTTCTGACTCACAGAGTCTAAATTACCAACCCGGTGTGGAAAACAAAAGGGTGGCAGAAGCAATTTTCATGTAAATAATGTTGAGCAAGAATGTCTGTCTGTTGTTTGCGATGAGGCACTGCAAGACCAATCTCAGGTTCTACTGCACATTCTATTCTGATCCCACCGTGCCAATTCGTTACAACTCCCCACACAAGGTTCATTCCAGGACACCAAACAATTTCACCCCCACCACATGAGCCCCACCAGACGACCCCACCCCCACCACACAACCCAACCCCCACCACACAACCCTCCACACCACACGCCCCCCCACCACACGACCACACAACCCCACCCCCACCACATGACCACACGCCCCCACCACACGACCCCACCTTCACCACACGACCCCACCCCCACCACACGCCCCCTACACCACAAGACCCGACTACCCCCACCCACCACACAACCCCACCACACAGGGAAAAGATAAAACCTGAGAACAATTATCTGACGCAGATAAACCCCTACTTCGTGTACATTCACGTAGAAATATTGCATACCCAGAAAAGCACGCATGTAATCACAAACCAGTACTCTGTGGTTGGGTTTTCACTTGGCAAACAGGATGGGAATTACGGAAAACATTCACATACAAACAACTGACACACTTATCCTTAAGTTGTGTTTATTTTGTCTGGGAGTATTTTGGTCCATCGATCAATTAATCAGTGAATGTTATGTTGAACATTTTCTGTAGAACTCTTATCACTTGCAATGGAATCTCTAAACGCTACAAACATGTAAAACAACGTAAATATAAACACTAAGAAGATGTGACATTGAAAAACAAACAGAACATCACGTCATTCTGATTCATCCATGGAACCCAGCGCCATTTAAAATGTTTCCCAGTTGCTATCAGAAAAAATTAATTTGAGTTAGAGTCAAACTCAGGCACTAAAATTTAGAAGACAGTTCCACCAGCACTATAATATACTGTTGTAGACATAAGCCTAAACAACATGAAAGCATTAACAATGTATGTACTAATATAGATTTTTTTAAACACAATAAAAGCCTTATTTAATCACTTATTTTACTTTAAATATTGACCCCAAGTGAGTGTCTCATTTGAAAGACAGCAGCATACAAAGGCAATGTCCCCGTCACCACCCTGGGATATTATACTTATAGTTAAAACTAAGGGGAAGGGCTAAGGGGGAGTATTCGGATTGGGCCTAAATCTCCACACTGGCCTGGGAACGCCTCGGGATTCCCCAGTCAGAGCTGGCTAATGTTGCCCGGGAAAGGGAAGTTTGGGGTCCCCTACTAGAGCTGCAACCCCCGCGACCCGACCCCGGATAAGCGGTTGAAGATGAGAGATGAGATGAGATTTTGAGCATTATTTGTTGATTAGCTGAATACTTTTGTGGAGAGTTACCTGTTGTGTCTGACGAGAAAAACATGAGAAATGATGACATTGTTTGCATACCTGTTGAAGAACTATGAAAGAAACGTGTTACATTATTTATAACAACAGACAAGAAGCAGGCAGATAAAAAGCAGGCAGACAAGAAGCAGACAGTCAAGAAGCACAGAGTGAGGGAGAGGTCAGAGAGGATAAGGATGAAAATGGTAGAGGACCAGAGAACTCAGACATGGCTGTTACCCACCTTCAGTTCAGTAAACCTAATCAACCAGATATATATATATATGCCTGCTTCTTGTCTGCCTGCTTCTTGTCTGCCTGCTTCTTGTCTGTCATTTCCTCCCTCTTCAACCCTGTCTTTCTCACTCCTGGCCACATCCTCACATACACCCTAATCAAAACATTTGAAATTAAATTGTGAATTTGATATAAACACACCAGACACACATGTGCATTTGGGATATCAATGCGTACCACCCATCACACAAACACATGAGCTCTCTTTCTTCCTATAGTTATATGTATTTTTATATTTTGTTCCTAATATATGTTCTTTGTATATCTGGATCTGTATATCAATCAAAAAATTTCCACCTGGGATTATGAAAGTATTTCAGATTTTTTAAGAAGTCTAGTTTTGACTTATTTTCTGAGTTTTAAGTGTGTTTTGATAGTTTTCTAGTATCATTTGAATGGGAAGCTTTTTATATATTGTATGTTATACCTTTTGTATCCTTCTGTCGTTGTATTCATCGTTTATTGTTAATAAACAAATCACGTCCATCCCCCGCACTTTTGAAAAGCTTGCTACGCCCCTGCATAGAGTAACCTGTCCGGTTAAATAATAGACATAGAGAAAAAAAGTTCACAAGAGTTTCACTAAACCCTCTTACGTGGCTGAATAAGAAACAGAGGAGTTTAATTGTAGATTTGCCTTCATGGGATTCGATTATGCTGTTGCCCCATTTTAACAGATGGTTTAAGGATTTCTCAAAATCATATTAATTTACGTTCTTTGTAAAGAATGCAGGGGAACATGCATCATGGTCTATAATTCGTCTTTGGACCACAGCTTTTCCATTTATGGACATCATCAAATCTCAGCCAGCCAAGTAGAAGACTATTTCTTCAGAGACGGTGGATCGTGTTCAGTGTGCAGAGATTTAAGGACAAGAGAAGCGAAAGTAAAGAGAACATCCTCCTGTTTTTCAAAACCTGCATCAATCTCTAACCCTGAGTATCTTTTACAACTAGAAACACAACGACTACTGTCACCACTCACTACTGTCACCACTCACTACTGTCACCGCTCACTACTGTCACCACTCACTACTGTCACCGCTCACTACTGTCACCGCTCACTACTGTCACCACTCACTACTGTCACCGCTCACTACTGTCACCGCTCACTACTGTCACCGCTCACTACTGTCACCGCTCACTACTGTCACTGCTCACTACTGTCACCACTCACTACTGTCACCGCTCACTACTGTCACCACTCACTACTGTCACCGCTCACTACTGTCACCGCTCACTACTGTCACCGCTCACTACTGTCACCGCTCACTACTGTCACCGCTCACTACTGTCACCACTCACTACTGTCACCGCTCACTACTGTCACCGCTCACTACTGTCACCTCTCACTACTGTCACCACTCACTACTCACTACACTCACTACTCACTACACTCACTACTCACTACACTCAATACTGTCACCGCTCACTACTGTCACCACTCACTACTGTCACCACTCACTACTGTCACCACTCACTACTGTCACCACTCACTACTGTCACCACACACTACTGTCACCGCTCACTACTGTCACCACTCACTACTGTCATCGCTCACTACTGTCACCACACACTCCTGCCCCGCACACTACGGTCACCGCTCACTACTGTCACCGCTCACTACTGTCACCGCTCACTACTGTCACCGCTCACTACTGTCACCGCTCACTACTGTCACCGCTCACTACTGTCACCACTCACTACTGTCACCGCTCACTACTGTCACCACTCACTACTCACTACACTCACTATATATATATATATATATATTGAACGAGTAACTTTATAATAAGATTAACATAATAAGATTAACATAATATGTGACTACATATATTTTAAAAGCAATCTAACCACATGCATGGACTCTAAAACAATTTCAGTTGTATCTAGGTTTAATTGATTTAACCACCCTTTAATCCCTGTTTTGCCCTGTTAGGACTCAATACTCTGCTAAGACTTTAAAACTCTTTTGATTTCAGATGTCATACAAAACAAACATGATTCTTCTGACTTGAACAAACACAGTAATATAGTGATGACACTTCTGCCTTGTTTTCACTGTTACAATGACGGGAAGAAAATGTTTAAAATGCAAACGAGGCAAAGACACCAGAAGCACTGAACGAATAAAACAAACTTTATCTACAATCAAATCAAACAGGGATGTTGTTTTTGGATAATTGAGTGCTTTGCATGTTATTGAACTTTGTCTATCAAGAAACTTTGCATAAGACATCATAACTATTTACCCAACATCAATGTTACAGAGACATCAGGTCGTTGAACTTTTTCAGCCTGACAACTAGATAAGAAGTGAATACAAAATATTATTCTGAACTGATACGGTTTTCATTCCCACGCGACTTTACAGAGAACGCTAATTAACATCAATACTGTAGACTTCTGTCACATATTTACTGGTAAGCTGGCATGTTGCCAACTGCTTCTAAATCATATTGTCTACATCATGAAAGTGTCGCAGTCACACGCTCCCCTTCAGGGGAAAACACCAAGTTTTTTCCTAAAGTAAAACAAACTCTTGACACGCAGTCTAACGAAATGTAAGCGTGCCAACGTGTTCATCCAACTCAAACGTCTACTGCTTGTCCATAACACTTTAAACATGAACAGCATTGTATACATACAGTATATGGACATTAGTATGCAGATACTCGACCATCACAGACCCAAACACATGGGCATTAATATGGAGTTGGCCCCGCTAATATTATACAGTTTATTGTAGTGTATATTACAAAAGAAACCTGCTGTTTGAGAAATTCACCCGTTTAGATCTTTGGAAGAAGTGCTTGTTTTGCCCCCTGAACCCTGGAGCCCAAATGCACTCTGGAGAGGAACTTCATACATGACAAACACTAGATCTCTCATGTAATCTTGTAATACGACAATACTTTATTGGTGTAAGGTGAAGTTGGTTTGATGTTGGGAAATATTTGTGAGAAAGTCTGGATAATTCAGAAAATAACAATTGTCTAATTCAGGCACAACTGAATTATTAAGAAGAAGAAAAAGACATCTGAAAATAAGAATATCAGATCTTCGGATTTGTTGTTGTGTCTGATATAAGACATATAGCCTGTTTGATTTTTTCTGTACAATAAAGAACAATAAACAAACAATAATAATAACTAAAAATCGAAACATTGTAAACTAAACGCCTTCCAAAGTTAGGTGGTAAGCCGAAAAATAAAGCCTACTAAAATAAAAACCTTAGGTTTACTTGGCTATTGGTTGAAAATCTTACTGGCAAACATTTGGACTAAATCCCACGAAAACAAAACAAGCCTCGTCAAACCCTTCGTATCAAACGTTTGCTCTCCCATCTTGGTCTCACATGACTTGTTACAGTGTCAGATCTTCTCTAATAGTGCATGCACACTCATGCCAAAGTAAACATGTCGAGTTTCCTGCTCCAGAGTTAAACTATACCACATTGTTTTGTCTTGGTTGTGATCCCAGTCTGGGACCGTCACGGAAGTTGGTGCTCTTTTATGGTAAAGTATGTCAGATGGGACTAAAAGACTGTCCACCATGACACAGTTGCCAGGCATTTTGTTGCGACCAGATGAGAGAGCCCAGGGTTGATTTGAGATCAGAGGAGGATGTCTAAGATTCTATAAAGCAGAAAGTATTTCAGTCTCAGCATCTCTCTGAATTCAAGTCACTGGCCTGACATCGTCAGTTTTGTTCTTGAGCCATTGGGTGTTTATAAGAAGACTAGATAACTGTCCTCTAACAAAGCTTTGAGAACTACAGCCATGATAATGTTCTATAGTAATCCAGAATTCAATCTGTTTCCCTTTTTGTATCCACTTTTGTTGACATAGAAACTCTCTCTGTGTGCCAGACGTGCGCCGGACGGAAGGGTTCTGTCATGTGACCAGGCGTTGTGCGCTTCGTCATACTCGTTTGGGGCATTTTGGTGATAGGAAACGCAGTGGGATACAGAAACGAACCCTTTTGACATCTGACAGAAAGGGGATTGAATTCCCATGGTGCCTGTTTGACGGGGTTTTAAATTTAAAGTGGTTGCTTTTTCGGGGTTGAAAAAATCTCCTGTGACGGTCAACGCGGAATTAGAGTACATCAACCCAGTGGGTCAGCTAATGGGTTCAGGTCCGGCTTGGAATGCTATTTGTTTACTCATTTTGTGACGAATATGTGCAGAAGGAAAATAAAAAAGGAGATGAACCCTTTTCTCACAGCAACTGTACATAAAGGGACATTCACAGGCCCAAAACAATTTATGAAAACAGTTCACGATTCGGTCTGGGATTGTTTGTTTACGTGCACGGGATCTGCAAATGGAATCATTATCATACCTCAGTTAGCCATTAGAAAGACTCAGGGGATTTGGTGACATGCGGCAGAAATGGGCAAATATGTGACTTACACCACTTTTGGGGACCATTTATTCAAACGACAGTGTCACTTTTACAATGTGCACCAGATTGCGTCTTTAAAATATATATCAGGGAATGCGGAGCGGACGTGTTGAAGTGTGAGCATGTCCCTGGGAGAGATGTGATGTGCATGTTTAATATCCACAAGGGAAATAAACTATGTGTACAACAAAGCATTTTGATATTACTGGTTTTTGGGTGCGGTATCTACTGGCTGCAGAAAATGTGTTAAAGTCTGCCCCCTGGTGGTATGATGGGCCAATTACACCAACAGAAAAAGTACAAGTCCAACACTCAGTAACCAGGCTGTATTTTTTTATTCTATAATGTAGCAGGAAAGAAAGCATGGGCTTTGTGTTTTCTACAGAATTAAATTGATGTCGGGATTTGCAGATGAGTGAAGTGATGGGTCCTTTCTTCTAAATATCAACCATGATCAGATTCAGTTAGAATAGTGCTCTGAGCAAGAAGCAGGATTCCATTTATTTTTATGTATCATATATATATACATATATATATATATTAGTATTAGCAAGTATAGTAATCACATACTGCGTATAGCCCATACAATATAATATCTAAACAGCCGAATTCACAACTGTTACTCTGGGAATAGAAAGTTTATCAACATTTTGTGACAGAAATAAAATGACATTGGAGAATGTTTTTCAGACAACATTTCTTTAATACAAAGTCAACCTATCTACATACACAGTGGGTTTAAACCAATTATTGTTTCAGTTAGAAGTAACAGTTTGAAATAGCACATGATAGCACTTGGGCCCTCATACAAATACAAACTATTATCTTGGGTTTGGGTTCTTTAACCTTTTGTTGGCTGTATACATCCTATTCTTTTGTGAGGATTTTTCTCTCTTTTTTTGTTTAATTTCCCCGTTCAGCGAAATATTCCCGTTAATTTGGCTGCCGTTGTCAGACTTCTGGCGTCGTTACATGAACTCAGAGTTACGTGTCACTCAAACATCCACAAACATCCACGGTCTTGGCTTTTGGCCTCTGCCCTCAATCGCTCTTTGAATTCAATCACAAAAAGTTCTCATTTCAAGATCGAGTTCATATGAAATGGTTCTAGGTTCCCACGGTTCAGAAAGAATATGCTGGAAAGGAATAAATCACAGCAAGTCTCTGCGTCGCTCCGTCTCGTTCAGTCATGATCAATTCTGCATCCCGTAAACAAAATGTGGCCAAAATGAACAATGAATGAAAAAGGAATGAAAACATGGTCTATACATGTGTTTTTGTGTTCAATCACACATAATGCAAATGGTTTGGTGGTACTTTGTCAGTAATGGCTGAGTCATTGCACTTTGGCCAGATCCCTGCCTGTCAATAGAGAGGCCACTTTTTTTTGCCATTTTAGGCAATTAGGATAACTAGCAACCCTTTTTTGGGTGAAATGAAGGAGAGAGCTTTTATTTAAAAAAGGGAGATTCGTTTTGTTGCCAAAGTGTCCATGTCTGCATAAAGAAGTGGTGTTCACATTAAAGCCAAACTCCATTTTGTTTTCGACCAGCCTCCTGACAAAGCAAGCTATTTGTGGGTAGCTGGGGAATTACTAACAAGGCAGAAGAGGGGATTTAAGAAAAGAGAGCAGAAAGGAGTAACGTTTCTACAAAATAAGAAAGTACGATTTACAAACTCAACGTTTGCGATGAGCAGGACTTTATCGTAGCTGTTCAGTATTTAATTTGACATAAGGGAACAGGGCAAATTATACAAATACATATAATATATATATTTGTTTATTTACAGGTATTATATTCTGGGTAATGGTAGATATATAACAAATGGATGATCTTGTGTCAGAAAAAGACAAAATAAAAAGCAGATTATCCCATACATGATCAGAATAAATTCATAAAAATGGGTCACAATGTACCGACTCGATTGTAACTATTTGACAACTATTTAATCTAGAAATTATAAAAAAACTATAGAAGAAAAAAAGAATACAACTAATGTTAATGAACAGCAAATATTTTTGTCGACACGTGTCTACCAAGTGGTAGGAATGAATAAAAGGGTTTTAAGACTGGCACCTCACCAGAAACCTCTTTCTGTTTCAGGTGTAATAATACAAAATAACAAATTGTTATCTATCATAATATTACATGAACAGTTCGAGGTTAATGGGTAAAAAATAAAGGAAAACAAAGTACTAAATTTATACTAAGAGTTTGGATATATCTTTATATTCTGCAGTTAAATATATATGTATTTGTGAATGTGCAATATATATATATACCTACATAAATACATATATGCACACATCCACATAAACACATGTTATACTTAACATTTCTACAGTGAAAAAATAGAATTGTCTGCTAAAATAACATGAACAAATAAGCATTTATTTTTCTTGCTAATAAAAAAAATGCAATTCAATATCTCTGTTAAAAAACGAAACAAAAAGGGAAATAAAAAGTTGTCTATGTAAAGTAAAATAACAAAGATCCTCTCATAATACAACATTAAGATTTCCATAATGTTTCAATAGCAATAAGGCTTTTTTGGAAACAAGAAAAACACAGCTCCTTTCATCGCTCTGTTTGTGTGCACAACAGTTCAGTACACTTTACACAATCCATACACCAAAGCACAATCCTCTGAGAAAAACAAGAACATATCTGGGTCTTTTAGGGCCGGTTTTTACTGGACCCAACGAGTACATACCTGGTGCCTAGAATCTGGTATGGGTTCAAGTTTGGAGACTTGCAAGTTATATGTCATTTTCACCTCAGAACTCATAAATCCAACATGGCCACCATTTGGCCAATATTCGACAGAGGAGACGGAGGAACTATTCTCCAAGTTTTCAATCCAATCCCTCAGCACTTAAAACGCCTTTCCTTCGACGGTTTGCTCCTAGAGATCTGGTAACTGCCGTTTAGTCTCTGATGGGACATGGAAGTCTGGTAATACGGTGGAGGAATACAGAGGAGTGTGAGAGCCGATGGGTGGGAAACAATAACAGGAATTAACTTTCAATTACAGCCTTCCAGAGCGACAGGAAGACCTCCGGCAGACTGCCATATCCATCTTCATCCCAAATAAAGTCAGACTTACAGCATACAGGAGAAAAAGCAGCATGTTTGGTATCGACGGGACCGCCACCCAGGAAATACAAGGAAAAAGACAAAAGTATCAAATGATTACAATGGGTTTGTTGGTCACTGTACAAGTTTGCCGTAGGGGCTGGTAGACGTGAGCCTGTCATCACGTGGCGTCACCAATCCTCCTGTAGCCCAACCAGAGTGGACAGACGCAGGACCGCTAAATAGCGGCACGACGAGTACGGAACGAAGAGCCAGCCAGCACACCAGCAGTCCCGGAACGAAGAGCCAGCCAGCGCACCAGCGGTCCCGGAACGAAGAGCCAGCCAGCGCACCAGCGGTCCCGGGACGAAGAGCCAGCCAGCGCACCAGCGGTCCCGGGACGAAGAGCCAGCCAGCGCACCAGCGGTCCCGAACGAGGTTGTCATCTCTCTGGTTTTGCAACAGCGGTTGTTTGCTTCCATGGTGACCGAGGCGAACAATGAGTTGGTTTACCGTACTTCAACGAGTTGGGTTACCGTACTTCAAGTGCTGAAAAAACTGACAACTGTCCTTTTTTCCCCTCAGACTAATGCAGAGGCCCGTATTAAAAACCCCATATAGTTTGAGGAATATTGGGATTTATTCTTTAGGTAACTCCTTTAGCCGGCACCGTACTGTTAACTTTCTGTGTATGTCTCTTTGTGTTTCTTGGCATTTTAGGGACAATCATCTGGATACAGTTTCTCCATCAGAAGCGTGGATAATCAACTAGTAACTCTGAAGCTTTGCACTTACATGTTAAAAAGGGAGAACGTTAAAACCATCAATGACACATCCTGTTTACAATTTTCTCAATCCCTTTGTTCGCTAATTTACCTCAGCCATGTTCACCAAGTCACTTTAGCTTTTCCCACTGAGAACTTTTTATAGTTTGTATGTAGTTATTTTGACGTCCACAACATGTTTACAATGTTCACCTCCACATTCGAACACTTGAGGTAAGGTTAGCAGTCAGACACTTTGATTATTTCGACCCCACAGCTTGAGCCAACACTTTTGGTTTACTTCTTTCCCAGTGAGAACGTTTGTTGTTCTGATTGGATCCTTTCCTCACTGGCATCAAAATCCGTTGGGTCCAATTGGAATAGTTGGCGATTTAAATTAATTTCTTACAAAATAAAATCTAGAATATGTTTGCTTTCCCGTAGGCTGAATTATGTTTTCTGGTTTTTGTTGTCATCTCAAATTTCAAGCAAGTTTCTATGGCTCAGGAGACTGTAGAGGGGGACACAGGATTTGGGAGATGAAATGGCTTTTTACGTTGCATAGTGATCAAAGCTTCCTAGGTACTCCAGACCCGCCTGGTAGCAAAACTGATATTCATCCTGCATGGACAACACAAAAACAAACATACAAATCATTAAACATTAGTAATGCATTGTTCATATGCACACAAAAAACCCCACAGTGGATTCAATATTGTCCAACAAGCTATACCGCTCCAAGACTTAAAGCTAGTGACAATGCTAACATAATGCTAACACAATGCTAACACAATGCTAACACACTGCTAACACACTGCTAACATAATGTTAACATAATGCTAACATAATGCTAACACAATGCTAACATAATGCTAACACAATGCTAACACAATGCTAACACAATGCTAACACAATGCTAACACACTGCTAACACACTGCTAACATAATGTTAACACACTGCTAACATAATGCTAACACAATGCTAACATAATGCTAACACAATGCTAACAATGCTAACACAATGCTAACACACTGCTAACATAATGTTAACACAATGCTAACATAATGCTAACACAATGCTAACACTTTGCTAACACAATGCTAATTGTAACTTCTAGCGTCCATGACAAAACTGACTTTTTCAGTTTGAATCTTCCTGTCTGAAGTGGCTCAACAAAAAAAAAAATGTTCACTGTAGAGAAGAAGTGCAACTGCAGTGTCATTTTTCTCATCTGGAATTTTGATCTCCATTTCTTAAATATTTAGTGGCTGATTTCTTCAGATTTCTTGTATGGGGTTGTGATCATATGAAGGCTTTCAACTGTAATATCCAGGCCAAAAGTGCCTTCAAAGTGTTAGGTTCTTTAACCATCTCATTGAGGTGAACATCGATGAGAACCTGTGAGCCCAGATTGACCTCTCACCTCTGTCTGCACCATGGCCGGTCTCTGTGTTCGCAGCATCTTCACTGTCTGGAAGATGTCCACCACACCCTCGTAGCGCATTCTCTCCAGCACGATGCTGAGCGTGATAAATACGCCGGTCCGGCCCACCCCCGCGCTGAAAACACACACAGACACACAGACACAGACACACACACAGGTTCAGCCAAAAAATTCAAACAACCAAAATAGCTTTTTTCTTCAGCAGCTGTTGCTAGGCAAATTAAGGCCCGGCTTTGACCAGATGATGTGAGACAGCACCCAGTTCTGAGGTGTCTACACAATCCACATAAACATAATGTCAGTCTCACACAAAAGCACAGATGACAGTCATGTGTATGCAGTCACACACACACACACACACACACACACACACACACACACACACACACACACACACACACACACACACACACACACACACACACACACACACACACACACACACACACACACACACACGCTTCGCCTCTACGCCAAGCCTCTCCCAGTAACGGTCCTCTGAAATAGGCCAAGTGTGATCCTAAAATACTTGAGGGGTGTTTCTATAAGCTACTTTGGTGTGAAATGACTTCCACGTCAACAATGAAACAATAATTGATTTGACATCAGATTTATTTTTTCCCTTCCTCATCCAACACCCTGGCAATCTCTGACAGAGGCAGTGGAGGAGATGGAGTTAAAAGGTTACAACTTGTTTCGCCAAATGTGATTTCCGACTGCCACCAAAACGTCACACAATAGACAGTCCAAACTACTGAACAAAAATATTTAACGGGTTTATATGTGAAAAGGATTAATGCCCAGTGGTAGAGGCACCTAAAGATGTGAACACAGACACACAGCTCTCAACAACCACCTCCTCCAGCCCTCCTATATGCCAGTCCTCTGCCCCCTCAGACACCTCCTCCAGCCCTCCTATATGCCAGTCCTCTGCCCTCTCAGACACCTCCTCCAGCCCTCTGCCCCCTCAGACACCTCCTCCAGCCCTCCTATATGCCAGTCCTCTGCCCCCAGACACCTCCTCCAGCCCCCTATATGCCAGTCCTCTGCCCCCTCAGACACCTCCTCCAGCCCCCCTATATGCCAGTCCTCTGCCCCCTCAGACACCTCCTCCAGCCCCCCTATATGCCAGTCCTCTGCCCCCTCAGACACCTCCTCCAGCCCCCTATATGCCAGTCCTCTGCCCCCTCAGACACCTCCTCCAGCCCCCTATATGCCAGTCCTCTGCCCCCTCAGACACCTCCTCCAGCCCCCTATATGCCAGTCCTCTGCCCCCTCAGACACCTCCTCCAGCCCCCCTATATGCATGCCAGTCCTCTGCCCCCTCAGACACCTCCTCCAGCCCCCTATATGCCAGTCCTCTGCCCCCTCAGACACCTCCTCCAGCCCTCCTATATGCCAGTCCTCGGCCCCCAGACACCTCCTCCAGCCCTCCTATATGCCAGTCCTCTGCCCCTATAACCACCTCCTCCAGCCCTCCTATATGCCAGTCATCTGCCCCCCCAGACACCTCCTCCAGCCCTCCTATATGCCAGTCCTCGGCCCCCCAGACACCTCCTCCACCTCCCTATATGTCTCACCAACCCCTCCACACCAGCCTTCACTAGGAGTCGGTCACAGCCTGTCACATAGCTCTTAAACTCCATCAAACCCTTTGGAAATAGTTAAGACTTCCATATCTGACAGCCGTGGAACGCAACGACGAATGAGGGGATTTACGCTCACATTCACGGAAAGTAATCAGGCAATTAATGACAGAAACCGTGTGGCTCTATTAGATAGGAGGCAGAGAGGATGGAAACAGAGAAGGATAGAGTAAGTGAAGTGATGAGAAAATAAACAGAGAGATGACAGAGAAAGAGAGAGAGAGAGAGAGAGAGAGAGAGGAGTGGGGTGGAAATCAAACCAAGAGAAAGTAACAGAATAAAATACAGTCTCTCTCAACTCTACACTGTGAGCAGGTGGAATGACACAGGAGCTCACAGAGCAGGAAGGTAGGTAAGAGAAAGATGACTGACAGAGAGACAGAAAAACAGAGAAACAAACAGAGAAATAGACAGACAGACAGAGAGTTGCCAAGCCGACATTTCAGTTTCAGGCTTCAGAAGATTTTTGGGAAAAGCAACGGAGAGAGGGAGCATCCCATCCTATTTCCCCAAATCCCCAGCATGCACTGCTGGTCAACCAAGATGGTTTTCACATAGTATTATTATTGTGTCCTCCAAATAACACTGCCAGCCAGTCTTCAAATGCCGGGTGTGTAGGTGTGACTGATATCATCCACACAGAACCGTTGTCACGGTAAAGGGATTACAACCTGCAGCACATGGTTCTCGTCACCGAGGCCTCTTCAATCACGACGCCTGCTCTCTTTCTTTCGTTGTCACCTTTTCTCTTTGTCTTCCTGTTGGCCTCTTCTCCCTGTCTTTCTCTTCCACTCTCATTCCTCTTCTCTTTCCTGTCTGTTTGCATTCTCTTTTTATCACATCTCTCTCCTAATGGTTTCTCTCTTCTGTCCGTAATGTCCAACACATTGGGCTCTTATTCATAATTGACATCGTTTCCTTTTATGGAATCTGTGGTACATTTGTCATCACCTGTGCGGTTTTCCATTCTTCTCCAAGGTGATCTGTTACTTTGGTAAGCCATATTCAGGAGACATTGAAACAGGGCTGTTTTTAGAATAACCCCTGGTACTATTTAGAGTAACCCCTGGTACTATTTAGAATAACACCTGGTACTATTTAGAATAACCCCTGGTACTATTTAGAATAACCCCTGGTACTATTTAGAATAACCCCTGGTACTATTTAGAATAACCCCTGGTACTATTTAGAATAACCCCTGGTACTATTTAGAATAACCCCTGGTACTATTTAGAATAACCCCTGGTACTATTTAGAATAACCCCTGGTACTATTTAGAATAACCCCTGGTACTATTTAGAATAACCCCTGGTACTATTTAGAATAACCCCTGGTACTATTTAGAATAACCCCTGGTACTATTTAGAATAACCCCTGGCACTAACGTTAATCATCTCCTAATACGTGTCTGGCTATATTAGATGTTAAGTGAACAATCAGTTCTCACCACGCACGCACACACACACACACACACACACACACACACACACACACACACACACACACACACACACACACACACACACACACACACACACACACACACACACACACACACACACACACACACACACACACACACACATACCCACACCCACACACACACACACAGTCTTCACCTGCAGTGGACAGAGATGGGTCCATCCTGGCCAAACTGCTCCTTGGTTTTGTGCACCTGGCCAATGAAGTCGATGAATCCCTCCCCTGACTTAGGCACGCCCTGCTCCGGCCAATCAGTGAACTGGAACTGCCTCACTGTCCGCGATTGGCCGTCCTGAGAGAGGAGGGGAAGATGAATTAGTGAACAACAGAGGCATGATGAGGTGAGAGAGAGGAGGGAGAGAGAGGAGGGAGAGAAATTATGATAATGATTTAACTTTACATCCATCTTGTGGGCGGTTCAGACTTCAGTTGACTCACACACCTCCTCACACCTCCTCACACCTCCTCCTAATGATTTAGTTGATCCCAATAACAGACCAAGACAGAAATTGCTATGAAACTAGTGGACCAGTTAATAAACGCAAATCAAATGTCTGTACAGTCCGTCTCATCGTAGGTCTCAACCCCAGAATTCATAATCAATTGGTAAAATAAGTCATTTTAAGTTTGCGATCCCAAACGAAGGAAAGCATTGGAAGGTTATTGAACTAGTCTACAGGTTAATAAACGCTAATAAAATATGTGTACATTTCTCCATAGTGCTTAGATCATGTGCAGATACTAACTAATGACATCAGTATTTAACAAATCGCTATCATAGTAGTTAAACACAAACCAAATATGTCTATGTAACGTCTCAGTCTTAATCATAACCTCATAGTATTAATTTCTATTAATTCATTATTATTATTAGGATATTATATTATTAATTGATCACAACCTCATAGTATTTCGAGACAAACCAAATCTGTCCATGTAATGTCTCTGCCTTAATCATAACCTCACGACCAATGAAATTACAAGAAGACAGAGTCTGAGTCACCTGTCATTCGATGTCCCGCCCACAGACCCCACAATGCCCCAGACCCCACACACCCCCACACTGCTCCAGATCCCACACAACCCCACACACCCCCACACTACCACACACTGCTCCAGACCCCACACAACCCCACACACTCCCACACTACCACACACTGCTCCAGATCCCACACACCCCCACACTACCACACACTGCTCCAGACCCCACACAACCCCACACACTCCCACACTACCACACACTGCTCCAGATCCCACACACCCCCACACTACCACACACTGCTCCAGACCCCACACAACCCCACACACTCCCACACTACCACACACTGCTCCAGATCCCACACACCCCCACACTACCAAACACTGCTCCAGATCCCACACACCCCCACACTACCACACACTGCTCCAGACCCCACACAACCCCACACACTCCCACACTACCACACACTGCTCCAGATCCCACACAACCCCACACACCCCCACACACTGCCCCAGACCCCACACACCCCCAAACTACCACACACTGCTCCAGACTCCACACAACCCCACACTACCACACACTGCCCCAGACCCCACACACCCCACACTGCCCCAGACCCCACACAACCCCACACACCCCCACACACTGCTCCAGACTCCACACAACCCCACACTACCACACACTGCCCCAGACCCCACACACCCCCACACACTACCACACACTGCTCCAGACTCCACACACCCACACAGCCCCACACAATGCCCCAGACTCCACACAACCCCACACACCCCCACACTACCACACACTGCCCCAGACCCCACACACCCCCACAAACTGCTCCAGACCCCACACTACCACACACTGCTCCAGACTCCACACACCCACACACTGCCCCAGACCCCACACTACCACACACTGCTCCAGACTCCACACTGACTCCAAATAGTCCAAATAGTTTCCTATTCCTCAGTCTTTCTCTCCTGGCCTTTCGCATGTCGTTTTTGCGGTGGAATAAGTCCTGGTTAGAGGAAATCAATAAGCCACTCCTCATGGACACCGTGTTAAACATAGTAATCCTGAAGTGCCTGATCGATGGATGAGTCTGATGGATGAGTCTGATGGATGAGTCTGATGGATGAGTCTGATGGATGAGTCTGATGGATGAGTCTGATGGATGAGTCTGATGGATGAGTCGGGCGAGGAAGGAAGGGTGCTACAAAACGACACGTAACCCGCAAGAGAAAGAAGGGCTAAGGTACCTGAGTGGACTGATGCCACGAGAAAATGTCTTTATTTGAATCTCCGTGAGGGACAGTCGAAAACGGGGTCTCAAAGTTGACTGTGCAGGGAGAGAAAACCTCAGAACGTACATTTGGAACGCGCGGCCAAAGAGCAGACAGAGAACCGCAGCTCTGAAACCTTTTAACAACCTGGAGACCTCAGGATCACTGCAGACATGAACTGATTTGAACAATACCTGACCTGGTACTTAGCTTTATCTAGTTCCACTTTGGAAAACAATCACGTGCGTTCATTTATACCTTTAAATGTAATCCTCTGGGACACGACGTACGTAGTTTGTCCAAATAATTGCGTTAAGACTCAACAGTTCCCTTCATTTGACAGGCCAACCCTTTGTTCTAAGTTCCCTTTTTAACGTTCTTACACCCTTTCTCTCGTTTTGTTCTGTCCTTTGAAACTCATTTGAAAGCATTTTGCCTCTGTCTCCACGGGTAAAAACAGAAACAGATGAAAAAACAACAACACACAATTAGGTGAGTGCGTAGAGACAAATATAAAGAATGAATTCCACACCTAACAACAGGGCTTAATGTGCTGTGCCAAATTGTCTGATTAAATACGTGACTGCCTCCCTAGCTGAGAGAGCTGAGGTGTGGGGTCTGCTTACACACACACACACGCACGCACGCACACACACACACACACACACGCACGCACGCACACACACACACACACACACACACACACACACACACATGCACACACGCACGCACGCAAACACACACACACACATACACACACACGCACACGCACACACACACACACACACACATGCACACACGCAAACACACACACACACACACACACGCACACGCACACACACCTTCCTTTCCACACAAAGATACCAACCACCTTTTACTCCTCCAACCTCTATCTCTTCTTATCTCTCTTTTCTTTCTTTCCTACCTTTCTTTTTCCCTTTCTCTATCTCTCCTTATTTCTCCCTGCCTGCTCTTCTTCCCTGTCTTCCTACCTCTCTCTACAACCATCTCCCTTTTCCTCCCCTCCTCAGTCACATCTCTTTCCTTGTCTCTCAACTCTGTCCCTCTTACCCACAATTCCCCCTGACTAATAGGTTAACAGGTTTAGGTTACACCCAAACCTGATTAATGGAGTGTCTGTCTTGGATGATTCAATCACAATTAGGACAGTCTAGAACCAGCCCGGTTCACCTTCTCAAGGAGTGTGTGAGTGTGTGTGAGTGTGTGATAGAGAGACTGTGTTTCTGAGGGAAGGTCATAGTGTGTGTGTGTGTGATAGAGAGACTGTGTTTCTGAGGGAAGGTCATAGTGTGTGTGTGTGTGTGTGTGTGTGTGTGTGTCTTTGAGATCCACCGGATGTCCACACTAAGATACTACAGGTCCCGATGAATGAACATTTAACGTTATATTTAGAGTCAAATGGAAAACTTCACGTAGACAAAACAAAATAACAACAAATTTGGGATTTTAAATAATAATCTGTTGTTCTATTGGCCAAATAAATGATCTGAAGTGGTATTTTTGTGAGCCAACCTAAGAACATGCCAGCGTATCAGAATACAATACATCATCGCCCATCAGATAGAGCTGTTTGTCTTGGTGGTAGTTACAGCGTTTGGCCAGTGTGGGGCAGTAGAGGGCAGCTCCTGTGTGGCGCTGTGACAGAGGGGAGATGCTAACCGAAGTGAACTAAGTTCACACACACACACACACACATACATACACCCACCCACCCACACACTCACACCCACACACTCATGCACACACACACACTCACGCCCACAGACTCACGCACACACACTCACGCACACACAGACACGCACTCCCCCACACATACACACCCAAACACACACACTCCCACATACACACCCAAACACACACACTCCCACACCCACTCAGACACCCAAACACACACAGACTCACGCACACAGACACTTACCCTGGCGTCGGTGACTTTGAACTCTCTGAGGATGTACTGGGGCATGTTGTATTCAGCCATGGGGTCCACTACAAAGTACTGGTACCTGGCTGAACGCTCGGCTGGCCAGTACTGATGGCACTTCTCCTATAGGGGTCAAACAGACACACAAACCATTTGTTTTTGTTCCAGAACTCTGTTCCACTGGTCTAGCATGCAGTCCACCCTGCTAATGGTGATTTGGACTGTTTATATCAACTGTGAAAAGATCCGATCTGATTGGTTAGAAGACCAATTAGTGGGGAAAAGCTCAGAATTTGTCTGGCAGTGGGAACCCAGTGTAGTATGGTATGATTGTGGAGTGACACTTTAATAAATCGTTCTAACTGTGGACGGAGACACTGGGAAGGTTAGAACCAAGAACTGAACTACAAAAGATAACCATGAAGTGTGGACAGAGAGTGAGGAATGCATAGAGAGGTGTGTGTGTGTGAGAGAGAGAAATGACAAAGAAAGATGGAGGGGAGAAGAAGACGAGAAGGTGCAAAATAGAGAAAGAGAAGAATAAAACCACATGAGAGAGGATGAAGTTGTCCCATATCTATATATATCTATATAACAGAAGTATAGGGTCCTACCCATCCTATCTATATATATATATATCTATATAACAGAAGTATAGGGTCCTACCCATCCTATCTATATATATATATATCTATATAACAGAAGTATAGGGTCCTACCCGTCCTATCTATATATATATATATCTATATAACAGAAGTATAGGGTCCTACCCGTCCTATCTATATATATATATATCTATATAACAGAAGTATAGGGTCCTACCCGTCCTATCTATATATATATATCTATATAACAGAAGTATAGGGTCCTACCCATCCTATCTATATATATATATATCTATATAACAGAAGTATAGGGTCCTACCCATCCTATCTATATATATATATATCTATATAACAGAAGTATAGGGTCCTACCCGTCCTATCTATATATATATATATCTATATAACAGAAGTATAGGGTCCTACCCATCCTATCTATATATATATATATATCTATATAACAGAAGTATAGGGTCCTACCCATCCTATCTATATATATATATATATCTATATAACAGAAGTATAGGGTCCTACCCATCCTATCTATATATATATATATATATATCTATATAACAGAAGTATAGGGTCCTACCCATCCTATCTATATATATATATCTATATAGCCCTACCCATCCTATCTATATATATATATCTATATAAATACCCGTCCCTTCTATATATATATATATATCTATATAGCCCTACCTATCCTAATATCTATATATATATAATACATCTCTATATATATATGAATACATCTCTATATATATATATGAATACATCTCTATATATATATGAATATCTCTATATATAATACCCATCCTATCTATATATATATATATATCTATACATCTCTACCTATCCTATCTAATATCTATATCTATATATAAATACATCCTATCTATATATATATATAATCTATATAAATACCTACCCTCCTATCTATAATACATCTATATCTATATAATACATCTCTATCTATATGAATACATCTCTATATATATATCCCTTACATCTATATATATATATCTATATATATCCTATATATATATGAATACATCTCTATATATATATATATATCTATATAGCCCTACTCTATCTATATATATATATCTATATAATATATGAATACATCTCCTATCTATATATATATATCTATATATAATACATCTCTATATATATATCTATATACATCTCTATCTATATAATACATCTCTATATATATATATATATCTCTATCTATATGAATACATCTCTATATATATCTCTATATATATGAATACATCTATATAATACATCTCTATATATATATATATATCTATATAATACATCTATCTATCTATATATATCTATATACATCTCTATATATCTATATATATATAATATATATATATATCTATATGAATACATCTCCTATCTATATAATACATCTATATAATACATCCTATCTATATATACATCTCTATATATATACCCTACATCTCTATATATATATATATATATCTATATGAATACATCTCTATCTATATGAATACATCTCTATCTATATGAATACATCTCTATATATATATATCTATATGAATACATCTCTATATATATATATACATCTCTATCTATATATATCTATATGAATACATCTCTATATATCTATATCTATATGAATACATCTATATCTATATGAATACATCTCTATCTATATAATACATCTCTATATATATATATATCTATATGAATACATCTCTATATATATATATATCTATATCTATATGAATACATCTATATCTATATGAATACATCTCTCTCTATATGAATACATCTCTATATATATATATATCTATATGAATACATCTCTATATGTATACATCTCTATATATATGAATACATCTATATATATATATGAATACATCTCTATATATATATATATCTATATGAATACATCTCTATATGTGAATACATCTCTATATATATGAATACATCTATATATATATCTATATGAATACATCTCTCTCTATATATATATCTATATCTATATGAATACATCTCTATCTATATGAATACATCTTTATATATATATATATGAATACATCTATATATATATATATATATCTATATGAATACATCTCTATATGAATACATCTCTCTATATATATATCTATATATATATCTATATGAATACATCTCTATATGTGATACTCTCTATATATATATATCTATATAGCCCTGAATACATCCTATATATATATATCTATATGAATACATCCTATCTATATGAATACATCTCTATATATATGAATACATCTCCTATCTATATGATATACATCTATATAGCCCTATGTGAATACATCTCTATCTATATGAATATATATCTCTATAGCTATATAATACATCTCTATCTATATGAATACATCTCTATATATATATCTATATGAATACATCTCTATATGTGAATACATCTCTATATGTGAATACATCTATATCTATATGAATACATCTCTATATGTGAATACATCTATATATATATGAATACATCTCTATATATATATATCTATATGAATACATCTCTATATATATATCTATATGAATACATCTCTGTATGTGAATACATCTCTGTATGTGAATACATCTCTATCTATATGAATACATCTCTATATATATATCTATATGAATACATCTCTGTATGTGAATACATCTCTATCTATATGAATACATCTCTATATATATATATATCTATATGAATACATCTCTATATGTGAATATATCTTTATCTATATGAATACATCTCTGTATGTGAATACATCTCTATATATGAATACATCTCTATATGTGAATACATCTCTATATGTGAATACATCTCTATCTATATGAATACATCTCTATCTATATGTGAATACATCTCTATATATATGTGAATACATCTCTATATATATGTGAATACATCTCTATATATATATGAATACATCTCTATATATATATGAATACATCTCTATATATATATGAATACATCTCTATATATATATGAATACATCTCTATATATATATGTACATCTATATATATATATATCTATATAGAATACATCTCTATATATATATATATATCTCTATATATATATATGAATACATCTCTATATATATATATATATATAGAATACATCTCTATATATATATATATATATATGAATACATCTCTATATATATATGAATACATCTCTATATATATATGAATACATCTCTATATATATATGAATACATCTCTATATATATATGAATACATCTCTATATATATATGAATACATCTCTATATATATATATATATGAATACATCTCTATATATATATATATATGAATACATCTCTCTATATATATATATATATATCTCTACATCTCTATATATATATATATATGAATACATCTCTCTATATATATATATATGAATACATCTATATATATATAATATATATATATATAAATACATCTCTATATATATATATATGAATACATCTCTATATATATATGAATACATCTCTATATATATATGAATACATCTCTATATATATATATGAATACATCTCTATATATATATGAATACATCTCTATATATATATACCCTACATCTATCTATATATATATATATATATATATATGAATACATCTCTCTATATATATATATATAATACATCTCTCTATATATAATATATGAATACATCTCTATATATATATATCTATATAATACATCTCTATATCTATATGAATATATCTCTATATATATATCTATATGAATACATCTCCTATCTATATGATATATCTCTATATAGCCCTATATCTATATGAATACATCTCTATATATATATATCTATATAGCCCTACCCTCTATATATATATATATATATCTATATAGCATCTCTATATCTATATGAATACATCTATCTATATGTAATACATCTCTATATATATAATGAATACATCTATATATATATATATCTATATAGCCCTACATCTCTATCTATATATATATATATCTATATATGAATACATCTATATATATATCTATATAATATATATCTATATATCCCTACCTATATGAATACATCTCTATATGAATATATATCTATATATGAATACATCTCTCTATATATATATCTATATCTATATAATACCCGTCATCTATCTATATAATACATCTATATCTATATAATACATCCTATCTCTATATATATACATATATATCTATATGAATACATCTCTATCTATATGAATATATATCTATATAGCCCTACCTCTATATATATATCTATATACATACCCGTCCTATCTATAATACATCTATATATCTATATGAATACATCCTATCTATATGAATACATCTCTATATAGCCCTACCCGTCCTATCTATATGTATACATCTCTATATAGCCCTACCCGTCCTATCTATATGTATATATATCTATATAGCCCTACATCCTATCTATATGTATATATATCTATATAGCCCTACCATCTATCTATATATATCTATATAGCCCTACCCGTCCTATATATATATATATATCTATATAGCCCTACCCGTCCTATCTATATGTATATATATCTATATAGCCCTACCCGTCCTATATATATATATATATATCTATATAGCCCTACCCGTCCTATCTATATGTATATATATCTATATAGCCCTACCCGTCCTATCTATATGTATATATATCTATATAGCCCTACCCGTCCTATCTATATATATATATATCTATATAGCCCTACCCGTCCTATCTATATATATATATATCTATATAGCCCTACCCGTCCTATCTATATATATATATATCTATATAGCCCTACCCGTCCTATCTATATGTATATATATCTATATAGCCCTACCCATCCTATCTATATGTATATATATCTATATAACCCTACCCGTCCTATCTATATATATATATATCTATATAGCCCTACCCGTCCCATCTATATGTATATATATCTATATAGCCCTACCCGTCCTATCTATATGTATATATATCTATATAGCCCTACCCGTCCTATCTATATGTATATATATCTATATAGCCCTACCCGTCCTATCTATATGTATATATATCTATATAGCCCTACCCGTCCTATCTATATGTATATATATCTATATAGCCCTACCCGTCCTATCTATATGTATATATATCTATATAGCCCTACCCGTCCTATCTATATGTATATATATCTATATAGCCCTACCCGTCCCATCTATATGTATATATATCTATATAGCCCTACCCGTCCCATCTCTCTGAGTTTGGTGAGCATCACTACGATGGTGGAGTTGTTCTCCCACAGCATCCTCCAGAAGTCCTCAGTGGTCTCAGCCAACGGACCCTGTGTGGCAATATAGGCCTTCTGTTGCCTGGCAACATACAAACACAAACACACACACTCATTTTAGTAGTGGGCACACACACACACACACACAGAGAGAGAAACAACTGTCCCCAAACCCAGCCGGCCAATCAGAATTACCTGTATCCGTCGATGAAGCTGGCGTTGATGTAGTCCGAGCCCTCGAGGCCTCTGATTGGCTGCAGGCAGACGCGGGTGGTCTCATAGGGCATGATGTTCACCAGGCGGTTCTTGAACTTGTTGCAGGGCAGGTTGGCACTGATGAACCTGGATGTGTGGGCTTTGGAGTTGGCCAGACGCTGTCCAGGGAGGGGGAGCCAGACGGAGGGAGAGGTGGAGCCAGACGGGGGGGAGGTGGAGCCAGACAGAGGGTGGAGTTGGTGGGATGAGAGGGGAGGGGTGATTGAGAAGTGGGGGGATGTGAGATGAGACAGAGAGAAAGGAGAGAAAAAAGGGAGAGAAAGGTTAGATGAAGTACAATAAGACAATAAAATTCTTCCCATTCCCACGTGTGAAAGCCAGGACGATAGATAGACCATCAGTAAATCAACATGTGGCGATGTGGACGTCTATTTGATGAATGAATTCCTAATCTATGGCGGGATGAAGCTGCGAACATCCTCTTTATTCAACTCTGCATTTTCTTTTTCATTTCCCAGTAATTCCCAGTGTGTTTTATGTGAGGGGCTTCAATCGCTGCCCTTAACTGCTTTCACAGGCCACCGTCTAACAGTTACTCTGGAACCGGGTTTCTGTAAGCCAGTAAACCCCAGACCGTCCTCTCTGCAGAAAGTGGGTCAGTCGAGTCTTTGACAAAGGGAGTCTGGTTGCGTAGATTCCTGCTAAAGACACATTCCCAGAATTCCCAGAAAAACACAGAGTCCAGGACCAGCCATCATCACATTCCCTGATCTCCTGTTTTGACCATCTCTGAGTCCATCTATCTACCCCATGTCAATCTCTATTTCTCTACACTCGTTCTGCCTTCCTCCCCTCTCCTCTTCCTCTCCCTCTTTTCCCTCTCTCCGGCTCTGTGTTTCATCCCCCTCTCCCAGAGGCACCTGGGAAAGCATGAAACTGGCTGGCGATGCTGGAGACGCCCTGCTTCTACCCTGAACACCAGGGAGAGGGTTCTGGCCGAGAAACAACCCAATCTGGCAACTGATCTAATTCTCCTTCTCTTTAAAGGATGAGCCCAGAAAACCTCTACTCAGGGAAACAACCTCCCTTTAGCACCTCCCCAGAGGGAGTACAGGAGAATTCTGGGTTTATATAATCTGCCACGACGCCTCCAACTGCCTTATAATAAGTATGGTATGATTACATGTTATGGGGATTATTCCACAGATGAGTGTAACAGAGAAGAGGACACATATTATAATAGCACACGTGTGAGTACTGACCACAGATTATAATAGCACACGTGTGAGTACTGACCACAGATTATAATAGCACACATGTGAGTACTGACCACAGATTATAATAGCACACATGTGAGTACTGACCACAGATTATAATAGCACACATGTGAGTACTGACCACAGATTATAATAGCACACGTGTGAGTACTGACCACAGATTATAATAGCACACATGTGAGTACTGACCACAGATTATAATAGCACACATGTGAGTACTGACCACAGATTATAATAGCACACGTGTGAGTACTGACCACAGATTATAATAGCACACATGTGAGTACTGACCACAGATTATAATAGCACACGTGTGAGTACTGACCACAGATTATAATAGCACACATGTGAGTACTGACCACAGATTATAATAGCACACATGTGAGTACTGACCACAGATTATAATAGCACACATGTGAGTACTGAGTACTGACCACAGATTATAATAGCACACGTGTGACTGACCACAGATTATAATAGCACACATGTGAGTACTGACCACAGATTATAATAGCACACGTGTGAGTACTGACCACAGATTATAATAGCACACATGTGAGTACTGACCACAGATTATAATAGCACACATGTGAGTACTGACCACATTATAATCACTGGCACACATGTGAGTACTGACCACAGATTATAATAGCACACATGTGAGTACTGACCACAGATTATAATAGCACACGTGTGAGTACTGACCACAGATTATAATAGCACACGTGTGAGTACTGACCACAGATTATAATAGCACACATGTGAGTACTGACCACAGATTATAATAGCACACATGTGAGTACTGACCACAGATTATAATAGCACACATGTGAGTACTGACCACAGATTATAATAGCACACATGTGAGTACTGACCACAGATTATAATAGCACACGTGTGAGTACTGACCACAGATTATAATAGCACACATGTGAGTACTGACCACAGATTATAATAGCACACGTGTGAGTACTGACCACAGATTATAATAGCACACATGTGAGTACTGACCACAGATTATAATAGCACACATGTGAGTACTGACCACATATTCCTGGCACACATGTGAGTACTGACCACAGATTATAATAGCACACATGTGAGTACTGACCACAGATTATAATAGCACACGTGTGAGTACTGACCACAGATTATAATAGCACACATGTGAGTACTGACCACAGATTATAATAGCACACATGTGAGTACTGACCACAGATTATAATAGCACACATGTGAGTACTGACCACAGATTATAATAGCACACATGTGAGTACTGACCACAGATTATAATAGCACACGTGTGAGTACTGACCACAGATTATAATGGCACACATGTGAGTACTGACCACATATTCCTGGCACACATGTGAGTACTGACCACATATTCCTGGCACACATGTGAGTACTGACCACATATTCCTGTATCAGTGACAGGACATCTTGGCCTTTCCGTTAATTACTCCTCCCCACTTATACTCACACATCACGTCAGTCGACTGTGGCCTTTTTTAATCCGACACAACATCATACGGCTCTGTACCAGAGTGGTGTTTACAGATGGGGCTATTGCTATTGGAGATCCTATCAGGGTTTATCGCTGCAAATGTTTGCCTCAAATTAAACATTAATTATTTTATTTTCGGTCGTGAACAGATGATGAATAGTGTTTGACATTTTATGATTCAGGAACATGTACACATGTAATTAAAGTTCCAGTCTGTGACTGGTTAGGGGAAGTGTGGGTCTGTTGCTACGTGTGGGTCTGTTGCTACGTGTGGGTCTGTTGCTACGTGTGGGTCTGTTGCTAAGTGTGGGTCTGTTGCTACGTGTGTCTGTTGCTACGTGTGGGTCTGTTGCTACGTGTGGGACTGTTGCTAAGTGTGGGTCTGTTGCTAAGTGTGGGTCTGTTGCTAAGTGTGGGTCTGTTGCTATGTGTGGGTCAGTTGCTACGTGTGGGTCTGTTGCTAAGTGTGTGTCTGTTGCTAAGTGTGTGTCTGTTGCTATGTGTGTGTGTGTTGCTACGTGTGGGTCTGTTGCTAAGTGTGGGTCTGTTGCTACGTGTGTGTCTGTTGCTACGTGTGGGTCTGTTGCTAAGTGTGGGTCTGTTGCTATGTGTGTGTCTGTTGCTACGTGTGGGTCTGTTGCTAAGTGTGTGTCTGTTGCTAAGTGTGTGCCTGTTCTATGTGTGTCTGTTGCAACGTGTGGGTCTGTTGCTACGTGTGGGTCTGTTGCTACGTGTGGGTCTGTTGCTAAGTGTGTGTCTGTTGCTAAGTGTGTGTCTGTTGCTATGTGTGTGTCTGTTGCTAAGTGTGGGTCTGTTGCTACGTGTGGGTCTGTTGCTACGTGTGGGTCTGTTGCTACGTGTGGGTCTGTTGCTAAGTGTGGGTCTGTTGCTACGTGTGGGTCTGTTGCTACGTGTGGGTCTGTTGCTAAGTGTGGGTCTGTTGCTACGTGTGGGTCTGTTGCTAAGTGTGGGTCTGTTGCTACGTGTGGGTCTGTTGCTAAGTGTGTGTCTGTTGCTATGTGTGGGTCTGTTGCTACGTGTGTGTCTGTTGCTACGTGTGGGTCTGTTGCTAAGTGTGGGTCTGTTGCTACGTGTGGGTCTGTTGCTAAGTGTGGGTCTGTTGCTACGTCTGGGTCTGTTGCTACGTGTGGGTCTGTTGCTACGTGTGGGTCTGTTGCTAAGTGTGGGTCTGTTGCTAAGTGTGGGTCTGTTGCTAAGTGTTGGTCTGTTGCTACGTGTGGGTCTGTTGCTAAGTGTGGGTCTGTTGCTACGTGTGTGTCCGTTGCTACGTGTGGGTCCGTTGCTAAGTGTGTGTCTGTTGCTAAGTGTGTGTCTGTTGCTACGTGTGGGTCTGTTGCTAAGTGTGGGTCTGTTGCTACGTGTGGGTCTGTTGCTACGTGTGGGTCTGTTGCTAAGTGTGTGTCTGTTGCTAAGTGTGTGTCTGTTGCTACGTGTGGGTCTGTTGCTAAGTGTGTGTCTGTTGCTAAGTGTGTGTCTGTTGCTAAGTGTGGGTCTGTTGCTACGTGTGTCTGTTGCTAAGTGTGGGTCTGTTGCTACGTGTGTCTGTTGCTAAGTGTGGGTCTGTTGCTAAGTGTGGTTCTGTTGCTAAGTGTGTGTCTGTTGCTAAGTGTGTGTCTGTTGCTAAGTGTGTGTCTGTTGCTAAGTGTGGGTCTGTTGCTAAGTGTGGTTCTGTTGCTACGTGTGGGTCTGTTGCTAAGTGTGTGTCTGTTGCTACGTGTGGGTCTGTTGTACGTGTGGGTCTTTAATTTAACGTAATTTAAACTTAAGTTACTAAAATATGTATTTATTTACAACAATGACACACCAGCCACCTGACACACCAGATTTAAAGTTCAATTCCTGTTGTGAACGGCACCAAATTCAATTTTAAACAAGACGTTAAACTGACGTGCGTGTCTACTGAGTTCTTATCTGTGCTGTTAAGTTTCAACCCGATCAGTTAATGCATTTCCACTAAACCCCTGCATTTGGAGTCACCACACTGATCACAGAGCTTCCATTTGGGAGCGTATTATTACCTCGAATCCATTTCTAAAATCCTTTAGAAATGGATTCGAGGTAAACAGACAAAAAGCAGACAGCTTAAATATATATATTCAATTTATAGCTTCTTCCAAGACAATGGTATTGAGTTGTGCGAGCAAACAAGGATCCGATATTTGAATTGAAGCTCACTTGAATGACACACACAACGGCATATAAAAATGTGAACATCTATTGGTGTCCAAATGCCAATATTAACGTACAATTATTACAACACATTAAAATACGTGTCAATATGCATTTTCAGTGTGGGCAAACATTGGCGAGATCATTTGTTTTCAAACAGTAGAGGCGCATCTGGTGATAAAACACAGCTGTGTATCAACATGATTTTATGGTTTCATACATTAAGCTGTTAGATTCAGCTACCTCATATCACGGTCTCCTGATCGCACATAAACCTGCTGTGTGTTCAAACATCATCTGCAATCTACAAGCACCCCTACCCCTACCCCCACATCCATAATGCCCTACCTTAACCCCCACACCCCCATAACGCCCTACCATAACCCCCCACACCCCCACATCCATAATGCCCTACCTTAACCCCCCACACCCCCATAACGCCCTACCATAACCCCCACACCCCCACATCCATAATGCCCTACCTTAACCCCCCACACCCCCATAACGCCCTACCATAACCCCCACACCCCCACACCCATAACGCCCTACCATAACCCCCCACACCCCCACATCCATAACGCCCTACCTTAACCCCCACATCCCCACATCCATAATGCCCTACCTTAACCCCCACACCCCCATAACGCCCTACCATAACCCCCACACCCCCACATCCATAACGCCCTACCTTAACCCCCACATCCATAATGCCCTACCTTAACCCCCCACACCCCGTAATGCCCTACCTTAACCCCCACACCCCCATAACGCCCTACCATAACCCCCACACCCCCATAATGCCCTACCTTAACCCCCACACCCCCATAACGCCCTACCATAACCCCCCACACCCCCATAATGCCCTACCTTAACCCCCCACACCCCCACATTCATAATGCCCTACCATAACCCCCACACCCCCATAATGCCCTACCATAACCCCCACACCCCCATAATGCCCTACCATAACCCCCCACACCCCCATAATGCCCTACCTTAACCCCCCACACCCCCATAATGCCCTACCTTAACCCCCCACACCCCCACATCCATAACGCCCTACCTTAAACTCCAGCTCCATCCCAGTGACGTGTTCTCCCGTCTCCACCTGTGCCAGCTTCTGGATGTACGAGTACAGACTCCTGGCCGCCACCTCTGTGTTCCCACAGGCCACAGCCTCCAGAAGGGCGTCATGGATGAAACTGTACTGGTCCTCCGTCTGCACCATGTAGTTCCTCTGGGACCTCATCAGGGTCACGTGGCCGTAGATGTCCACCGTCTTCTCATGCTTGATTCTCTCCAGCATGGCATCGATGACGATAAAGCAGCCGGTCCTCCCCACGCCAGCGCTGGTGGTGTCCAGGAGGAGGAAGATGAAGGAGGGAGGCAGGAGGAGGTGGGGAGGAGCAGACGGACGTAGAGAAAGAGACAGGAGGAGGTTGGAGACACCGTTAGAAGTGGAATGGTCTTATTATATAGACGACTTAGTCACAGATAGTGTGTGAGGGTGTGTGTGTGTGAGGGTGTGTGCGTGTGAGGGAGTGTGTGTGTGAGGGAGTGTGTGTGTGTGTGTGTGGGAGTGTGTGTGTGAGGGAGTGTGTGTGTGAGGGAGTGTGTGTGTGAGGGAGTGTGTGTGTGTGTGAGGGAGTGTGTTTGTGTGAGGGTGTGTGTGTGTGTGAGGGAGTGTGTGTGTGTGTGAGGGAGTGTGTGTGTGTGAGGGAGTGTGTGTGTGTGTGAGGGAGTGTGTGGGGGAGAGGGAGTGTGTGTGTGTGTGTGTGTGAGGGAGTGTGTGTGTGTGAGGGTGTGTGTGGGTGTGTGAGGGAGTGTGTGTGTGTGTGAGGGAGTGTGTGTGTGAGGGAGTGTGTGGGTGAGGGAGTGTGTGTGTGAGTGTGTGTGTGAGGGAGTGTGTGTGTGTGAGGGAGGGAGTGTGTGTGTGTGTGTGTGGGAGGGTGTGTGTGTGTGTGGGAGTGTGTGTGAGGGAGTGTGTGTGTGTAAGGGAGGGAGTGTGTGTGTGTGTGAGGGAGCGTGTGTGTGTGAGGGTGTGTGTGTGTGAGGGTGTGTGTGTGTGTGAGTGTGTGGGAGTGGGAGTGTGTGTGTGTGTGAGGGAGCGTGTGTGTGTGAGGGAGTGTGTGTGTGAGGGAGCGTGTGTGTGTGAGGTGTGTGTGTGTGAAGGGAGGGAGTGTGTGTGAGTAAGGGAGTGTGTGTGTGTGTGTGTGAGGGAGCGTGTGTGTGTGAGGGTGTGTGTGTGTGAGGGTGTGTGTGTGTGTAAGGGAGTGTGTGTGTGAGGGAGTGTGTGTGTGTGAGGGAGTGTGTGTGTGAGGGAGTGTGTGTGTGAGGGAGTGTGTGTGTGTAAGGGAGTGTGTGTGTGTGTGAGGGAGGGTGTGTGTGTGTGTGAGGGAGTGTGTGTGTGTGAGGGAGTGTGTGTGTGTGTGTGTGTGAGGGAGTGTGTGTGTGTGTGTGTGTGGGAGGGAGCGTGTGTGTGTGAGGGTGTGTGTGTGTGAGGGTGTGTGTGTGTGTGAGGGAGTGTGTGTGTGTGTGAGGTGTGTGTGTAGGGAGTGTGTGTGTGTGAGGGAGCGTGCGTGTGTGAGGGTGTGTGTGTGTGAGGGTGTGTGTGTGTAAGGGAGTGTGTGTGTGTGTGAGGGAGCGTGTGTGTGTGAGGGAGTGTGTGTGTGTAAGGGAGTGTGTGTGAGTAAGGGAGTGTGTGTGTGTGTGTGTGAGGGAGCGTGTGTGTGTGAGGGTGTGTGTGTGAGGGTGTGTGTGTGTGAGGGAGCGTGTGTGTGTGAGGGTGTGTGTGTGTGAGGGTGTGTGTGTGTGAGGGTGTGTGTGTCTGCACCAACCTGCAGTGGGCAATAATAGGACCTGCATCAGGAGGGTTGCAGGTTTTGACCCGGCGGAGGAAGGCCAGGAACGGAGTGGGGTACTCTGGAACCCCGTGGTCTGGCCACGCCGTAAACTGGAACTGGCGGACCTCACGTTTCTCACTGGAACCATTCTGGTGAGGAGAGATCCGGGGGGTTAGAGTAGGTGTGTGTGTGTGTGTGTGTGTGTAAGTGTGTGTGAGAACTGTGTGTGTGTGTTTGTGTGCGTGAGGACTGTGCTTGTGTGAGTGTGGGCGAAGGACTGTGTGTGTAAGGGAGAAAGACTGTGTCTGTGAGGGAGAAAGACTGTGTGTGTGAGAGATACGCCTGTGTGTGTGTGTGTGTGTGTGTGAGAAAGGGACTGGGTGTGTATGTGTGTGTGTGAGAGAGGTAAAAGAACAGGGTGTGTGTGTGTGAAGTGCTCCGACATCTTGACGAGGCATTCTAATAGCGGTTAAATTCAGGATCTATGTCCAGTTCTGACAGGAAGGTTTTTCTCTGCATTCCATGGTATCCATCTCTGACTGGTAGCACGTTCATTTATCTAATATCGTATCTAATATCGTATCTAATATCGTATCTAATATCGTATCTAATAACACACATCATATCTGCGGTGTGATCTGCATTCCGTCTGTAGACAGAGACAACAGCAGCACTCTGAAATGAGACCTGTCATATTCTCCTTCAGGCTGCAAAAATAACCACCGACAACAACAACGAAAAGACAAAATAATGAAACACCCCCACCTCCCCCCATTACCCCCCGGTTTCCCTGTTCTGCTCTTCCTAGAAGCGTCTGCATTTCAGTGTTGCTTTTCCAGTTTCCCCTTAGACTATTCTGCAGAATAAATGAATAAATAAACATGGTAATTAAAAGCAAACTGACCTAGTTTGTAGGGATTTTTCTATTTCCCAGATTTCTTGTTCCCGGGCCATTCCAAGGGTTTTCAACTGTCAATGCATTTCTTTACAAGGCCGGATAACTAGCTAGCTGTCACCGGGATGCATTTAAAAAATATATTTCACTCTAGGATGGTTGTGTGTGACTGCTGTATACGCATACATATTGATGTTTGTGTGTGTGTGTGTGTGTTACAGACTGTCTTCACACCAACTACTGTCGCCTATGATCAGAGAAGTCAGACTAAATTGGTTTCCTTTGCTGGAAAAAAGAACAGAGACTCCACACAAAAGCAGAAATAAGAGACGGGGATTGGGAGAGAGTGTTGTGTTAGAGGAGAAGAGAGAACAGGAGAAAATGATACAGGTCTAGAGGCAGATAGAGCCGGTCTAGAGGCAGATAGAGGCAGGTCTAGAGGCAGATAGAGACAGGTCTGGAGGCAGATAGAGACAGGTCTAGAGGCAGATAGAGACAGGTCTGGAGGCAGATAGAGACAGGTCTGGAGGTAGATAGAGGCAGATCTAGATGCAGATAGAGGCAGGTCAGGAGGTAGTTAGAGAGGAATAGTGAGGTCTTTATGTGGAGCTCATACTTGCTATACTGGGCTCCTAGAGGTCGACACAGAACCTGGGTTTAATGGATAATTAGGAGTCCTTAGCACACTAACCTGGTTATATATAGAAACACAGAAGTATGCCAACAAACACCAAAACCATGCACTTCCAAGCATGTTAAAGGCTCTGGTCCAACTGTGTCTTCCTCTCAGATCGAGTATACAGCCAGAGAGGTTGAGGAACCCACACAACAGTCATCTCCACTGGGCTCTACTCAACAGAACCAAAACACACACACGTCTAAAAGGGCTCACTAATTTTAAAGAAGCATTTTCTAGGGTATGGCTGACGCCCGAGAACCCCCCACACCCACACCCCCCCACGTTTCACTACACTCGTTTATGTCTGACCGTCCAGAGTCTGGGTCGTTGAGTATGAGCTGCTTGCCAATTATGCATGTAGCGCTTTCTTCTGCTCACTTAGCTAAGTGCTTCTCTTTGTCAGACGGACATTAAAATATGATGGCCGGAGATCAGGAGACAGAGCGGGGGCAGAGGTCTGGGAAGAACGAGGAGAAGTAAATAGTTTAAAGTGGGATAGAGCAGTAGAACGGGCGATGCTTATGGGATTATAGACGAGGAGTGGAAGGAGTGAAAAGAGTGACAAACAATCGAGGAGGAGAGAGAGGAAAGAGAGAGGGGACGAAGAGGAGATATGAAGAGGAGAGGAGAGAGGATGACGAAGGGAAGAGGAGAGAGGAAGAGGAGAGATGCAGATGGAAGAGGAGAGAAGAGAGAGAAGAGTGGAGGGAAAGGAAAAAAGACGGGAGAGAAGAGACAGGAGAAAGGAACAGGATAGATGAAGAGAACAGGGTGCAGGCAGAATAACCTGTGAGTGAAAGAGGGAGAATAACCTGTGAGTGATAGAGGGAGAATAACCTGTGAGTGATAGAGGGAGAATAACCTGTGAGTGATAGAGGGAGAATAACCTGTGAGTGATAGAGGGCACGGAGAGAAAAAGCGAAAGAACGGGACAGAAATAGAAACCCAAAATAAACAACGTCCCTCTCCATTCCATTCCACTCACATATTCCTCACCGTTCTCTTGTGTAATTTCACATTGGCAGCTGGAGGACGAGGTGTTTCTTGTGAGTTCAACAGAGAGGGCCAATGCAATACAGTCAGACAGTGGCAGGCAGTCAGAGAGTCAGGCAGTCAGTCAGGGAAGGAGGAAGGGAGGAAGCGAGGGAGAGAGGAAGGGAGAGAGGAAGGGAGGGAGCGAGTCTTTTGAAGGGCATGCTCTCTCTGAGGCCCAGCAGGCGAGACTCTGCATACAGCTGGCAGATTACCACATAGTTCTCCCTCTCCTCACATTGGTTCTACATTGGCTTCTCTTCAGACAGCCTCACAGAACATAGAAACAAAGACTGTGCTAGAACAATGGAAGACACAGAGAGTATTCCACTACCAAGGAGACATGTGGAATATTCCACTACCAAGGAGACATGTGGAATATTCCACTACCAAGGAGACATGTGGAATATTCCACTACCAAGGAGACATGTGGAATATTCCACTACCAAGGAGACATGTGGAATATTCCACTACCAAGGAGACATGTGGAATATTCCACTACCAAGGAGAAATGTGGAATATTCCACTACCAAGGAGACATGTGGAATATTCCACTACCAAGGAGACATGTGGAATATTCCACTACCAATGAGACATGTGGAATATTCCACTACCAAGGAGACATGTGGAATATTCCACTACCAAGGAGACATGTGGAATATTTATGCACTGTGTACCTACATTCCAAATCTAGTTCTTGTGAAAGCTTTTCAATTAGGCAGTTTAACTGGATTATATTGGATTTGAAGCAGCCTAAAAATGAATTAATCCTAAACCTGCCCAACAGTGTGAAAGTCAATATGTGGTGTGTCTGAGGTAAAGATGTGTGTCTGAGGTAAAGATGTGTGTCTGAGGTAAAGATGTGTGTCTGAGGTAAAGATGTGTGTCTGAGGTAAAGATGTGTGTCTGAGGTAAAGACGTGTGTCTGAGGTAAAGATGTGTGTCTGAGGTAAAGATGTGTGTCTGAGGTAAAGATGTGTGTCTGAGGTAAAGATGTGTGTCTGAGGTAAAGATGTGTGTCTGAGGTAAAGATGTGTGTCTGAGGTAAAGATGTGTGTCTGAGGTAAAGATGTGTGTCTGAGGTAAAGATGTGTGTCTGAGGTAAAGATGTGTGTCTGAGGTAAAGATGTGTGTCTGAGGTAAAGATGTGTGTCTGAGGTAAAGATGTGTGTCTGAGGTAAAGATGTGTGTCTGAGGTAAAGATGTGTGTCTGAGGTAAAGATGTGTGTCTGAGGTAAAGATGTGTGTCTGAGGTAAAGATGTGTGTCTGAGGTAAAGATGTATACTCACTCGTACCTTGTGCAGCGAGAACGTGCGGACGCAGAAGGTTGCCAACTCGATGGTGTCCAGGAGCGTCACCTGGGTCATCCCGTAGGTCTCCGTGCCTCTGGAAGGCCAATACTGGTCACACTTAATCTGCCCACAGAAGACAAGACAACAGGGATGAGCATATAGGCACACACACACACACACACACACACACACACACACACACACACACACACACACACACACACACCCTCTCACATCACATACACACATCCTCTCCTACACACACATCCTCTCACATTACACACACACACACATATTCCCTCACACACACAAACACACACACGCAATCCACATTGTAAACACATTTAGTTATGTATTGTTTCCCAAATTGTGTCACAGTGCTACTTGGATTGATATACACAGAATTTACATTTATACAAGTTCATTTATATTTATCTTTTGGTTCGGAAGAAAGAACATTTGGACATCGCTGTTTATATTAGTGTGATAATGAAGCAATTCGAAATGATAAAGGCTACGGTTTTATTTTAATTTTTCATTCACCACAAAAATGGGAACGGATCAATAAAAGACTGACACACTGAGCGTGGCCTGAGTTCTGAGTATTTTCGGGCAAGGTTTTCATCGTCCCCAGTTGGGAAACGAAGAGTAAAATTGTAGAGAATAAAATCTTTACGTAGAAGAAAACCCGAGTGCCATATTGAATTCACTAGTTCTGTTCTGACCCGGGACTTCTCCTCCAGTCGGGTCATCATGACCACTGTGGCGGCTCTCTGTTCCCACACCATACGCCAGAAGTCCCCAAACGTCTCCGGTAACGGCCCCTGTGTAGCGATGTAGGCATTCTGCTTCCTGTAGCCGTCTATGTAGTTGGCGTTGATGTAGTCGCTGCCAGTGATGCCTGGAAACGTAGAGACCACAGAACATGACGTGAAAGGAGAGCATCTCCACTAATGGTGGACCATTTCTGGCTACTTTACCCCACCTCCTCATCCCCAGTCCCCTCCCCACCTCTCTCCTCTCCTCTCTCCTCCACCTCTCTCCTCTCCTCTCTCCCCACCTCTCTCCTCTCCTTTCTCCCCACCTCTCTCCTCCACCTCTCCTCTCCTCTCTCCTCTCCCTCTCTCCTACACCTCTCTCCTACACCTCTCTCCTCTCCTCTCCCCTCCACCTCTCCTCTCTCCTCCACCTCTCTCCTCTCCTCTCTCCTACACCTCTCTCCTCTCCTCTCTCCTCCACCTCTCTCCCTCTCCTCTCTCCTCTCCTCTCTCCTACACCTCTCTCCTCTATCTCTCATGATCCATCCTCAGCCAGGTAAACATCTATTATTTTACTAACTGCCCTCTTGTTCCTCACAGATATCTGCTGGAGTCCAGTAGTTCATCTACTAACAAAAGACAAAATGTCCACAGTGCCTCTTCTGTGTCAGCGCCACTCGGAGACTGTTCCCCGCCCGAGCTACAAACAACGGAACAATCCGACGGGCTAATTGGAGAGCCACAGCAGAGCTTCTACACCCGGGTCTGGTGGGGTTTGGTCGGGTGGGGGTGGAGGCAAACGTCATTAGCGCTGTTCGATTGTGGTTCTTTGGAGGGGTTCTTTCATCGCTAAGTGAGCGGAGAACGGCTGTCTGCATGAGTTCTTCTGTTGCCGCGACTAATGGGCAAATCACTGCACTGTAAAATGGAAGTTTCAGCCTTGATTAATTTATGTATTTATGGGCGCTTTGCCTGGGACGGTTTTGTTATGCGTGACGTCGCACTCTCAAATTAGGCATACAGCGAGCTGTAGAAATGAAGTTGGAATGAAGAGGGGTCGAGAGGAGTTGAACGAGACATTTGTCAGGAGTCAAGGTGAAGACTTGGACTTTGGTGAACCTCACAAGACCTCCACAGTAGAACCACATCAACAGAGACCTCCACAGTAGAACCACATCAACAGAGACCTCCACAGTAGAACCACATCAACAGAGACCTTCACAGTAGAACCACAACGAAAGAGACCTCCACATTAGAACCACATCAACAGCTAAAGACCAGAACACAACGACAGTTTGATTTAAGACTTTGACAGCAGGTCAGTCACAACCAGTTTAACAGCCACCATTTTGCCATACTTGACCACTATCATGATTCTGTTTCATATAAGGGACAAATTTACACATAATTCTCCAAAACTCTCCAAGCTCCAAGGTCGGTTTGTTGGTAATCGTGGCTGGAAAGTGATTTTCAAGTCAAGTTCTTCTAAGGTAGGGAACCGCTACCGTTGACCTGCAGGAAGCTCTGACATTGCTCCTGGGTTGTGTGGTAATACGTTATTACGTCTACGTTATTAAGTCTACGTTATTGCGTCTACGTTATTACGTCTACGTTATTGCGTCTACGTTATTAAGTCTACGTTATTGCATCTTACCTTCGATGGGCGTGAGGATGACTCTGGAGTGGTCGTAGGCGATAACGTTAGCATAGCGGTTCTTGGGCTTGTTCACCTCCAGGTTGGAGTGTTCCCAGGTGAACTGCTGCCCCGGATCAATGGACTGGTGGAAGGACAGCACATAATTAGACCGGGCTGAGGGTTGAGAAAGTGTGTGTGCCGCACAGAGAGAAATAAAATGGGGAGAAACAGGTTGATTAGGCGCTCCTTGGTGCCCACTTGAAATATGAACACCAGCAGACCATCAAGATCATTCACATGGACGGTGAATAACGACAATACAAATATTGATTAAGGTGGCAGCTCTTCGCTGAGAGAGACAAAGAGAGACAGACACAGAGATAAATAAAGAGAGAGAGACAAAGAGAGACAGACACAGAGATAAATAAAGAGAGAGAGAGACGGAGAGATTGAAGTAAAGCAGCTTCCTGGGAGTACAAGCCGCTGGCAAGACAAATGCTGCCCGCGTCGAAGTGCACGAATTCGGGATAAATATTCTATTCCCTTGTCAGGGTAATTTAGTGTTCCATTATGATCCGAAGCCGGCGCTCTCCTGGCGCTGGCCTGAAGGATGTTTTCGGTTAGAGCTGGGCGCCGGGGAAAGAGATTGGGGCTAAATAAAGTCCAAATAGGAGCCTCGTGTAGCGGTTTACCCACAATCATTAGAGTGAAATAACGGGCAGGTCTGCGTAGAGAGAGAGGGAGTCGTTGTGGCCTCCTCACAGTGCGTCTCTCTCCTCCTGTCATTTCTCTCTCTGTCTCACCTCCCCTGAGGCTGACTGGGAATCCTGTACAGGTAGTTACGCTGTCTCGTAGGTGGGCGTCGCCTGCTCCGGCGCCTCTGGCCTGACAACAAGGCGTTGTTAAGTGGAACGGGGGTGACAGCTCACATCAACGGGGGGTCGGGGTATTCTGGCAGGGGGGCGTGTTGATCATGGCACCCCTCGGCACATTTGGGCGGCGTGTGATGCCGACTCTAAACCTGTAAGCGCTCCTACACCAGCTCCAGCCCCTAATATAGCTCCTACTCCAGCTCCTACTCCTATCCCAGCTCCTACTCCAGCTCCTACTCCAGCTCCCACTCCTATCCCAGCTCCTACTCCAGCTCCTACTCCTATCCCAGCTCCTACTCCTACTCCAGCTCCTACTCCAGCTCCTACTCCAGCTCCTACTCCAGCTCCTACTCCAGCTCCTACTCCTACCCCAGCCTCTACCCCAGCTCCTACTCCAGCTCCTACTCCAGCTCCTACTCCTACCCCAGCTCCTACTCCAGCTCCTACCCCAGCTCCAACCCCAGCTCCTACTCCAGCTCCTACCCTGACGTAGTCTCCACCACCGACACAGCGCTCAACCTCCGGCGGTTCTAAGCACCACGATCCGGAACGTTCACTGAGCTGAGGTTTCTTCCATTCCTTCTCTCTCCCTCCTCCCCTCGTCCTCCCCTGCTCCTCCCCTCGTCATACCCTGGTCCTCCATCGTGCCCCAGTCAGAAAACCAATCACTCAGAGCTTGGAACGGACCGAGCTTGGCAAGCCAGGGCGCCCAGATGAGCAGCCATTCATCAAGAAAATAACAAAATTGAAATTACACTTCTACATTTAATTTGTTCATTTATTTTTTCTGGGGGATCATGTTATAGAAAGGGGAATGTGGCAGGCAAGGGGGAGGGAGAGAGGGAGAGGAGGGGTGAGGGAGAGAAGTGAGGGAGAGAGGTGTGGGGGGAGAGGTGTGGGGGGAGAGGGGTGGGGGAGAGGGGAATGAGGCGGTCAAGGGGAGGGTGGGAGGTGGAGAGAGGGAGGCGGAGAGAGGGGAGGAGGGGTGGAGAGGAGAGGGGAGGAGGGGTGGAGAAGAGAGGGGGAGGGGAGGTGGAGAGAGGGGAGGTGGAGAGAGGGGAGGTGGAGAGAGGGGAACGTGCTGTAAGTAACGTTCCATTCTGAGCCAAGTAATTAGGAACTTTGCATTGTACTGAAGTGTTCCCGAAGTGTCAACGTTGGCAGAGAGCCTCATTCCCATAAGCTTCTGGACAACTCAATAACCCGTCACCACGGTGATGAGAATAGAACCCAGAACAGAGCCCGACCCATATTCACACAGAACAGACAAGCAAAAGTCCTGTGAGGCTACAGGCAACGGCCTCTATGCAGCGAGGCTTTTAGTTGTAGTTCTCTCTGCCAGTACTACAGTACCCACAACCCCCCCCTGGTGCTGCTCCCATGCTATTGGGCGGAATGGCACGTATGATTTAGGGCCGACGAGGAGATGGTATTGCTGAATGCAAAACGAGGCCTGATTCAGCGATCCTGATTTGTAATCAGCGGAGGGGACATTTATTACGTCCCTGGCTGCACTCTAAATTCCTGACAGCTTCGTGCCAGTGTGTGTGTGTGTGTGTGTGTGTGTGTGTGTGTGTGTGTGTGTGTGTGTGTGTGTGTGTGTGTGTACATCCATTGTGCTGCCGCATGGAGACCTAAGGGAGTTTGACAGACCATTTTTGACTGGCGTGAGACCTGGGTAGAATAAGTGCTCAGTGATTTTTGGAGTGATTATGAAATCACATTAGGACAGGAGTGTGTGGGTGGTGTAAATTACATTAGGACAGGTGTGTGTGGGTGGTGTAAATTACATTAGGACAGGAGTGTGTGGGTGGTGTAAATTACATTAGGACAGGAGTGTGTGGGTGGTGTAAATTACATTAGGACAGGAGTGTGTGGGTGGTGTAAATTACATTAGGACAGGAGTGTGTGGGTGGTGTAAATTACATTAGGACAGGAGTGTGTGGGTGGTGTAAATTACATTAGGACAGGAGTGTGTGGGTGGTGTAAATTACATTAGGACAGGAGTGTGTGGGTGGTGTAAATTACATTAGGACAGGTGTGTGTGGGTGGTGTAAATTACATTAGGACAGGAGTGTGTGGGTGGTGTAAATTACATTAGGACAGGAGTGTGTGGGTGGTGTAAATTACATTAGGACAGGTGTGTGTGGGTGGTGTAAATTACATTAGGACAGGAGTGTGTGGGTGGTGTAAATTACATTAGGACAGGTGTGTGTGGGTGGTGTAAATTACATTAGGACAGGAGTGTGTGGGTGGTGTAAATTACATTAGGACAGGAGTGTGTGGGTGGTGTAAATTACATTAGGACAGGAGTGTGTGGGTGGTGTAAATTACATTAGGACAGGAGTGTGTGGGTGGTGTAAATTACATTAGGACAGGTGTGTGTGGGTGGTGTAAATTACATTAGGACAGGTGTGTGTGGGTGGTGTAAATTACATTAGGACAGGAGTGTGTGGGTGGTGTAAATTACATTAGGACAGGAGTGTGTGGGTGGTGTAAATTACATTAGGACAGGAGTGTGTGGGTGGTGTAAATTACATTAGGACAGGAGTGTGTGGGTGGTGTAAATTACATTAGGACAGGTGTGTGTGGGTGGTGTAAATTACATTAGGACAGGAGTGTGTGGGTGGTGTAAATTACATTAGGACAGGAGTGTGTGGGTGGTGTAAATTACATTAGGACAGGTGTGTGTGGGTGGTGTAAATTACATTAGGACAGGAGTGTGTGGGTGGTGTAAATTACATTAGGACAGAGTGTGTGGATGGTGTAAATTACATTAGGACAGGTGTGTGTGGGTGGTGTAAATTACATTAGGACAAGAGTGTGTGGGTGGTGTAAATTACATTAGGACAGGTGTGTGTGGGTGGTGTAAATTACATTAGGACAGGTGTGTGTGGGTGGTGTAAATTACATTAGGACAGGTGTGTGGGTGGTGTAAATTACATTAGGACAGGAGTGTGTGGGTGGTGTAAATTACATTAGGACAGGAGTGTGTGGGTGGTGTAAATTACATTAGGACAGGAGTGTGTGGGTGGTGTAAATTACATTAGGACAGGAGTGTGTGGGTGGTGTAAATTACATTAGGACAGGAGTGTGTGGGTGGTGTAAATTACATTAGGACAGGAGTGTGTGGGTGGTGTAAATTACATTAGGACAGGAGTGTGTGGGTGGTGTAAATTACATTAGGACAGGAGTGTGTGGGTGGTGTAAATTACATTAGGACAGGTGTGTGTGGGTGGTGTAAATTACATTAGGACAGGTGTGTGTGGGTGGTGTAAATTACATTAGGACAGGTGTGTGTGGGTGGTGTAAATTACATTAGGACAGGTGTGTGTGGGTGGTGTAAATTACATTAGGACAGGAGTGTGTGGGTGGTGTAAATTACATTAGGACAGGTGTGTGTGGGTGGTGTAAATTACATTAGATTATGCGTAACAACCTCCACGTTGCCGTGCCAACAGACACAAATACACACCCATTCTACCACAAGGAGTCATAAGAGAGTTGGCAGAGTTGAATGATACCAGGCAAACCTGCCCGACTTCACCCGCTAAACCCGTTCTGAACCCCAACCCTCTGTGGTCGTTATGGTCGTTATGGTTGCTATGGCAGCCCAACTCACCTCGTACTCCTGGGAAAGCTTCAGGTTGTCGTTGGCTTTCAGGAGATCTGTGTGTTCAGGAAGCTCCGCGATGGGAATGGGTGGATGGTTCATCATACCTGTTGGATAGAGGAGGAGAAGAGGAGGCGCGCAGAGAAAACACATCAGTCTGGTTGTCATGGCACCGGAAGTGAGAGACCACAATCCAAGATCGTGACAGCAGAAGGTGTTCTGGGAAACAGGGGTTTGTGGGTAATGCGGTTCCGCTAGCTGCAGTGAAGACAGAGGTCAGGGGGTTTGTGAGAAGCCTTTAGTGACAAGGGGAGGTGGGGGGGAGGTGGGGAACATTGTGGATTTGAAACACACATGATGTGAGAAGACCAGGCCAGAGCTCTGAATCCTAATTCCCTATAGTGGGTGAGGAGGCGTGGCCGCGCAAAAAGGACAACCAATGGCTGATTGCATTGGTGAGAAAGAAGCCCCCAACCAATTACGACTCGGATGTCTACAGAGGCGCTGCTTCTAATAGCTTGTCAACAGAGCGGACGACAGGCTGTTTTTTCTCCGCTCACCAGTGTGGCGTTTTGAACAAATATATTGCACTGTTGTTGTAAATTGTCCCTCGCTCGATCAGCGAACAAAAACACAAAGGTTTCATGTGAGGGAAAAGGACTACTTTATCTTAACCCAGTCACCGTGACACGGAGCTGACATCAACGATAGCATAACATTACCCATGAAAACATATTTGATATGGTAGTTAAGTGAAATATGAAAGCACCCTGTCTCATGGGTAAGTGTCCTCTCACAGAAAACAACAGCAACAGTCTTATTGGATCTCGATCTGTCTTGGAGAACCAGGTCTCAGTCTGTTGAAGTTATCTAACTGTTTAAACAAAGTCAGATGTACCGTCTCTGGTTACAATAAAGTAGAACCGAATCCCAGAGTCCACATCAACAAGACGGACTAGATATCTACTGGCTTTGGTGCAGTTCCCCACGATACCACAGGGTTAATGACTCTGGGGTGAAAGGTCAGGAGATAGTTGACGAGCCCTGGCCTGGGATTTGGACTGGATGAGATGGACGAGTGTGTGTGAGTGAGTGTGTGTGTGTGTGAGTGTGTGTGTGAGACGAACTGAGCGAGTTCACACCAGTCAGCCAAGGCCAGCAAGCATGAAGCATATTCACATAAGATGATGTCATGTGTTTTGGACCCCCCCTCCCCAGGTCAGCGCCCCGAAATACCAGAACCGGTTTAGCCGTTTTAAAGACTCCTTCTGGGAATTTTGGCCACTAGTTGTAAAAGTGGCAGTGCCGAAACATTTCATACAGATTGGTTCCCGATTTAATAACATTTTTGGTCACCAAACACGGTTTAAATATTGTGGACGAATGTAAGAAATGTAACGAACGTAATCATTGTTAATATTTGGTTGCCTGTCCTTTGCATGCAACGCCTGCTTGTAGACTGCAATGCATCATGGGTATCTTCCCAGTATCCTATTTACGTATTACTTTTTTGTAAACCTCGCCAAACGCACAGAGCCAATTGCTGTGACACAATCAGTCGTGGGTGAACACTGGAGCAATAATGCTAAACATGTAATGGAATAGCATCAAGACACAGAGGTGTCCGGTCCCAGGACATGGACCCGGCACGCTAATTAAAGCTAATCTTAGTTTTAGACGAGGCTTAAGCCCACTTTGATGCCTCTTGCTGGTGAGGTCAAAAGTTGGCATAATAGTGACATGGCCTTTCTCCAGAGGCTTAATTGGGCAGAATTATCGTAATCAAATTATGCATCCTCAATTTCTCCTCGCCAACACCAAGGGCGTGTTTCTGCCCGGGAGGGACCACTCCACACTCGCCAGAGTCACGATTTGTGATGGCAGTTAACGAAGATACAGGGTACAATGATGACCAAAATAACAGAGAATAGTAGTACAATCTCTGTTAATCTCCCACCCATCCTATTCCCATCTCCAACCCATCCTGTTCCCATCTCCCACCCATCCTGTTCCCATCTCCCACCCATCCTGTTCCCATCTCCCACCCATCCCGTTCCCATCTCCCACCCATCCCGTTCCCATCTCCCACCCATCCTGTTCCCATCTCCCACCCATCCTATTCCCATCTCCCACCCATCCTGTTCCCATCTCCCACCCATCCTGTTCCCATCTCCCACCCATCCTGTTCCCATCTCCCACCCATCCCGTTCCCATCTCCCACCCATCCCGTTCCCATCTCCCACCCATCCTGTTCCCATCTCCCACCCATCCCGTTCCCATCTCCCACCCATCCCGTTCCCATCTCCCACCCATCCTGTTCCCATCTCCCACCCATCCTGTTCCCTCCCATCTCCCACCCATCCTGTTCCCATCTCCCACCCATCCTGTTCCCATCCTCCTGTTCCCATCTCCCACCCATCCTGTTCCCATCTCCCACCCATCCTGTTCCCATCTCCCACCCATCCTGTTCCCATCTCCAACCCATCTCCCACCCATCTCCCACCCATCCTGTTCCCATCTCCCACCCATCCTGTTCCCATCTCCATCTCCCACTCCATCCATCCTGTTCCCATCTCCCACCCATCCTGTTCCCATCTCCCACCCCTGTTCCCATCCTGTTCCCATCTCCCACCCATCCTGTTCCCATCTCCAACCCATCTCCCACCCATCTCCCACCCATCCCGTTCCCATCTCCCACCCATCCTGTTCCCATCTCCCACCCATCCTGTTCCCATCTCCCACCCATCCTGTTCCCATCTCCCACCCATCCTGTTCCCATCTCCCACCCATCCTGTTCCCATCTCCCACCCATCCTGTTCCCATCTCCAACCCATCTCCCACCCATCTCCCACCCATCCCGTTCCCATCTCCCACCCATCTCCCACCCAGTTGCAGTTCTTCCCTTCAACACGGAGGTCCCTCAGTTTCACATCAGTGATCGCCGGCTCAGATCAACAGCCACAGACAGAAGCACAACTCGTGTCAGATGGAATTATTAATTGGACATTTCCAATCTGCGATCCGGGATGTAATGATTCCTTCTGACGGCTTCGGCATCTCTGTATATTTATTTACATATAAAACCCATTTCTCTGAATCCCTCTGCGCTGGAGGGATGTAAAGCGTCCCTTTTTGTGTTTAGTTTTTTTTGCGAGAGAGTTGCGATGAAATGCAAACCATTGTTTGCCAGGCTCTTTAATGAATTCTGCTTGTTATCTGCAGACTGCAGAAAGGCCCAGTTGGTTCAGATTGGAACGGGAGCTGTGATGGTGATCGGGTGTGGAGGGACGGAGGTGGAGGGGTGGGGGGTAAGGGGGCAGAGAGAGAAGGCGAAACTCCTGTATAAACCCCCCCTCTCTACACCAGAACAAGTGACTGCAGCGGCTACGTACAGAGGATTAATGCACAGCCAAACAGCTCTGAGTGAACATCGCAACTGAAGACACAACCAAAGTTCAAACAGCCGGGTTACAACATAAAACAGGAAATTAGTGCTGAAACGGAAATGTGTGTGAAACAAACATCGTAAACGCCAGAAGATCAAAACAATGCCAGAGGACAGACACGTGAGCTTAAGGCGCTGGGACTAACTTTCATAGTCAAAATCAGCATCACTTAGAGGACTGCTCAGACCAGAATCTGTGAAGAGTAGCAAACGAAAAAAAAGAAACCTGAAATGTAAATGCAACTTAAAGATCCTAAAAACGTACAAAATGAGAAAAGGCAATGAAACATGTACAGTTCATCACATATGAGTTGGTATTCCTCCATATTGTAATTTCTACTATTATACAGGCCTGGTGAACCTCCTAGTTTATTCTACTGTGGTTCTCACTGCTGGATGTTTAGCCGGGGTGTCAGCCGGACAGGCAGGTGAAAGTAGGCCACACCCCTCACAGACTGACCCTCCAAACACCCGCCCACCCACTGGCAAAATCCAATCAGCTCCACGCTGGCAGCGCAAGCTGTTTGTTGGCTCAACGTCCTCCACCAAGCCCCCCTGGCCGCAGTGGTTGTAGCGAGGAGAATGTCTATAGTGCATTTCACTTATCTTAGCCAATCAGAGGCTGACATAACAATAGAGGGGCAGAGAAAAGATTTGAAGACACGGAAACCGTTCGTGTTTCCTCTGGAAAATGAATGCCGAGAAGCCCTTTTGTTAACACGTCTTGGAGAGGAAACGCTAATGGAAGGTTCAGGAAACTATGTGCATATCTCTGGTGTGTGTGGTCTGACTTGACAAGTGTGTTGAGACAATCCGGAAAGATCCATGGGAGCAAATTCCCGCCCTCAGAAGTGTGTGTGTGTTTCTACTCAGGCTAAACGAGGGGACATCTGTGACCGTGGTCCTCACACCTGTCCATTTGGTCAAGGTGGGGGCAAAGGTCAAATTAACTGAGCACTGCAGCTGTCTGTTCTTCCTGAATAGCCACGTTTATGATAGCGTTCAGAACAAATGACTTGTACGGGTCCATAAACTGAAGATAAAAATCTGCCTTTTTCCGAAAAAAAAATACATTTGTAATTGAGTGTCCACAAACCATTGATTGGTCAGCGCTTTTGTGTCAAGGCGAAAACCCGGAGTGATGAACAAAAGTGTGACGTGTGACCTTAAAAAAACCTCTACTGGTCCTCCGAGATGAGTTGAGGGTGGGTCCGCCCAGAGACCTAAGCCTCTACCGTCTGTGTCATCCCAGAAATCGTCCAGTCAGGCTTCTCTGACTCAATTACCAACTGACACGAAGCGAATCGGGCCACATTTAGAGCACGATAAGAAGTGGTTAAGGGAACCAGAAGACGAGCCCTCAGAGAGGAGATGAAGGACATCTGTGTGCTCATTTAAATGTGACAATAACTCATTACATGTAGAGGGGGGGGTATTCATCACACCTGGGGGGAAACGAGTGGTGTGGGCATGTGTGTGTGTTTACGTGTGTGTGTGTTTACGTGTGTGTGTGTTTATGTGTGTGTGTGTTTATGTGTGTGTGTGTGTGAGTATATGTGTGTGTTTGTGTTTGTTTGTTTATGTGTGTGTGTGTGAGTATATGTGTGTGTGTGAGTATATGTGTGTGTGTGTGTGTGTTTATGTGTGTGTGTGAGTATATGTGTGTGTGTGAGTAAGTGTGTGTGAGTGCGTTTATGTGTGTGTGTGAGTATATGTGTGTGTGTGTCATCATGTTAGAAATCTCCACATATCTCTATGGTGTGGGTCACTGTACAGGGTGACATGTGCTCCATTGGGTTGGACTGGAGGGTCCTTATAGAGCAGTGGAGGGTGCTTCGCTCTATAATGACCACTATTTGCTAATGGGAGTTTGGCAAATGGTCGCTGCCTGTTTAATTGGGCTGAAATGTCTGTTTAAATGAAGTTCTCAGAGTAGAGAGATAATGACAGAAATTCAGTTAAACAACGACAAGGCAAAAAGACAAACTGACTCGTGCGTGAGAGCAAGAGAGATGTTAAAGCGTGAATGTGACAGGAGGAGAGAGGAAGAGATAGGAGAAGAGAGGAGGAGGAGGAGAGAGGAGAGGAGGAGAGAGGAGAAGAGAGGAGGAGAGAGGAGAGAGGAGAGGAGGAGAGAGGAGAAGAGAGGAGGAGAGAGGAGAGAGGAAAGGAGGAGAAGAGAGTAGGAGAGGAGGAGAGAGGAGAGGAGGAGAGATGAGGAGAGAGGAGAGAGAAAGGAGGAGAAGAGAGTAGGAGAGAGGAGAGGAGGAGATAGAAGAGAGGAGGAGAGAGGAGAGGAGGAGATAGGAGAAGAGAGGAGGAGATAGGAGAAGAGAGGAGGAGAGATGAGGAGAGAGAGATGAGGAGAGGAGGAGAGAGGAAACGAGAGAAGAGAAGAGGAGTGGTTGATAAAAGAAAGTAGATGTAGAAAGTAGAATAGAGGAAAAGAGGGGCAGAGAAGAGAGAGGAGTAGCGAGGAGGTAGGAGAACGGAGAGAAGAGGAGAAAGATGGACAGGAGGACAAAAGAATGGGTGACATGGAGGAGGACAGAATGTTCTGGAAGGAAAAGACCATCCTGTTGTTGTGTATGCAATTGTGCACGTGTGCGGCTGTGCATGTGTCAGACGGCCAATGCGACGTTGCTCTGTATACAGAAATGTGTAGGCTGGTTCCACCAAATCACAGGTTAGTGATTAGTGTGAGACGGTAGACTGAGAGGGCGAAAGGCGAGGGGCAGAGAGGAACCAAAGAGGGAAGAAGGATGGGGGAAGTGCGTAATGAAACCACCGGGCGTGAAGATACGGAAATGTCACAATAGGATTTAGGCCAAGAAGCCAAAGAAAACGAAAGCACAAGGAATTGTGGTCTTCGAGGGCTTCACTAACCGAGATACGCTACAGTGATTCAGGACAGCTCAGTCAGCTGCAGGACAGAAAGGGGGTGTTACAGGACCTGATCGGCTTGAGAAAGAACAGTCCTGTCTTTCACATGAACCACATGGTCTGTCACTAGGAGAGGCCATCGGAGTGTGGATGTATTGGGGAACACGTATTGAGTATTTGTACAAAACAGCTCTGGACATTTCTGACATATGGTTTCATTGAACAAAAACTACAGTCGTACTACGACCAGTCATTAGCCCAGACATGTACCAAGGACACAGACAGTACGCCCGTCAGTGCTTGGGTGGAGAGAAAGGTGTGGACACGACCACACAACCTACCTGGGGTCTGGAAGTTGATGCGCCTCATCTCCACAGGGTCTGTGGGGTGGTGGGGGGCGATCTCCGCGTTGTTTAACAGACATTTGGTTCTGGGCTCCGACTCTTTTCGTTTGCGGCTTTTGGGAAGGAAGCAAAGATGCACACGTCAAGCGCCGATGACACAAAATGGCCGCCATGCACAGCCCACACACACATAGTCAACAGAAGTCCAGATTAACGGCCGCCTCACAAGTCATAATGACCCCTGACGAGGCTGAGCTGAAACAACACAGGGAACAACAGAGAGAACAACACAGGGACACATCTAGCAGAAAACAGATTCTCTCTCAACCATTTTCACTGCTCGCTAATTCAAAACACGCTTTATAAAAGACAGGTAATTTTCTCGACCGAAAAATATGCACAGCGGCGATGTGCGAGTATTAAGTGCGGGTATGAAGTCCGGGGAGGCCTTACCTGTCGGGTTTGCTGCTTCCAGAGAAAGCAATGGAGTTTCAGATAAATACATGAAGAGGGGAAAAACACGACACAAGGAGAAGGACAGGAAAAGAGAGAAATCAATAGACAGCATATTAACATTCACTGGGAATGTCTCCGCCCCTAGGAAGATAAACGGCAGTTTGGAGGAGAATCGAGGGGGTCCCATGTGTGTGTGTGTGTGTGTGTGTTCAGTGTGTGTATCTGTGTCTTGCAAGCTGTGTGTGTGGGGGGTACGGATGGGGTTACGGGCAGATAGAAACACTGGCCACAGGGGAGAGAAAGGGACAGTGTGAGAGAGACAGGAGAGAGAAAGAGGAGGGAACGGAAAGAGGGAAGGAGAGAGAAAAAGGAGGAGAGAGATCCAAGGACAGACGTTACTCCCCCTAACCACCAGCATGCAGAGGTTAAAGGTCACACTGAGTCGGGGGAACATCTGAAAGCTGGGACTTGTTAGCCCTGACCACGACCTGCTCTGGTTAAATTCCTCCACTGTTCCCTGTGCACTAACTACTGGGTGCTCCTGCAACACGGTAGAACCGTAGAACTCTACTCTAGACATCCTGGCCAGTTCTACTCCAAACTAGAACCAGGGACAAGGCCCGGGAAACCAGGTGGGGACAATTACTGGTGGCATAGAACAGAAAACCAGCAGACTCCAATAGCAATTGTTTGTTATGAACAGGAAGTCATGTGGTAAAACACGGACTAAAATATATCCCCTTAGAGTAAAAATTAAATAATTTCATAATTTTTAGCCGACTCGTTCTATTGTTCCCCTAGCCCCTCCCCCGGCGTTCCCCTAGCCCCTCCCCTGGCGTTCCCCAAGCCCCTCCCGCCGGCGTTCCCCAAGCCCCTCCCCCCCGGCGTTCTCAATGTACAACTTAACTCCCATCTCCCAGACAACAACGTAACTGCCATCTCCCAGACAACAACGTAACTCCCATCTCCCAAACAACAACGTAACTCCCATCTCCCAGACAACAACGTAACTCCCATCTCCCAGACAACAACGTAACTCCCATCTCCCAGACAACAACGTAACTCACTTCTTGTACAGGAGGATGGCGATGACGATGCAGATGATGAAGACGACGGCCAACACCGGCCCCACCACCCAGATAAGCCCATCCCCTCCGGTCTCTACGGGCAACAGGTCCACCTCTGGAGTCTCCACTGAGTCTGTGTAAGGACTGGCCGCAAACATTTTCTACAGACAGACAGACAGAGAGATAAGAAAACAGACCGACAGACACAGAGATAAGAAAACAGACAGACAGAGAGATAAGAAAACAGACAGACAGACAGAGATAAGAAAACAGACAGACAGAGAGATAAGAAAACAGACAGACAGACAGAGAGATAAGAAAACAGACAGACAGACAGAGAGATAAGAAAACAGACAGAGAGATAAGAAAACAGACAGACAGAGAGATAAGAAAACAGACAGACAGACAGAGAGATAAGAAAACAGACAGAGAGATAAGAAAACAGACAGACAGAGAGATAAGAAAACAGACAGAGAGATAAGAAAACAGACAGAGAGATAAGAAAACAGACAGACAGACAGACAGACAGAGAGATAAGAAAACAGACAGACAGACAGAGAGATAAGAAAACAGACAGAAAGACAGAGATAAGAAAACAGACAGACAAACAGAGAGATAAGAAAACAGACAGAAAGACAGAGAGATAAGAAAACAGACAGACAGACAGAGAAAGATATGAAAACAGACAGAGAGAGATAAGAAAACAGACAGACAGAGAGATAAGAAAACAGACAGAAAGACAGAGAGATAAGAAAACAGACAGACAGAGAGATAAGAAAACAGACAGAGAGATAAGAAAACAGACAGACAGAGAGAGAACCAGACAGACAGATAAACACAATATAACTGACTAGGTCTCATTCATATTATTTAGCTGCCTACACATTATTTAAATAATATACATCATAACCCAAGCAGATTGAATCCTGAATGCTGATTGGCTAACAGCCATGCTATATAAGACTGTTCAACCTCACATCCCTTTTGATGGCTCTAACTGGTACCCTGTTTAGAATAGCAATAAGTCATCTCTGGGATCTATCACGACTAGGACATGACTAATGTTACATTAACTCACCAATAAGTCATCTCTGGGATCTAACTATATAAGACTCACCAATAAGTTCTCTGGGAACCTCACATCCCTTTTGAACTGGCTCTAACTGTTACCTCGTACCCTGTTTCAGTCATCTCTGGGAATCTAGCAATGACTAATGTTATCTCTGGGATCTATCACGACTAGGACATGACTAATGTTACCTCGGTAACGTAATATAAACCTCTGGTTAACTCACCAATAAGTCATCTCTGGGATCTATCACGACTAGGACATGACTAATGTTACCTCGGTAACGTAATATAAACCTCTGGTTAACTCACCAATAAGTCATCTCTGGGATCTATCACGACTAGGATATGACTAATGTTACCTCGGTAACGTAATATAAACCTCTGGTTAACTCACCAATAAGTCATCTCTGGGATCTATCACGACTAGGATATGACTAATGTTACCTCGGTAACGTAATATAAACCTCTGGTTAACTCACCGCGCCAGTAGTGTTCAGTTCTGCCAGCAGGAAGAAGACGTACCCCTGGCCGGGTTCTAAGGGTTTGTTCTCACAGGTGCTGTGGTGGTGGTCTGACCCCGGGGTGAAGGAGGAGGGGAGCTGCTTGAAACACGCCGTTATGTACGGCTTCTTGCTCTCCCCGGGACTCAGCTGGCGCCGGGTTCTACGCTTCTGGATCACATCTTTAAGGAGCTGTAACGGATGAAGAGGGAGAGGTGAGGAGGGGGAGAGAGAGGTGAGGAGGGGGAGAGAGAGGTGAGGATGGAGAGAGAGGTGAGGGGGAGAGAGAGGTGAGGATGGAGAGAGAGGTGAGGAGGAGGAGAGAGAGGTGAGGATGGAGAGAGAGGTGAGGAGGGGGAGAGAGGTGAGGATAGAGAGGTGAAGATGGAGAGAGAGGTGAGGGGGAGAGAGAGGTGAGGATGGAGAGAGAGGTGAGGAGGGGGAGAGAGAGGTGAGGAGGGAGAGAGAGGTGAGGAGGGGGAGAGAGGTGAGGATAGAGAGAGGTGAAGATGGAGAGAGGTGAGGATGGAGAGAGAGGTGAGGAGGGGGAGAGAGAGGTGAGGATGGAGAGAGAGGTGAGGAGGGGGAGAGAGAGGTGAGGATGGAGAGAGAGGTGAGGAGTGGGAGAGAGGTGAGGATAGAGAGAAAGGTGAGGAGGGAGAGAGAGAGGTGAGGATGGAGAGAGAGGTGAGGAGGGGGAGAGAGGTGAGGAGAGAGAGAGGTGAAGATGGAGAGAGGTGAGGATGGAGAGAGAGGTGAGGAGGGGGAGAGAGGTGAGGATAGAGAGAGAGGTGAGGAGGGGGAGAGAGAGGTGAGGATGGAGAGAGAGGTGAGGAGGGGGAGAGAGAGGTGAGGATGGAGAGAGAGGCGAGGAGGAAGAGAGAGGTGAGGAGGGGGAGAGAGGTGAGGAGTGGGAGAGAGAGGTGAGGAGGGGGAGAAAGGTGAGGAGGGGGAGAGAGAGGTGAGGATGGAGAGAGAGGCGAGGAGGGAGAGAGAGGTGAGGAGGGGGAGAGAGGTGAGGAGGGAGAGAGAGAGGTGAGGATGGAGAGAGAAGCGAGGAGGAAGAGAGAGGTGAAGAGGGGGAGAGAGGTGAGGAGTGGGAGAGAGAGGTGAGGAGGGAGAGAGAGGTGAGGAGGGAGAGAGAGGTGAGGAGGGAGAGAGAGGTGAGGAGGGGGAGAGAGGTGAGGAGGGGGAGAGAGAGGTGAGGAGGGAAAGAGAGGTGAGGAGGGAGAGAGAGGTGAGGATGGAGAGAGAGGTGGGGAGGGGGAGAGATGAGGAGGGAGAGAGAGGTGAGGATGGAGAGAGAGGTGAGGAGGGGGAGAGATGAGGAGGGGGAGAGGGGGGGGGTTGTTTTCTGTGTGGGTTCTCACCTCTTCCAAATCCATTTCGTCTGGGTTCTTCAGAAGTCTCACAGCCCCTGAGCCCTTTTTTATTGGAACCACAACCACATAGAATATCCTGCAGAACACACACACCAGAATCAACACATACACACACACACACCAGCATCAACACACACACATATACACATACACACATACACATACACCAGCATCAACACACACACATACACACACACACCAGCATCAACACACACACACATACCAGCATCAACACACACACATATACACACACACACCTCAAGAGAATATATAGGCTAGAGTTGGGTATTGTCTGAAACTGTGTGTGTCTATGTGTGCATGTGATAGATATAGCAAGTCTGGAAGAAAAGGAATGTGAATGTAAAACAACGGAAGGTTGGCAGGAGATAGGGTGAGAAAGAAAAATGTGCTGTAAAGTGTGTGTGTGTGGAGGCCACGTGAAGGCGTGTGGGAGTTGGAGACACAAAGAGGAAAAGAGAAAAAAACTGAAAAAACTGAAAAGGAAAAGAGAACACAGACAAGTTTGCGTTTCTCTCACTTTATGTCTTTCCCGTCGACCGGAGTGAAGCCCATAGTCAGGGTATTATCTGGCTCGGAGAAGAGGTCCAGTCTGGGCTTCTTCACCAGAATGGGCGGGGCCGTCCGGGTGGTCACTCTGTGGCGTGCCCCACCCTCCGTGTTCTCCTGACAACTGATCCTAAACTCGTAGGTGGTGTTCGGGCGTAGGCCTGTGACCAGGGCCTTAGTCAGCCGGGCGTCCACCTCCATCTTCTGACGGTTGTATTCAACCTGGGTCGGGAAGGACGGAAGGACACAAGCGGGACACAATGTAAACACCAATCAGCTTTGATTAAAATGACAGGCTACCAGCACGAAGAATAAAAAAGGTAGAGTCTGTAGAAGTCTGTGTGTCAGTATGTGTGTGTGGGTGCCTGTGTGTGTGTGTGGGTGGGTGCCTGTGTGTCGGTGTGTGTGTGTGGGTGCCTGTGTGTGGGTGTGTGTGTGTGGGTGCCTGTGTGTGGGTGTGTGTGTGTGGGTGCCTGTGTGTGGGTGTGTGTGTGTGGGTGCCTGTGTGTGTGTGTGTATGTGTGGGTGCCTGTGGGTGGGTGTGTGTGTGTGTGTGTGTGTGTGTTGGTGTGTTAGTGTGTATGTTTCCATGCGCATCAACTTGTTTGCCTGAAACTTTCTCTCACCGTGCACCGGAATTGGAATCGCCTCTCTGTAAACTTCCACGTTAGCAACACCGTCGTCTTGGTTACCCATTTCACCGTGAAGTTCTTCGGAACATCTGTCGTGCGGGACGACATAAAAACGAAAGAAAACAAAACAGGTTGTGTCTAGTTAGTGGAGAGAAACAGGGAGAGAACGGGGAGGCGGTTTTGGACGTGTTCCTTCCTTCGGGTGAGCGGTGAGCTGTGATTGGCTGTGAAGGGGGCAATGCTATTGGTTAGAGACACAGCATGGGAGACTCACGGACACAGACAGGCCTCCATTGGCTGAGCCGCACAGTGCCAGCCCACTCTCTGCCAATCACAACCTCCGACAGGCCAACACACTCATTTGCCCGCTCCCGACCCGGTTAGAATCGAGCCTGGGCTGGCACTGCCCGCGACGGTGTTGCCCACCGGGCACAAAGTCAGCATGCTGAGAGTGGTTAGCAGTGCATCATGGGATGCCATGCCAGGGACCACCCGTAGTGGGTGCAGGGGGCAGGGTAAGGGGGGGGTTACTCAAAACAAACTGAAACCCAAAAGAAAAAAGAAACAAAAATCCTTCTGTTGCTAACGTAAATGGTCCAAAACCTGTGAGACCGTACCTTTACTTTATCTTTCTTGTCACAGCCTTGTGTGTGTGTGTGTGTTGTGTGTCGGGCTGCATTGGCTGTGGGAGTACTCCTGGCCACGAAGAGCGGCAAGGAGACTGACACCGTGACTGACCAACCGGCACTTACCTTGAAAGTTGTGGCTCCTCCCCCATTTCAAACTGACTGACTGGCTGTAACTTACTGACTGGTTTTACCTGTGGGTTAGTGAGGTGAGTTTCCCTTCCTGTTTAAGGCTCTAGGTTGTTTAGTTTTTTTGTCGTGGAGAAGTGAAGGTGGTTGAAGGGGTGGGGTTGTTTTTGGTTTTGTCGCTTGCTGTTGTTGCTGCTGCTGTTTTGCTGTTGTTATTTATGAACTCTGACCCCCCCGGGCTGGAAGAGAGAGACAGGTGAACCCTACCTGTGTCGTAGGCCACTGTCCGGTACTGGACCGGAGGGCTGTAGGGCCCGGGACCTACACTGGTGTGTGCACGGATTTTCACGTCATACGCCGAGTTGGGTTTCAGGCTGTTGAGCACGTAGCTGGACTTGCTGGCTGACAGACTGAGTTCCTGTGGAGCACCAACCATGCCAGCTTCCTGGTACGCCAGAGTATACGCTGTGATGTGCCCGTTACGCTCCGCCAGAACCGGGGGCGACCACGCAAGTTCCACGGAGCAGCAGGTCACGTTGGAGCTGTCGCTGATCTGGGGGTACCCCTGTGGCAGGTGTTCGGGGACCTCCAGCTCAGCCGAGGCTTCCTCTCCAACGCCGCCCCGACTCTTGGCCTGGACTTTGAAGAGATAGGTGGCTCCCCGGTGGACGTTGGCCACCCTGTACTGCCTCTCCTGGGGGGAGAACTCCAGAGTGGCCAGCGGGGGCGAGTCCTTACGGCCAAACTGGAGCCGGTACCCCTGCAGATCCACCCCGTGCAGCAGAAGATCGGGGGCATCCCAGCGTACCACAGCAGACGTCTCTGAGTCCTGAGACACAGACAGATAGGGAGGTCCAGGAACTGTGGAGAAACAAACCAAAACTCAACCATTTGTCCATGTTTAACCTGGGAGGTCGAATAAGGTGAACGTTTGGAGAGAGAAACAGGGTTGGTGGCTTGTACATCGATGTAAAAGTCTAAATTAATGAAAGACCTTCAACTGGCTTCGTTGCTCTACGATGTGGGAAAATATGAAGGCTGCTTTGTAGGGAACGGAAAACTTTATTCGGAAAAACTGTTGGTTTGAAAAACATTTTGGCAGGCCTAAAAAGGTTAGGACAGAGACAGTGTAAACAGAGACGCTGTAACGAGCACTTCTGGCGGCTGGTTGCACCTTTAAAGTCATTAGGTTGGGCCAGATTCGTCCTGGTTGGTGTCTGTCTAGACACAAGTCAGATAATTCTGTAAAACTCTACTGCAGCTTTAAAGGTTCTCTCAGTCTGGACACGCAGAACTGTTTCCCATTAGTGAATTTCAATTCTTTCAGGTTGTTCTGGAGCTGGAGATCTGCAAAATGTCTCAAATGACTGAATGGTAAGTGAAAATGGGATTGACCCCAAACCATCTGTGATGTGACTCTCTTGACAGAACTCGGAGAAAAGAGAAACAGCGCTGGTCTGTATGAATGGTAAGGTTCTAGTGAAAAGAATATGTATGTAATACTCTATGTATTTAAGGTTATAATACATATGCAATACTCTAGGTATCTAAGGTTCTAATACATATGTAATACTCTAGGTATTTAAGGTTCTAATACATATGTAATACTCTAGGTATTTAAGGTTCTAATACATATGTAATACTCTAGGTATTTAAGGTTCTAATACATATGTAATACTCAAGGTATCTAAGGTTCTAATACATATGTAATACTCTAGGTATCTAAGGTTCTAGTACCTATGTAATTCTCTAGGTATCTAAGGTTCTACATACGTAATACTCTAGGTAACTAACTAACTGAATACTGTGGTATAAACCAGTTAAATACATGTGACTGGATCAGCCATAGCTAGTATTCCAACGAGTACGCGTATTTAGGTTCCATATGGCTGTGTTAACACGAGGGCACTTCTAAGGGGCCGTACTGCTATTTGGAGCACTTTGCAGTAGTCTAGTTTGGGTACTTGGGCGTGACCCAGATTTGGGGTTTGTGGATTGCTCTTGTCACAGCGTTGACCCCATTACAGGGAGCAGAGCAGACAGAGGTTTATCTAAGATGTGAGAGGTGCCTGGTAACAGATTATGTGATTATGTTCCTCCAGAACTGCCAGACGTCTACTCTAAAATACGTGGCACTGGAGGAGAGATTTCACCCCACACAGCTGACTTCTGAAACCAGTCTGGGAGTCCTTTTGGTGAACTAGTGAATCCCAGGTGTGTGTCAGACTGGTTCTTCCTCCCAGCCTCATCCTGCTGGACGCGAGGCAACGTGGCGTCTCAGAGAAAATTAACACTGGAGCCATCACCCCCAGGAGGTGAAGGAGTAGAGTTGGAGGTGAAGGAGGTGACAGAGGTGAAGGAGGTGACAGAGATGTAGGAGGTGAAGGAGGTGACAGAGGTAAAGGAGGTGACAGAGATGTAGGAGTAGTATATGTTGGTGGTGGGATATCATGTCTTCATAAGGAACTTTAATGACAAGGTGAGAAATCTGCCAGGAAGTAGGAGGGAGTAATCACCTTGAAATCCCCCACTCTCTCCCCCTCACCATTCCATCTATCCCCCCCCTCTCTCTCACCCCACATACACCTCCTTCATCCTCCGTCCTCGTCACCCCCCACCCCTTCACTCCACCCCCCCTCCTCGTCACTCCACCCCCCAAACTATTGGAGCTGTGAGCACGTTTCCCATCATGCCCAGATTTAATTGACACTGTTGACACACGGTTGTCCTGACTGACAGAAGGATTGAGTTTCCTACTAATGTTGAGTCCACACACACACACACACACACACACACACACACACACACACACTAACGCATACACACATACACACGTACACACACACACACAAAATAATGTCATTGGATAAGTTATTGCTCCTCTGTAAACAACCTCTACACTCAAGACAATGTGTATGATAGTGTGTGTGTACATAAGTGCCTGCATGTCTAAAAGAGAGTGTGTGTGTGTGTGTGTTTGTGTCTGCGTGTGTGTGTGTGTTCCATGAATAATAACCTTCAACTGTTTTTCTTACTACCTAATTACTAAATAATTTTGTTGTTTCCTACAGACCTGTGGCTCCTCCCACTCTGCTGTTTCCTACAGACCTGTGGCTCCTCCCACTCTGCTGTTTCCTACAGACCTGTGGCTCCTCCCACTCTGCTGTTTCCTACAGACCTGTGGCTCCTCCCACTTTGCTGTTTCCTACAGACCTGTGGCTCCTCCCCACTCTGTTGTCTCCTCTGCTGTTTCCTCAAATCCTACAGGGAGCAACGAGGCACTGCCAAAGAGCTCAGCTGTATATTAGCATGCAATTGAATTAAAACGGTAAAGGGGCCATGAAGGGGGCATAAAGGGGGCATGAAGGGGACATAAAGGGGGCATAAAGGGGGCATAATGGGGCATAATGGGGACATGAAGGGGACATGAAGGGTACGTGAAGGGGGCATGAAGGGGGCATAAAGGGGGCATAAAGGGGGCCTGAAGGGGACATAATGGGGGCATGAAGGGGCCATGAAGGGGGCATGAAGGGGACATAATGGGGGCATGAAGGGGGCATGAATGGGGCATGAAGGGGACATAATGGGGGCATGAAGGGGCCACGAATGGGGCACGAGCAGGTCAGTTTCTCCATATAGACCTAATTTGCCACAGTGATGAACAATTGCCGCGGCCACACAGAAAGATGCACGGCTATTTTGGCAGAAAAGGTCTTCGGTAATCCGTCCTGGCGTTTCTTTATTTATTACTCTTTAGTCACGCTTGAAACCTGCGGCCAAAAAGTATAAGGTTCCTCGGCAAACATCTGCTCAAATCTCACTAAGCCATTACCCAGAATGCAGCATTTAGAGAGTTTGTCACTCTCAGTGACCCGCAGAAGACGTTGAAAAGCATTCGGGTAATGAGACATTACATTAATGGCATCTTTCTTAGGATGGAGACAGGAAATGAGAATGGCTGTAGGAAATTCAGAAATGTGCTTTGATGCAATCAGCACTCGGGTTACTGGGCCCTGCCACCCCCCAGTGCTTAGTAGCCAATTAGGATAGAGCATAGCCAGGGGTCTGGGGGGAGGGGGTGGAGACCAGACGGGTTCTTTCCAGACTATTCCGGGGGCTGTCCAGGCATCCTGGGAAGGCTCAGAGATGTACCGCCAACATGCAGTCTGCTCACCTCCCCGGAGAATATAAATGGAAGGATGAAGAAGAGGGGCTGAATGGAGAGGATGAATGGATGAAGAGGAGACGATGAAAGGATGAAGAGGAGAGTCTGGATGGAAGATGTGGAACTAATTAGCCAGCTGACTATCGGAGTGGAAAGAGATGTGACCTTCGGTGACCTGAAATGTTAATGTGGTAACTGGAACAGAGAAATTTCCTTCCGGATATTTGAAAATTAAGTTAAGTATGGGATTTTATTATATCATTTTAATTAATTAACATATTGATTAACTTATTTTACGGCCTTTTTCTCCCAATTATAGTTATGAGCGTAGCTCACTGAGCTCAAATTTTACAAGGAGAGCGCGCTCTGGTGTGAAGTCCCTGAGGGGCCCGGGTGAAGTAACTCATTCAGCTTTATGTTTCGTCTATACAACAGATTTGGTTGGTTTATGTTTGATAAAGGCTTGACATCTGAATGGGTCCGAATGTGTCAAAATATCATTGCACTGATTGCATTGACAGAGATCGGAAATTAGATCGTTTTTTCTGCCCCATGGTTCAGTATGAGGATATCCCTTATCTGATTTCCAAATAGAAATCCCAGGTCACATCTGTAGGCGATACTAGTCAGCCCAGATCATGACCCAAAACACGACCTGTGTGTATGTGTGTGTGTGTGAGATAGAGAGTGTGTGTGTGTGTCTGTGAATGTTTAGAGTTTGCTTAAATCCCTGTGAGGTTTAGCCAAAGAAGCATCTATTCTCCCAGGGGTCCAATATGTAGGTGTGTGTGCGTGTGTCAACGTGTGTGTGTGTGTTGGTAAGTGTGTGAGAGAGAAAGGGTCTCCCACCTGTCTACACCTCTGCCTTATCAAAAGCACATGGCAGGGGATTAACTTGTCTGACAGCTCAATGTCTCTCTGAAATGAACCTGGGAGAACCATGAAACCTGCCTGGTCCGTGTTTCCCTGGAGCCAGATGGCCAGAATGGGAGCTCTCCTGTCAGATGAAAGAGGAGCCTGAGACTTCTCTTCTTGTCTGCCTCGCTTTTAGTTATTTATTTAGTTCTGTCTGCGTAAGCTCTTTCTCCGCGCTTCAGTTATGAAAAGGGGATGGATGGATGTGGGAGAGAGACAGACGGATCAGTCAGCGACGGAGAGCAAGAGGAAGAGGACAGAAGTGACAGCATCAGACTGCCTGACACCTGCAATGGGCACACCTGTCAAGATCAACACCTTTCATAGCAAGTGTTCTGTGTGTGTGTGTGTGTGTGTGTGTGAGTGTGTGTGTCGGGTTATGAGTATGTTATGTTTTCGAAACAAATTGTTTTAAATGCATGTAGGAAACTGTATAATGCAGCCATGGATCTGATTGGTCGGCCGTTTCATGTTCATTCTGTATGAGGATATTTGCTGAACATTTGAAGCTTGTTTTGGCCTCCAAATTCCATCTCCTGGGGCGAGACAAAAAAGTTGTTCACTCTGTTTGAAATAAAAAACCCACCAATCATTTAATTAATACCTATTTGAATGGTAACCTGGTCATGAACTGTCAAAAAAACGGACCTGTTAAAAGACCTACACACCTCCAAGACGCTGAAGCAAGCGGCAAAGAGACTCGGAACTATAAAGACTATAAAGTTGTGTGTCATTGTGATTGAGACTGACCTGCTCCTTTGGTCACCACCAGTTTGGGTTTGCTCCGCGCACCATCTCCCTTGGTGGTGTAGGCGGCAACCGTGATGGAGTAGGTGGTGTCGGGCTGTAGACCTCCTATCACCATTTCCTGTAGAAAACAGGAAATAGACGAGCAATTCATAAGAACAAGTATGAAAACATGCGACCACCACCACGTCCGCAGCCAACCACATTTCTCTCCTCTCCCTGCGTGACCTCTAGATATTTAACATCTAACATCTGGGTCCTCTGTGTTTTCAGGATGATTTCTAGTGTCCAGAAAACCTTAAGGGATATACTCAAGGCACTTCTAAAGGAAGAGCGATCAAATGGATGTATACATTATGTTAGCCATTAGCGAACCACGCTCACAAAACCACCTGACAGGATAATCGATGTGAGCACGCACCGTTGCACTACACACACACACACACACACACACACACACACACACACACACACACAGACACACACACACACACACGCACACGCACACTCCTCAGTGAGACATTATATTCTCTAGGTCCCTAGAGAGAGAGTGCCTGGATCAATGCAGATTAATCTCACAGTAGAGAGGTCTGGCATGAAGATAAAGAAATGTAGGAGGTTCTCTAGCCTGCATGGCCGAGAGATGGAGAGGTCACCTGGGAGATGTGGAGGTCACCTGGGAGATGTTGAGGTCAGTGGAAGTAAAATGCACATCCAGGTTTCACACACCGAAGATGACATGCTTATGCTAGAGACATATACACCATGCAAATTGGAATTGGGGTGAAGAACCATATCTCAAGCCTCAGATGTCAGAATGACTGATAAACAGAAAGGATTGAACGGTAATAAAGCAGACATATTAGGTTTTCAGGACATATTGGGTTGGGGAAGCATGTTGCTTAAATATGTCACACTGGTTAACATTTACTTCAAAATAACAATGTGACCAAAATATCAGTTAGGGAAGGGGGGGTGGGAGGGTTTGAAAACAGTGGCTGCAATCGTTCAAAGTTAACGACCAATCACAGTTAACGGCCAATCAAAGTTACCGTCCAGTCTAGGCACTGGCATGTTTTGGAACTCAGGGACAAGCGGTTGCCACGGCAGCAGCCAGTAGAGGTGTGTTTAAACACACAGGAACTAGCGGTTGCCACGGCAGCAGCCAGTAGAGGTGTGTTTAAACATACATGCGGTCAGTCAGAACACAAACACACCAGGTAAAACACAACACGATCACACCACGACACGATCACACCACGACACGATCACACCACGACACGATCACACCACGACACGATCACAACACAACACAGCTGCATGGTTTTGCCCAGGCACATGGAGAAGCCAGATACCGCATCACCCGTTGTCATAGCAGCCATTAGTCCACCGGTGGGCGTGTCTGGGGGCGTGACCAACACCCTGGAGAACCAATTCAGTTCAGCGGACTAGGATCACCCATAATGCCCGCTGTTGTTGTACGTATCCACGGCGAATGTGGTGATGCAATATCCAGCCCCCCCAGGCCAGCTACACCGTAACACCATGACAACCTGACGTCTACTCACATATTCTGCCGTGTGGTCCGTCTCCCACTACACCCCCGTATAGAGGACAGTGTGCGAGAGAGATAAATGTGAGAGGGGAAAAAAGAGAAGTGTGAGAGAAACTCAAGGGCGTGGAGCGTCGTGAGAGGAGCAGAGGAGAATATAACGGGGTTAAGGAGGACCCGTTCTGAGAGGAGGAGTCCCCAGACAGGTGAGGAGCAGGTAGCAGGAGGTGGCAGGCTCAGACGTGGTACGGAGAGTAGATGAAGCTTGGAGAAAAGATCTCTGAACCGAAGTTGATTTTATTGTGGTGAACTAATCTACATCAGTTATACTTTAACTAGATTAGTCCCTGACGTGGACACAGAAGCACGCAAATACTAGCAGATACATTTGAAATGAAAGAAAGCAAAACTACACTTAAATAACAGAGAGAACATACATGCATACATGTAAACTAAAGGTGCAAACACTGTCAGATCTCGGTTGCCATATAATGCGGCAGGTATTGAACATCCTGTTATAGCGATGCTTTATCACGTTGTATTATAAAGCGTGTTTACTAAAACACGCACACGTCGTCTGAAACAGCCATTTGGAGGACAGCCTGTCGTAACTCTGGATGAATTCAAATCTGTTTTACAGGAGAGACCTTGACAGCTCGGCTAGCAACTGAAGTAGACCTGTTCTCCTCATGTGCTTCACCTTGACAACGTTACAAATACCGCAATTCAGGCTAAACAAGTAATGGAATATAAAAATGTCTGGCATTATTCAATACGATAAGGGGACTATTTTTGCAGATAGCACCTCTTAGTCAAAGCACTTAAACAAACCACACACAAACAGGCTGTCAGGAATACTGTTATAAAAACGTTTAAGATGTAGCAATGGATATTTGCGCATACATATTCAGCGTTTCTGTACCTTTATTCGGTTTGTCCTAATGGTGCCAAGCTGTCATTTATTATATGGTGACACGACACATCAGAACGACCATGTGTACTTCTGCCATTATTCTGTTGGCAGACACGTTGGGAGATAGCACACATCCTGGCTGCGTTCATTTAAACTCGACATCACAGCAAACTAGCGGTTATCTCCGGAATGCTGTCAGGATCATTTTGGTTTTCCATCCTCGGAACACTATAATCAGGCATTTTGCTCCACGTTCCCGTGCTCGATACACAGACAGATGTGAAATTACACTCTAAAAGGGCTTGGATCACTGATGTTCTCTTGGAGGTAGTTTTTGACACACACATTATGAAAGAAAAAAGGTAAAATTTCCACGTCACAAATTTCAAAACAGAACTCAGGCATTCAGGTTTTTCTTTGGTTTGTGGTCTATTGTTTATTTTTTCTATTTCTAAAATATTATTTTATAATTATATACATTTAATCTCTATGACTTATGTGGCACCTCACGTTCGTTTGAATAAAAGACTCCAGCTAATTAATTAATTGTTGGACCAATGAATGCTAGGTATACCTGGGCATCTGACGATATCATATTCAACTAATTGGATAATTTGGTTCATTGGTGAACCAATGAATGCTAGGTATACCTGGGCATCTGACAATATCATATTCAACTAATTGGATAAATTGGTTAATTGGTTAATTGGTGAACCAATGAATGCTAGGTATACCTGGGCATCTGACGATATCACATTCAACTAATTGGATAAATTGGTTATTTGGTGAACCAATGAATGCTAGGTATACCTGGGCATCTGACAATATCACATCCAACTTATTGGTTAATTGGTTAATTGGTGAACCAATGAATGCTAGGTATACCTGGGCATCTGACAATATCACATCCAACTTATTGGTTAGTTGGTGAACCAATGAATGCAAGGTATACCTGGGCATCGGCCAGCATCACATCCTTGATGAGGGGCAGTCCACGAGACTCCCCGTTCTCCACACGCACATAGTGCACCTGGTAACCACGGATCTGGCCATGTTGTCGCCCTGGCAACAGAGAGCGCCACATGACTTTGATCGCCGTGGAGTTGAGCACCTCCACCTCGACCCGCCGCGGAGGCGACCCGGGAACTGTGGGTAAAAAATGCCAGACGTTAAAAGATCGCAACTGCATTGTGACGACATACAGCCGCCCTAAACCATCTGGGTGAAGGCAAACCCAACCATCTGGGTGGAGGCAAACCCAACCATCTGGGTGGAGGCAAACCCAACCATCTGGGTGGAGGCAAACCCAACCACCTGGTGGAGGCAAACCCAACCATCTGGGTGGAGGCAAACCCAACCACCTGGTGGAGGCAAATCCAACCATCTGGGTGAAGGCAAACCCACCCATCTGGGTGGAGGCAAACCCAACCACCTGGTGGAGGCAAATCCAAACATCTGGGTGGAGGCAAACCCAACCATCTGGGTGGAGGCAAACCCAACCATCTGGGTGGAGGCAAACCCAACCATCTGGGTGGAGGCAAACCCAACCATCTGGGTGGAGGCAAACCCAACCATCTGGGTGGAGGCAAACCCAACCATCTGGGTGGAGGCAAACCCAACCATCTGGGTGAAGGCAAACCCAAACACCATAATTGAATCCGGTTTGGTAGATACACCACCACAGACACACCATAATTAAATCCGGTTTGGTAGATACACCACCACAGACACACCATAATTAAATCCGGTTTGGTAGATACACCACCACAGACACAACATAATTGAATCCGGTTTGGTAGATACACCACCACAGACACACCATAATTAAATCCGGTTTGGTAGATACACCACCACAGACACACCATAATTAAATCCGGTTTGGTAGATACACCACCACAGACACAACATAATTAAATCCGGTTTGGTAGATACACCACCACAGACACAACATAATTGAATCCGGTTTGGTAGATACACCACCACAGACACAACATAATTAAATCCGGTTTGGTAGATACACCACCACAGACACACCATAATTAAATCCGGTTTGGTTGATACACCACCACAGACACAATCTCACCACACTTGCTAGTGACAACAAATCCTCCCTCCCCTCACGTCCTGACCTCCCAACTCGTCTCTAGCTGGTGACGCGGGTCTCTGGTTAAACCCCCATTTCTCAGACATAATGGAAAGTCTTTATGTGAGGCCTTGGCAGGCGCCCGTTAACAAGGCTCTTCAATGGCCCCGGGAGACGAATGGGCACCTACGCCAGCTTAATAAATGGGCACCTACGCCAGCTTAATAAATGGGCACCTACGCCAGCTTAATAAATGGACACCTACGCCAGCTTAATAAATGGGCACCTACGCCAGCTTAATAAATGGGCACCTACGCCAGCTTAATAAATGGACACCTACGCCAGCTTAATAAATGGGCACCTACGCCAGCTTAATAAATGGGCACCTACGCCAGCTTAATAAATGGGCACCTACGCCAGCTTAATAAATGGGCACCTACGCCAGCTTAATAAATGGGCACCTACGCCAGCTTAATAAATGGACACCTACGCCAGCTTAATAAATGGGCACCTACGCCAGCTTAATAAATGGACACCTACGCCAGCTTAATAAATGGGCACCTACGCCAGCTTAATAAATGGACACCTACGCCAGCTTAATAAATGGACACCTACGCCAGCTTAATAAATGGGCACCTACGCCAGCTTAATAAATGGGCACCAACGCCAGCTTAATAAATGGGCACCTACGCCAGCTTAATAAATGGTTCGCCACGGTGTGTTGTGAGGAATGATGGCAAAAGATTTCCGGAATGCTGTGTCCTGTCAGCGGAATGAGTTGCGATCAGAGGACAGAGGTTTGTCACATTGATAACCATTAAAATACAGGGGAGGAATCCTAAACTCTGTGTCAGATGGTTCGGGGTACGGGTGAACGGGTTTGACTTTACAAGAGTGTTATAAAGTCTTTTGAAAGGGGTGGGGGTTCTTGATTTGGACGGGGTTAGGGTTCTTGATTTGAGCCACTCTATTGGACGGGGTTGGGGTTCTTGATTTGAGCCACTCTATTGAACGGGGATAGGGTTCTGGATTTGAGCCACTCTATTGGACGGGGTTGAGGTTCTTGATTTGAGCCACTCTATTGGACAGGGTTGGGGTTCTTGATTTGAGCCACTCTATTAGACGGGGTTGAGGTTCTTGATTTGAGCCACTCTATTGGACAGGGTTGGGGTTCTTGATTTGAGCCACTCTATTAGACAGGGTGGGGGTTCTTGATTTGAGCCACTCTATTGGACAGGGTTGGGGTTCTTGATTTGAGCCACTCAGGTGGACAGGGTTTGAGCCACCCAGCTGTTAAAAGTAATTTTTAATGAGCTCATAAGTACCATCCTCATCAGTACGGCAGAACAGGGCCTCGCTCTCTGGGCCCGGCCCGATCTCAGTGAAGGCTGCCACAGTGACTCGGTACTGGGTCCACTTCTCCAGCTTCTGCAGGACCAGCCGCTCCTCACCAGGAGGCACAGCCGGCTCCTCCGTTGACTCCCCGGCACCTCCGCCCTCGACGGAGCCTCCCACCACCTGGTGGCGCACTAGATACCCCGCCAGGGCGCCATTCTGGCTCTCCACAGGCGGGGGGCGCCAACTTACCAGCAGGGTGGTTGAGCTGGAACTGCTGCACTTAAAGTCTTGAGGAGGGGCTGAGGGTTCTGGTCAGGTGGGAGGAAGGAGGAAGGGGGAGGAGAAAGAGGAGGGATGGGAGAGGAGGGAGGGAAGGGGGACAGGGGTGAAAAAAACCAAAAAACAAAAGGATGGGAGAGATAAAGGAAATGATATAAAAAAACGTAAAAGTCGACCAAATAAGTCCTTTTGAGAAACACAGAGACAAAATTAAGGCAAAAGGAAACACAGACAAGAGAAATGTAATTGCAAGATGATGGAGGGTATGTGGACAACGAATAATAAAAAAACAACATGGCTGCCCTTTATGAGTAATTTACAATAGCTCTTTATTTACCAGTATTCTGTTCCACACGACCTATCGGATGTGAGCCTGTCTGGGCCTCTGGGCCCACCCCCCGTCACTATCGATCTATGGGTCCAAAACCCAGAGGCCCCCCTCCATGTGGCAGCATGGCACCCCTACTTTAGCTCTATTTACAGTATCGGGTTAGCGGGAGCTGGTAGGGTCTTTCTTTATTGTATAAAAGCCATTGAACACGGTGGCTGGGTTTTTAGTTTGGAGCACTCTTCCAAAACATATTAAAAACTACACAACTGTAAACTCCTAAATTGAAATGAACGCCCCGGCATTCTAATCTGCAGTAAGCTAGCGCATGCTGAGTGAGTGTGCGAGGAGTGTGAGAGGAGTGTGAGAGGAGTGTGAGAGGAGTGTGAGAGGTGTGTGAGAGGTGTGTGAGAGGTGTGTGAGAGGTGTGTGAGAGGAGTGTGAGAGGTGTGTGAGAGGTGTGTGAGAGGTGTGTGAGAGGAGTGTGAGAGGTGTGTGTGAGGGGTGTGAGAGGAGTGTGAGAGAGGAGTGTGAGGTGTGTGAGTGTGTGAGAGGAGTGTGTGAGAGGAGTGTGTGAGAGGAGTGTGAGGTGTGAGAGGAGTGAGAGAGGTGTGTGGGGTGATAAACGTTTAATGTCTCACCACACAGTAAAAGGAGTAGGAGACAAAGATGAGAGAGATTCTCTACAAGCGTGTGAATAGATAATTAATGTGAACAGATAATTAATATTATAATATTATTCACTGAGTCATTGTCTACGAGTCCTGTTCATCTATTTAAGTGATTCATGAGTGACAGCGTCTGAATGCGCCGAAATCTAAACCAATAATTGATTGACTAGGGCACAAATCAGAAGCAAAAACATACAATCAACTCAAAGCAGAATAAAACACAGTTTCCATAGAAAAACAGGAGCTGGAGAATGAAAAACCCAAATAAACAGGTAAATAAACACATAATCTGTAACCATGGAAACAAACGAGGGTCCTGAATGGGAAATCATAGTAGACACGGAGGAAAACGGCTGACCAGGAAACATGAAAACACGAGAACTGTCTCCGTTATACGTACCTGGCTTCCTTTAAACTAACTTTTGCAGACTTTCTTACCCACAGCACCTGACTACTGAGTGACTTCACCCTGGGCCAGTGAGCTCCAATCCGCTCCCTCCATGCCAGTCTGACCCAAATACAGACACGCCAAATTCCACGCCAGCAAACTGATGTAATTGTGCGTGGTCAAACTGGTTTCATTGATGCCATTTTGTGCTCTTTCGGCTCTGAGGGAGAGAATTGGCTCTGTGCTGTTACCATGACTATTGGTGCCGGAGGGAGGGTCCACAAGACTGAGGAGGAGGAGCTTATTGGGGGAACCTACACCCACTTCTTTCTGGAGTAATGCATTTGATAACCAGGACAGGAAACCTTTCTGTTTCTCACTGTAACCGCCCTGAGAATCCCATTTCACAGCTTTCCTTCTACTGAGCGGCGCTATTTCTCAAATCATAAAAAACGTCTCCCCATTCAAGATGGATGACTTGTGCTGCAGCCATCGTTAAGGTTAACGCCGCGGTAACAAGAGACGCTGAAGAAGAAAGGTCTTCACAACCGCCGGAATGTCTGTCAACAGACTAAAGGACTAGATCGTAGCATCGAGGCACCTCTCCAACCTGGGTTCACTACCTGAGGTGTGTCACAATCAGTTGTGACCGGGAGGCTCTAACAGGCGATGTCAAAAGGCCTCACCACGCCAAGGGAGGTGAAGACGGGAAAATAATTCCATAGCTCGTCATCACACAGACACTGACGGACTTCAGGCCTGATGAATTTCATGTTTCAGCGCGAAGAGTAAAAGAAACCGAAAAGCATCTGAGTCAGAGGATTAACGTCCCTATTTTCAACTCTCTCAACAAGCCTGTTGAGTTTTAGCGAATAAGCCATGGTTGTAACCGCTAGTTAGACTTAAACTGTAGGGGTTAAACGTACGTTTGTAAAAAATGAAAAAAAACTGACACACTCCAAATAAGAAAGTCAGACATAGTCTGAAACCTTTTCTGTGTCTGATGTGCTTATTTTCTTAAGGTTTAACCGGATTTAAGACTTTCGGCTTTTATCTCTTTCTTCCTGGCAATAGATTGCATTTGGCAAACTCACAGTGTCGGGAGCGATTGCTCAGTGCTCAATCTATGTGAAGGGCGAAGCTTTGGAATCTGACAGGGTTTGGGATATCGCGCCACACCCCTCCAACCAGATCAACTTAAGGCAGGCAAGGGCCCATGTCATCGGGTAAGCTCTGGCCCCGACCAAGCAGAGTGGGGGCAGATGAGAGACTCTAGAAGTATGACAGCAACAAAAGCACTGCTACCTCTTATGAAGTATCTTATGAAAGCCAGTATGAACGCTGTATGCTGTGACGTATCATTTGTCCTGTCAGATAGTGACACCAGATTTGAAGAGCCCGGTGAAGGCTCGGTAAACTACTGCATACATTGGTCTGTGATCCAGGCTAGGACTGTAGCATATCAAATTGCTGTACCACCCAGGCTAGGACTGTAGCATATCAAATTGCTGTAGCACCCAGGCTAGGACTGTAGCATATCAAATTGCTGTAGCACCCAGACTAGGACTGTAGCATATCAAACTGCTGTAGCACCCAGGCTAAGACTGTAAATACACAACATGGGTTTCATTTTGATCAACGATCTCAAATGTCACCACTGTATTTGTCGTCATTACGGAATTAATCGGACGTTCTGCCAAATGGCCACACACATATTCCAATATATCTGAAAACCTTCAGCAATTACTGTAAGTGGAAGGAGGTTAAACTGCTTGTTTGGCTAAATACAGGGATTTAGAATCTGACACTTTCATTTGAACAGAAAACAGTCCACTGACTGCCAATGGCTTTAAGGTGTAATCTAAACATGTAACAAAACCTGACAGTCCGGAGGTCTTCGCTCAGCTCACGGGCAAACCGTGAAATTAATTCAGACACTATGAAATGGGATTCTTATCTGCCGTCCACGGATCCTTCACTACCTCCACGAACAACCACCCCAAAATCCAGTGGACACCCACTCCAAGGGGACACCCACCCCAGGTCCAGGGGACACCCACCCCAGGTCCAGGGGACACCCACTCCAGGTCCAGGGGACACCCACTCCAGGTCCAGGGGACACCCACTCCAGGTCCAGGGGACACCCACTCCAGGTCCAGGGGACACCCACCCCAGGGGACACCCACTCCAGGTCCAGGGGACACCCACCCCAGGTCCAGGGGACACCCACCCCAGGGGACACCCACCCCATGTCCAGGGGACACCCACCCCAGGGGACACCCACCCCAGGTCCAGGGGACACCCAGGTCCAGGGGACACCCAGCATCGTGCCCTTCGGCTGGGTGACATGAGGAACATGGGTGGAGCTCCCAGTCTTGTGCTTGTGGACCCTCTGCGGCCGATTCTGAAGGCTAGTCTCATAAGAGTCGCAAACTCGTCTGACTGGAGCAGCGTATCCCAGGGGGCCGTGCGTCTGACTGGGGACCATTGCAACCCTCTGGACCAGTACGGGAACGAGTAACCTCCTGAGGGATCTGAGTCAGGCGTTGCAGATCCAAAATCAAACTACAGTGAAGGTCAGGTGAGTTTTCCCTGGTCCATAGTGACAGAATGGTCCCCATGACGACGGGCCCTGGTTACGCCACAATGAGACAAGTTCGACCCAGCGCTCTGAGGACATTTGTACCGTACTAGCGTGAACGAACAGAACATTAAATTGTCTTACGTTTCACTTCCCTCGGTTGGCAATACGGTCCAGTCTGCCATGTAACGTAACGCTAACATCCAGGCGCAGACTCCCAGGCGATATTTTATTTTACCGGTCTTTCCCTCTCAGTCATTATTGTGCAAACGTATCTGAGCGTATGGGCAGCTGGCTCAGTGAAACCACTGGTGAGCAAGGTTCCCTCATTATACTGGAGCATGTGTGTGTGTCCGTGTGTGTGTGTAGCAGGCAATCTCAAGCTGCTCCAATGAGGTGTGTGTTTATAATGATGGTGTCTGACTGTGCTGAACTGAGGTAATTGGATTCTTAGCAGGGAAGAGGGAGGGAGATATGAAGTCTGACGTTCTAGGGCAAAAGTCCGGCGCTCTAAATCAAACTCCCAGAATCCCTTGGTTTGTTTAGTAGACACAAGTTCGGTATTTGATGACTAGCTTGGTCTTCCTTACTCACGGTACACATTGTTAGTACGAGCTACGGCAGACTGAACCACACGTGCCAAACAAACACTTACCTGCAAGAGATCCACAACATCATGTTTTGTTTTGTTATTTTGTGTTGCCGTGCCAAACGCACTTTTGATCTGTCTGAGTTCGTAAACCTTTCTGACCTCCTTGATGTGAAGCTTCTGGTTTTTCCTGACACCTACTTCAGAGTGGACTTGTGTGATGACAGGCTGGGCTGCACAGGACTGGTCATTGGCTAAGTGACCTCGTCCCTAACAACGAGGGATAGAAGAGGGGAACCTCGGCAGAGACGTGACATTAACCCTAAGGAGGTACTTCCACTAGTTAAATGGACATGGTTGGAAAGATCTAGGCTGTGCTGATGTTCTAATTGCTCTGGTTGGAACCCAACTGCCAGCGCATCTGCGGCAAGCTGGTTCTGATGTAATGTATGGCATTCAAAAAACCCAGAAAATAAAAGAAAATAAAGAAAATAAAACTCTCTTAACGAAACAGGAGGAAGGAAATAAAGTAAGCAAGGTGATTCAAGCCATTCCAAGGGGAGTTCCAATTGAGACCAGAGGTTTACGTGACAGAGATAGCAATGACAGCACAGACAAACAGAGAGAGAGAGAGACAAATAGACTGTATCCAATCCAATCCGCTTGCAGCTTACCGTTCCAGAAAACATTGCAAGGGACTCACACAAACAGACACAGCACCCCCGGGGGATGAGAGGGAGTACTGCACAGATACACACACACACACACACACACACACACACACACTTGGGAGAGGCAGAGATATGGGGACATACATAAATAGGTAGAGTCATGCCTGGTGTGGCCGAAGTGATAACATTGCCACAGCACCCCCTGGGGGATGGGAGGGAATACTGCATGCATTGGCATCTACACGGCTGTCTCCATCACTACCAACATACATGTGAAGTGGTCATCTCAAAGCCCTACGCCCAAGAACAGAGAGGGCAAAGACCTGACAAGGTGCACCGGCAAAAACAGAAAGTGTGTTAAAAAAGTTCTCTAACTACCATGGCTTTCTGATGACCAAATCATGTTTATTTATTTGTTTCTCTATTTTTACCCGACAGGAATCAGACAGTAGAAATATTCTCCACTTAAAGGCGATAGGACCGTGTGGGCCACAGATTCAGTGATAAATACAATAATTGGACCTCAGCTCGGGAATCCACTTATTTGAGCAGTGCTCATTGATCTGGCCAATTGAGCTTTATTACCGCCGTACAAAGTGCACAAAGGCTGGCCCTTGATCCGTCCATAATCCGGGCAAATCCAGATACGCTGTCTGAGGTTTTTTCTCACAGATAACAGCCCTAAACCTCGACACACAAGTCAAATCTTCGTATACAGTATGTAACCCCTGAGGAAGTCTGCGTACTTACTGGAGAACGTACCGGTTCTATTTAAACAGCTTCACACTCCTCCCCCAGTGATGAATATTCGATTAGCTAAGCCCTCTCCTGCACCTACTGTGTTAGATGTCATCACTGGTGTGCTAGGTATATTTAGCGAGCAGCGTATAAATATTTAGAGGCATCTGGGGGGAAATGTACAGGCCAGGCCAGCGTTGATCAGCTGGAATTAATTTTAGAGGCTGGGCCTATGGGGATTAATTGAAATCTTCTGATTGGCTAGTTCTGCTGCCTGTCTTTGGATTAGTCCCCGCCCCCGCCGTCCATCCAGGGTTCATCAGAAAGCCATAGCAGTCACTAGAGAGTTAGGACAGTGTGTGTAGTTCACGTGGGTTAAAGTGCACTTGCTGTTGACAATAGGAAATGTAATATCAACAAAAATGTAATAATTAAAAGAGAGAAAAATATATATATATATAAATATATAGAATATTAAAAGAAAATGTACTGCCTCACATACATGGTACCATAAAAACCTGTGTTAATCTATATTGGACGATAATAATATCCAAAGATAAAATGTTAAAATGTATAAATGAAGATGGATAGAGGACTCACACCATGAAGTATTTGCTAACACAACCTCTGTTCTCGGGTAAAATACTGCATGTTGTACAGAGTTCACATTCATGAGGTCAAAGTAAAGTTATCACTGTCCTTCAGTAGAAATCCCTGATTGGTAATTATTCAAGTGTACATTTTTAAAAACACGACATGCCTGGTTAGGGGTCAAGAAAGTTATCACAAATCATTTTTAGCTTTGAGCACCGTTCACGTCCTTATAAGACACGAGGCGATAACATAACGGCTTCCTTTAATTCCACGGTTCTGGCCTCGACACAAAGACCTCATGTCCCCACAGAACATCTGCACGATTCCAGATCCCCCAGCAAACACAAACACAGTGTTATCCCTCAACATAATCCAGCCAGCTAAACCAAACCTGGCAGGAGAATACAGGGAAGAGACAAAGGGTTACGTACTGGCTTGTAATGTTTTCTGAGTTATATCGTTGGTGAAGGCGCCGATGCCCTTGTTGGAAATGGCGGCCAGACTGAAGTGGTACTCTGTGTTGGCCCGGAGTCCCTCCACCACGTACGACGCCGCCGTCGGGTTGAACGTCTTCGTCACCTGTTGGCGGAGAACCACGGGACTCAAGTGTTTTGTAATACGCTCAGATATCGTTGCTGTCCAGTTTCACTTTTTAATTACTATTCGCAGGGAAAGCCCCTTTAAAAAATGTATCACCGTAAACGACTGGTGAACTATTTCAAAGGAACTATTATCCTTACTAACACAAACGCACACGCACAAACACACACACTACGTTACCTCGTATTATTAATTATTTCAATATTGTTTCCGTTTCTTACAATACTCGACAGAACACGTTCAGATTTCATGAAAGTTTCCTGTCAATCCCGTAATCGTGCCATAAATCGTATCCAGCGGGTAAATAACTTGACATTTCTTGTGGGAGGATACTCAACCTTCCATTTCTTATCGGCTATAAATGCTAGGTCAATCTCCATTATGAACATTTCCAAGAAGAAAACTAACACAGGCTGAGTATCAATACACGGATATTCAGAGAGAGAAGAGCAGGAATTTCCTTCCCATAGGTCACTATGAAGAACAGACAACAAAATGTCACCTGGCTGCCGAAGTTTCCCTCTCTGTAGCGGAGCTCATAGTTGATTATGCCCTCCTTCTCAAATGCCGGCTCCCAGGTCAACTCAACGCTCGTGTCGGACACGGCTCCCACCTGGAACTGCGTCGGCTGCCCGGGGACTGTGACAAAGACAAGTTAAATGAGCGTCGGCCATCATTACACAGAACCCTGGAACCTCTGGGCAATTGTAAACCGGTCGAAACCAGTCAAAACCAGTGAACAAGTCCTCTGTTTCTGGTGAACACAACCCGTCGGCACAGGCTAATTACTACGTGGCTAGTTATCACATCATACGGGGTGTTCTGACAGGAGGGGGCGGAGCCAGAAGAAGCCTAACCTCCTTGCAGCACCTTGACGTGGATGGGGTCAGAGAACGGCCCGTCGCCCACCGAGGTGAAGGCCAGGACGCGGATAGAGTAGGTCTCAGACGCCACCAGACCCTTCAGGGTGGTGAGGAAGGTATCCTGGACGTTGGAGATCTGCCACAGGCTCATGGGCTGGGACGGGTCCATGGTGTAGTAGACCCGGTACCCTCTGATCTGGCCGTTGGGCTCCTCGGGTTCTTCCCAGCGTACCATCACAGTGTTCTGGGAGATGATCCGAACCTGAACGTTGCGGGGCGGGCTGGCCGGAGCCTGTTCCCCCGTCTGGGTCTCGACCGGGTCACTGGGGGGACCCTGGCCGATGGTGTTGAAAGCAGAGACCCGGATCTCGTACTCCGTGTTGGGGTACAGGCCGCCGATGCTGTAGCGCGTGGTCGTGATGCCGTCCATGGTCTCGAACTTGCTGTCCGGAGACTTGGCCCGGTACTGGATGATGTAGTGGGAGACCGGGTCCGGGTTGCCCGAGTCCCAGGTGATGGTGACGCTGGTGGCAGTGGTCTCCGTCACCAATGGGGCCCCCGGGGGCTTGGGGAGCGCTGCAGGGGTCAGGGGTCGGGTGGGGGGAGAGGGGGGGTAAGGAGAGCAAGAGAAGAAGTATGACCAAGACGGCACGTGAAAACGCCGGTGTGGTTGTTGTCTGCTCCGGAGCCGCAGGGCCCTAGACGGAACCCGGGGAACCACCCTTACACTTGACGGTGATCTGCGCCACGGCCTCGATGATGCCCAGACTGCTCATGGCCACGCACGTGTAGTTGGCCGACTCGCGCACGCTGCTGAGCTCCAGGACGTTCCGGCCCACGGGCATCTCGTCCTCCGGCGTCAGGTCCTCCGAGTTGATCATCCATTTGACGTAGGGCATGGGCGAACCCACGGCCACGCAGGTGATGTTCAGGCTGCCGCCCGGCATGATCTCCTGACTGACGGGCGGGATGGAGAAGCGGGGGGGCACGCGCCGTACTGGGAGTGGGGAGGAGGTGGGAGGGGAGAGAGAGGAGGTGGAGGGGAGTAAAAACAAGAGAAAGAAAAAGAGGTAACGAGACGGGCCGATGAAAATGGACCCTTCGGACGGCGTCCACAACCTGACGATACGTGACAAAACCAGGTCCAGATCTAGGACACATCGCTCAGGTGCGTACTGTGTAAAATAAAACATATTTAATAATGTGAATTTATCTAACTAACAAGAACTGCTTCGACAACAATATAGATTGACATTAAAGCAACGATTCATAGCAACAGGGTTCCATAGACCAGAACTTCACCCATCACAGCACAATTAAAGACACAAAAATCTACTATGAGTTTCTCATCTTTGATTCCGCTGACGGAATTACGAATCTGCAGGGTGCCGTTTGACATGCATCGAAACTAAACCTAATATTTGAACGAGTACTGGATGATCGATACCATACAGTAAACCGGAACGTTCCGTCCCCTCTACCCCTCACTGCACACCAGGAAGTTGCCCCAGATAGGCCCCTCCCACGGCGACAGGGAGAATAGGGCATTGGTCACAGAGTACGCCAGGCCAGGCCCTCATACGCGCGATAGCTGGCTCAAGATGAGAAACTTTAATCAGATTTTTGTGGTTTAGGTAAGATCCACTGGACAAAGCCTTGATAAGATCAGTGAATTCACTGATAGATGCAGCTCTCATTTCCATAGACCGCATGCAGAATATATCAAGGTAAATCAAGGAGTAAATCATAAAGAACAAAACCAGATATTAACTCAGATAAAATGCATTGAGGAATATAACTGAAGGGTCGCTAGCTAGCATGCCCAGACAAAGAAGACCGGAGAGGAGAACATGAGAATCCGATAAAGGCCAGAGCACGCAGGGAAGAGAGACAGGAAGAGGGAACGGTAGAGGGAGAGAAGTGTGGATGGAGGAAACCCACTTCTATGCTGTGTAAGCTGTTTTTCGCAAGCCAATGTGACCTAATGTGACAGTACATTGTCACATGTCAGTCCTGGCAGAAGTTACACAAAATAAGTACAGAAACCAACAGGTACAGTGTAGAGTTGCAAACTTCTGGAAACATTCAATAAAGATCCCGGTTTTCCAGAAATTCTGGTTGAAGGATTCTCCCGATTCTAGGAATCTTCCAATGTCGGATTTCGAGAAAAACAGTTTTGAATGTCCGTTGGCTTTTGCAACAATAGCAGTGTGTTTCGGAGAGGACATGGACAGAGAGAGAGAGCTGTAGCAGGTAGAGCTAGAGGAACTGAGAGGAATGTTTCAAAATAGTCAGGAAACAGATCGACGGGAGAAAAGGGAAAAGCTGGAGAAGAACGAGACAATGGATGCCTAGAACGTGAGATAATTATCTGGTTTGTACGGTCAGAGAGAGGGTTGGTTTGTATGGTCAGAGAGAGAGGGAGAGTTGGTTTGTACGGTCAGAGAGAGGGTTGGTTTGTATGGTCAGAGAGAGAGGGAGGGTTGGTTTGTACGGTCAGAGAGAGGGTTGGTTTGTACGGTCAGAAAGAGGAGAGGGTTGGTTTGTACGGTCAGAGAAAGAGACAGGGTTGGTTTGTACGGTCAGAGAGAGGGTTGGTTTGTACGGTCAGAAAGAGGAGAGGGTTGGTTTGTACGATCAGAGAGGGTTGGTTTGTACGGTCAGAGAGAGGGTTGGTTTGTACGGTCAGAGAAAGAGAGAGGGTTGGTTTGTACGGTCAGAGAAAGAGAGAGGGTTGGTTTGTACGGTCAGAGAGAGGGGAGAGGGTTGGTTTGTACGGTCAGAGAGAGGGGAGAGGGTTGGTTAGGCTGTGGATTGGCTTCAGGTGGAAAATGCGCAGAATATTGTTACAAAAGACGTGTTTGTCTGTGAAAGAAACACACACACACACACACACACACTGTGCATTAGACTATGAGGATTATGCACGATCGGTCCAGAAGGAAAAAGCAAACCATTTAAATAAATAGAAAATACCAAAAAAAAACACAGGAAACGTTGAGGCTCAGAGTAAGTCTTAGAAACAGATGGACAGAGTGACAGACGTAGAGACAGACTGACAGACAGACTGACAGACAACTGACGGACGTGGAGACAGACATGGAGACAGATGTTGAGACAGACGTGGAGACAGACTGACAGACGTGGAGACAGACTGACAGACGTGGAGACAGAAAGATAGACGTGGAGACAGACTGACAGACGTAGAGACAGACTGACAGACAACTGACGGACGTGGAGACAGACATGGAGACAGATGCTGAGACAGATGCTGAGACAGACGTGGAGACAAACTGACAGACGTGGAGACAGACTGACAGACGTGGAGAGAGACAGATAGACGTGGAGACAGACTGACAGACGTGGAGACAGACTGACAGACGTGGAGACAGACTGACAGACGTGGAGAGAGACTGACAGACCGGACATGAGGCAGAACAGAACAGACCCAGGCAGCAAGACAGCAAACTGAAGTAACACACATATTATAGATGAGACACTAATGGGCACCCGGATGTATTGTACACCGCTAGGAGGAGATGGGAGGGAGTGATTGAGGAGAGATGGGAGTGGTTAAGGAGAGGTGGGAGTGGTTAAGGAGAGGTGTGGGGAAGTGGGCCGGAGTAGAGAGGGTAGGAGAAGGTAAAGGGTGAGTGGGAGGTGCAGGGAGGGAGGTTGGGGGAGGAACAGAGGTGGGACTGAGACTGTGTTTCTGACCAAAGTTGACAAAGAACTTGCTCAAAGTGGGTTGGATGTCTCACACACTGGGGATTGAAAGCAGAACTCAAGGGTGAAGAGAGTGTGTAGAAGAAACTGTGTCCATCCAAATGGGATCCACTGGTCGCAGTAGCAGATTACTGAATGTTTTCCTGGGTAGAGCACCACTCAGGTCACAGCATACTCCACTGGAGTGCGTCCTGTCCTGTTTCTGTACTAGTGTGCTTAGTAGTAAAGTAACTATGGGATGTAGTCAATAATATATGAACCAAACCCGTTCCCTAGGAGACTTCCAAGATGTAATAATCTCTACCTCAGCCGAATCTGAGCGACAAAGGTCATAGAATCCTGGCATTGCTTTTTCGGTAAGTGCAAACCTCTTAATTCTGCACGTATTTACACCACTTTTCAGATTTGGTAAGGTATCCACACCAATCACCTCCATTTCCTTTACATTGTTAATTGTATAATTTATTCGCCCAGTGGATCATGAACCGACGGTCATAAGAGCTCTATTCACAGGGGAAATACTACACATTTACTTTATTTATTTAGTTTTTTCCTGTTTACATGTAAATGGTAGCTCAAATGCATTAGGCAAAAAATCACCAAACACCACATTTTATAAAATAAAAGTCTTATTTTCACATCTCATATTTCTCAAAAACGAAATCAAAGTGGGCACAAGAAGTGGCAAACACAATGCCAACATAAAAGGTTAGCTAGCGCTAACACCTTGATAACAGGCTAGGACTGGATCACAAGCAACCGCACACTCAAATCAACAGATACAACTCTGGCTGAACGTTCGAACGAAGGAGGGTTGACCCAAGTGTGGTTTCAACATTTCACCAATCGGAAAACAAAGTCATATCTGTTGACCTGACCGTAGATCGTTACTCCTGGTCCTCTGTCTTGTCCTGTTATGGTCGGCTGGACACATATGACAGCTGGTCAATGCCACAGCAGCCATGTTGCACTGAACTGCAAGAGAAGTATAGGCTGATGCCATACTAGGTTGCCACCATCAGCACGGTCTGGAAAGGACGTCCCATTGGTCACACAGACATGCACGAGTGTGACCAATGGGACGGGTGACAAGACATCAGTCAGGCAAGTGTCCTTCCGTCTGTCCACCCACATGCCTGACACATCAGAACCGGCACACACCAAAGACGTCACCGAAGCCCGTACACACAGGCATGCAATTCCCAAATCTTGCATGGTGTTGGACACATAAACACGAAACCAAAGAAAGGAAGTCCAACTTTAAATCCATTGAACCGCTCAGTCCGAACGGCCGAGACAACACCTGGATCTGGGAGGGTGCACCTCAAGGCTCCGTATCAGGACCTTTTGTTTTGGAGAGCTTGGAGCCAAATGGGACTGGACGCCACGTGGATTACCTTCACCTACACATCTTGATTACAGAAAATTCCACTTGAACATCAAATAAGTCCAATCCGGCTAAATTTGATGTTCCCACCCCCAGGGGCAAGGCTCAGCCAATAAACAGGTAGCATTGGTGGTGAATTGAATGAGGTGTTTACATAGGAGGTGTAAATAAACTTTGACCCTTCACCAATAATTAACTAGTGTAACAAACTTAGTTCCAGTATTTTATGCATGTGTGAAAGTAACTCCAATATCTCCCATCATTTCTGCCACCAGAATGTTCCAGACTCTCTGTTCATGACGGGGCATCGTTAGTTCAAAGACTAGAGGCAGCTTGGGTCTATCCTAGAAATATAAAAGGCAGTTGCACAAGAACAGAGGACGTGCTGTTCAGTTGGCTGTTTGTATTCCAGGTGAATACCCCATCTCCACATGCTCCCCCTGATCTGAGTGTTGAGGTGGACCCTTTCTTATGCACCTGGGTCTGTGAGCTCCACTGGACCGGTGAGACTGCTAGTGTACCAAATGGGACACTTCCTCACAAATGCTCCCCCATGAAAAGTAAATCCAGCACGTGAAAAATAGAATCCCAATTGCATGGACACGTGTCCTCATTGGCTGAGAGCAGGAACCCTACCGGCCAATAAGACGGAGTGATCGCAACAGATCAATCATTTGGACGAATATGCAAATCCCATTTCAAGCCCCAGTGTGGAGACAAAACAAGGCCTTACAGCGGTCGCTGGTGGTGAAGCGGTGTGTGTGTGTGTGTGTGTGTGCGCGTGTGTGAGAAAGAACGCCAGAGTAACGCCCCTAAATCTCCTAGTGGAAGGAGTTGAGCGTCAAAGTGGAAGTCGTAAATAGGCAAACATTATCGGCCATTTTGGTGAGGGTTGTCCGCACGGTCCCAAAATGAAGGGGAGAGCCAAAATAATGTGCACCATGTAGTGCCACCGTGAAGCTGAGATTACACCCCGTGGTCACCTGAGATCTGTTATTTACATGTGAGGAGTGAGGCAGTACATTAGCATTGAAACTTCTGGAGTGTGGGGGGTGGGGCATATTAAACCACCTGGTGTCAATGCTAAATCGTCTCTACGGGGGGCTCATCAAAATGGCAATGATAATATAAGGGAACCTGACAGGAAACCTGGCTGAATGTCTGAAGACAGAGAGAAGTGGGATTCCACTGATTTAATATCGCCTCACTCATTATCCCACATGTAGCGAACATTAATGTCTCAGCTTGTTGAAGGTGTCTGAATGGTAAGAGGAAATGGATTTGAAAGTTTAGATACCCTGTTTTCTGAGCCAGACAAATAAGCCTTTTTCAACCGAAACAGGTGTCCAAATGAAATCGACGTGAACGTTATAATAGTGGGTGATCTTGTCCAGGTCTCCTTCCATCAAAGGTCTAGCCGCCAGTGACTGGCTTTTGCTTTGGCCAGCGTGCATATAAGGTGTAATCTAGCTTTATTTCCCAAATTACAGACAAATGCACAGCGGTGCAGGCAAGCACATCAAATACAACACAGGCGTCATAGCAACCATGCAAGCACGTCAAATACAACGCAAGCGTCATAGCAACCATGCAAGCACATCAAATACAACGCAGGCGTCATAGCAACCATGCAAGCACATCAAATACAACGCAGGCGTCATAGCAACCGTGCAAGAACATCAAATCAACGCAGGCGTCATGGCAACCAGGCAAACACACCCATGCAACACATGCAGCTCCGTGTTCCTGACAATCTAGATTTCACGTTTCTATAATATTTCTCCCGACACCACCGACGAACCACATTAACATATTAATCGTTATATACACGTCAATGTGGGTCTACTTTAACAGAATAGAACGGTGCCAGGAGTCAGTAAGACTTCAGTGGGATCAGGTTGTGGTTTGAGGAGAAAATTGTAAGATGAAAACAATGGAGAACTACCGACCTAATTCCAGACTTTAATTTGTCAAATTTCTTATAGTGTCTTTTCATCGCTAATTGGTGCAAGGTACAGTGAAAAGCAACAACCCACAACCCCCCTAATCCCCCCCCAACCCCCGTTAGCGTATGAGATGAGCCAGGCCAGGAAAAGAAAGAAAGAAAGAAAGGAGACGATTAAGCACTCTCGTCTAATGAACTGTCTCGCCGAACCGCCGTTAAGAAGGAGAATTTCAAAGGAATTTCAAAGGGATCCTGGGCTTTCAGTCGGGACGGGCGAGCGAGGAGACAGAGAGAAGACCACACAGAACCAGAGAGCAGGAAATAAACCCAAATAACTGGTCGTAGTAGTCGAAGCGGAGGGATACGGTACGCCGTTGTATTTGGATCGTCTGAAACCATTGGGCATCCAAGAATAATATTTTGAGACTTTATAGGAGAAGACACCATGTCCCTCTGACTGTCCCCTGTAGCCATTTACCATGAAATGGTGCTGTTTACAATTCTGTGGACTGCAATTGGTCAACGCTGCCAAAGGGGGAGGTCACATGACCAGTCTGGCTCGTAGAAACGGGACGGCGGTGACGATACCTCAGCGAATAGGTGAATAGGTTCGGCAGACGCTGAAGGGTAATGACATGGGCGAATACGACCAGGAGACTTCAAACTAAAGCCAATAAACAGCGAGCGTGCGCACACACACACACACACACACACGGATGGGTGACCCCGTCTCTGGGAGGACGCTCACATGGTGAACCAACACGGTCCAACACACACGCAGCTCTCCTATCTGCCATCATTAATACTGGGAACTAGTTTGTACTAGTTTAGACAGAGCCAATGGGGCGTGTTCACTGTTTGGGAACAGGTCGTAAAACTGGGTCTAATCACAAGGAACGGTAGAACCGGATTGGTGGCATTTTTTAAGACGGGTCCAGTTGGCTCTGACTGAACTTAATATTTGCATAAAGACCCGTAAACGTCAAAATGTGGACAGAAATCTACATACAGAGTGAATAGAATTTCTCATCACGGTATTATAAGACAAACATAGACAACAACAAACAAGTATTTGTTTTTGTTTTTGTCCAATTTGAGAACCGTCATTACCTGCCAATTTGAAAAGCTACTCAGACAGGCAGAAGAAGCAAAAAGAAAAACGAATAATGAAGCAGAGGGTTTGATTGAGTCTCCCGTCTGACGAAGGACAGGTAGTCAGGGAGGCAACAAACCAATCGTGGCTGATTGCCGAGGCTGGGAAACAGAAAACACCTCCGTGCCCGTGAAGAAATACGATCTCAGTGATACTGTAAAAGGCTCCTCGGCTAGTGATGCATAATGTCCAGTGAAATCCAATCAAATGGTGTGTGATGTTGGGGATGGTTTTATCTGAGATGACAGGAACACGAGCTGCATCCACACGTTATCTAGCATTAGCATTAATGTAGCGACTCCAGAAGCAACAGCTTCGCTGAAGAAAGAACAAACAACCACAAACGAGAGGATCACCAGTAACACCGTTTTTTTTTCTGAGGGAACAGGAAGCTCAAAAACGCCACCGAACAAAGGAGCGCACACAACACCAACACGACCACACGAAAGGAGGACAAAGGAGTAGCCCTTTGAGGTCTTCATTAAGATTAACAGTGGGTGGGAATAACAGAAGTAGAAGAGAGTGGGGAAAAAAACACTAGAAAGAATGCATAAAGGAAATCACAGCGAATTCTGTTCAGGCATGCAAAGCACAGTTACATTCTCCCATCATGCATCAGGCCCTGCTTTTCTAGTGCTGGGTTTCCATGACAACACGTGCACGAAAGCTATTCAGAGCAGTAGCAGTGGCAAAGGATGCATACTTAAAAGTAAGGAAGCAAAACCCAAACTGTTCTTTTTTTAAGAATATAAAGAATAAATAAAATCGTCCTTCATAATTATTTAGCAGTTTCGATACGATATGTTTAGGATTCCTTCAGATCAATAATGAATTGAGCTTTGCAATAGAAATAGGTAAAAGTTTAAACATGTTCTTTTGTATGTGGGTAAAAAAAGTAAAAAAAGTAAAAACACACCAACCTTCTCGAAGCTCTGAGGGATGTTAAGGGGTTGATGCAGAACACAATGACATGAGGAGAAGAGAAAATAGGGGAAACACAGAGAGAGTAAAAAAGGCCACCTCAAGGTGTTTAGCTGCAGCTACATTTCTCTTTGTTTTTTAATCCTTATTTTTCCTGATCTCAGTCCTGCGTGTCAGGGACAGCCGTCTGAATGATACCCGCCTGGTCCCTAAAATAAGTTTGACCCAAAACAATCAGATTCACCCCAGTGGTCGTCTGTTAGGAAGACGGGGCAAACCACTGGAGACAAATCAAGCGTGTCATTATTATCAGAATTCACAAGCTACATATCCACCCACGGAGTTCCAGGGGTGGCCGAATTTGCTTTCGAAAGAGAAGAAAACGAAATAAAGAGAAAACCAATGAAACCAAAAAATACACAAAATGAATAAAATACAATAGGACACAGTTTGTGCTCAAATTAGCAGCTGCAGTATTTAAATATTTACCTCAACCAGGCGAATGGGAGCGTGTTTTGAATACACTGGCATCATTATGAAGTTTCAGATCGCTTCAGTTTCATGAGACAAGGCCAGAACAAGTGCAGTGAGATGTTCAGTTACAGTGAAATCACAACTGGAGCTGCTAATTTGAGGTGCAATTCAATTTGTGAAGAAAACGTAATAGTCAACATTGAATATTAGAATTGATTGACAAAGTCGAACCAAAAACACAGTTGACACAATCACAAATAACATGTGCCACGGGATCTTCTTCAGAAACCGTCCTGGTCTTTCGGGAAAATGAACGGTGGCTTGTGGAGAAGACAACGGCTACTGTTCCCAAACCAGGTGTTAGCAGAAAAATTTTAAATATGGAACTCGTTCACATTCTAAGAATTCCCAAATGTTCCCAATGAATATTCGCTTGTGACCTCATACGGAGCTCTTCACGTAGTTTGCTGTGGGTCTTTAATCACACCTGACTGACATTGAGAACTGGTAACACCTTATTAGGTCTCCTAAGTATCGCATCTGCAGGGCAGCGTGGCACTAACAGAGGAATGGTCGCTCTGACCCACTTTATAATGTGAGAGCTGTGAATTATTTAGTGGGAACAAAGTTTTTCGGTACACACTGCGGGAACAAACTGATCCGATATGTTAGGCATCTTTTATAATATGCACAAGAATGCATAATGCATGAGTAAAAATGCATGTGCCGTTATATTAACGCCGCCTCTCCAGGGATGTTTTGTCTTTAATCATTAGCGGTAAGGGCTAACGCTTCCTCTCGCCGGGTCACTGAGGAAATCAAGTGTTTACTCAACTCGATTGTTCGCATATCTTTACAATTTCTGAAAAAAGGCCCTGAATATTGGACTTTAAGATAAATAACAAACAGTGGTGGGGAATACTAGCATTGGATGAAAGAAAAACAGAGGTACAGACCAAGTACAGTGTGTTTAAATGTGGCCACAGGTGTCCAACACATCCAACAGAGGGCAGGTGTCGACAGGACCCAGGACACCAAATGGTAAACCCCCCTCACCTGGCTGACTACAGCACACAGGATACCAAATGGTAAACACCCCTCACCTGGCTGACTACAGGACACAGGATACCAAATGGTAAACACCCCTCACCTGGCTGACTACAGGACACAGGATACCAAATGGTAAACCCCCTCACCTGGCTGACTACAGGACCCAGGACACCAAATGGTAAACCCCCCTCACCTGGCTGACTACAGGATACCAAATGGTAAACCCCCCTCACATGGCTGTCTACAGGATACCAAATGGTAAACCCCCACTCACCTGTCTGTCTACAGGACACAGGATACCAAATGGTAAACCCCCTCACCTGTCTTTCTACAGGACACAGGATACCAAATGGTAAACCCCCCTCATCTGTCTGTCTACAGGACACAGGATACCAAATGGTAAACCCCCCTCATCTGGCTGTCTACAGGATACCAAATGGTAAACCCCCCTCATCTGTCTGTCTACAGGACACAGGATACCAAATGGTAAACCCCCCTTCACCTGGCTGTCTACAGGACACAGGATACCAAATGTTAAACCCCCCTCACCTATGTGACTACAGGAACCCAAATGGTAAACCCCCCTCACCTGGCTGTCTGTGGAATACCCAGGACACCGATTGAACCAATCGAATGGAGGAACCAAAAACAAGCAGACACTATTCCCTCTGTGGAATGAGTTGGACACCCTTTGAACCCTGCGTTCACCCGTATTCAGCATGACTTCCTAGTGAACTTAGCCAGCGCTACCCTGTGGCGGCCATGTTGGCAGGAGGAGGAGACGGTTCTCTGGCCACCGTCACTTGATTGCACCCTACCTCGCACATATAGATTGGCAGGGGAGGAGTAGCGCACTCCTTCCACGTTAGAAGCCACGCACTCGTATTTTCCCTGGTCCGTCTCTTCGCTGTTCTCGATCTGCAGGGCACCTGAGAAAGACAAAAAAACACAGATGGAAAAGGAGGGAGAAAGAAGAGGGAGGAGGAGTATTACTGTCAGTCGGAGATCTCTTTCTCATTGCAAAGTATCTCTAGTGTCTCTAGTATCTCTAGTGTCTCTAGTATCTCTGGTATCTCTAGTGTCTCTAGTATCTCTAGTATCTCTGGTATCTCTAGTGTCTCTAGTATCTCTAGTGTCTCTAGTATCTCTGGTATCTCTAGTGTCTCTAGTATCTCTAGTGTCTCTAGTATCTCTGGTATCTCTAGTGTCTCTAGTATCTCTAGTATCTCTGGTATCTCTAGTTTCTCTAGTATCTCTGGTATCTCTAGTGTCTCTAGTATCTCTGGTATCTCTAGTATCTCTAGTGTCTCTGGTATCTCTAGTATCTCTGGTATCTCTAGTGTCTCTAGTATCTCTGGTATCTCTGGTATCTCTAGTGTCTCTAGTATCTCTGGTATCTCTAGTGTCTCTAGTATCTCTGGTATCTCTAGTATCTCTAGTGTCTCTGGTATCTCTAGTGTCTCTAGTATCTCTAGTATCTCTAGTGTCTCTAGTGTCTCTAGTATCTCTAGTGTCTCTACTATCTCTAGTGTCTCTAGTGTCTCTAGTATCTCTAGTGTCTCTAGTGTCTCTAGTGTCTCTAGTCTCTCTAGTATCTCTGGTATCTCTAGTATCTCTAGTGTCTCTAGTATCTCTAGTATCTCTAGTGTCTCTAGTCTCTCTAGTGTCTCTAGTGTCTCTAGTGTCTCTAGTATTTCTAGTATGTCTAGTATCTCTAGTGTCTCTAGTATCTCTAGTGTCTCTAGTATCTCTAGTGTCTCTAGTGTCTCTAGTCTCTCTAGTGTCTCTAGTATCTCTAGTGTCTCTAGTATCTCTAGTATCTCTAGTATCTCTAGTGTCTCTAGTGTCTCTAGTATCTCTAGTATCTCTAGTGTCTCTAGTATCTCTAGTATCTCTAGTGTCTCTAGTATCTCTAGTATCTCTAGTATGTCTAGTATCTCTAGTGTCTCTAGTGTCTCTAGTATCTCTAGTGTCTCTAGTATCTCTAGTATGTCTAGTGTCTCTAGTGTCTCTAGTATCTCTAGTGTCTCTAGTATCTCTATTGTCTCTAGTATCTCTATTGTCTCTAGTGTCTCTAGTATCTCTAGTATCTCTAGTGTCTCTAGTATCTCTAGTATCTCTAGTATCTCTAGTATCTCTAGTGTCTCTAGTATCTCTAGTATCGCTAGTATCTCTAGTATGTCTAGTGTCTCTAGTATCTCTAGTATCTCTAGTGTCTCTAGTATCTCTATTGTCTCTAGTATCTCTATAGTCTCTAGTGTCTCTAGTATCTCTAGTGTCTCTAGTATCTCTAGTATCTCTAGTATCTCTAGTATCTCTAGTGTCTCTAGTATCTCTAGTATTCCTTAAACCCAAAACAATAATATTGGTAATTGTCTGAAGTCTAAAAAGTGATGTTTATTAGAAATGGGAGGCTGCTCTCAAATTCTTTCAATTTTTTTATCAAAGACCCACGACTAAGTGCCCCTGATGTTGTGACAGACAGGAAGTGGACGCGGAGTGAGAGGTTGTGACAGACAGGAAGTGGACGCGGAGTGATGAGAGGTTGACACTGAATGGAAACAGATAAGTTGGCCTTCACTCACCAAGGGAGTGTGGGGGGGGGGTCATGGGTCGATCTGCAGACACACGCGTGGTCAGTTCATGTCCAATACAAGCACCTCTGATGTGTTCTGCTAGTGTGTGTTCTGCCTAGCGTGTGTTCTGCCTAGCGTGTGTTCTACCTAGCGTGTTCACCCCCTGATGAAACCTCACAGCGTACATAATCGTGTCCGTCTCAAACCAGACAACATCGCCCAGAGGTACTAAACCCACACCCTCTTCAAACCTTAGCACCATTCAGGTGGAAGAAAAAACGTGTAATTGTAGAACGTTTATTATTATTAACAATGTTTCTTTGAAAATGCCGAACCATCACGGTAAGATCGACTCAGCCAAACATCATAAACAGGGGGTGGGTTTGGTTGGTGGAGGCCGAATATTAGATGTCAGGTTTTTGGTTTGCGACAGTGTATTTTGATGATATCATTAGGGCTTCTGCCTGGTTCTGCCTGGTTGCCATCTTCACCTCGCCGACCAACACTGCCGACATTTCAATTACCAACGCACATCAGTAATGCCAACGTCACCGTGCTCCGTAACCACGACCGCCGCCAAACACGGCCAACACGGACATGTAGAACACAGAATATCCCACACAGGTTAGAGCCTCTGCCTTCTCCAAGAACAATGTTCCTGAGAGCTCGTGCAGAACAGGAACATGTAAAACACCCCACGAAGACTGAACATCTCCTACCCCTCAAATACCCCAAATCAGACAGTCCAGTCCACTTTGGAGAGGTGTCTAATCTGATCGTGGGCTCACGTAAAACTGAAGCCGTCTACCAAGAGAAGCGTTTTTTTCGGTTTGTGCATCAGACCCGATTGGCTGTTTGATGCAAGCTTGGTGTACATCGGTACCTCAGCAGGTGGGCTGGAGCGTGCTCAGAAGCCTCCTCGGTTGGACGGCAGGGGGTCCAGTTAGTTACAACCACACCAAGCCCAACATGAGCACAGACACTTCCAGGACCTTCTGCTGATAGTGGGTCGGCATTTTCAGTGGTCGCGTTGAGTTCTGAAATCGTTCAAATAATCGAGGACGAGGGGAATATATTTGAATCGGCTGCATAAAGCACGGCTGATGGAGACACCTCCCCCAGGGAACCAAGTTGGCCCCTTCATGCATCTTAATCTTAACCCTTTTCCAGCACCCAGAAACCAGCAATCGATAACCATTGGTGTTATCGATTGCTTGTGTAGAACCTCACCATGTCGAAGTGAGTAAATCTCAAGATGACTACGAAAACATGGAGAACCGGATGCATTAGGCACTAATTACAAATCAACCAAAGGCTTCTGTGTAGTGAGCTGTTTGAGTCAATGAGAGACGCTGGATTATTTGATCTGTTCTTCACTATAGTGGGTGGGACCCCATGCTATACAGTTGGCACCCACTGAATTATATCATATATTTCAAGGCTTTACTTCAAAGTAGATATAAGAGATTCTTTAATGTGGGAGGAGCCCGGCGTAATCGCTATTCTATTTCAAGTCACATTCTCTCTCATCCGTCGGCCTGTCGGTCAAATCGCTTCCCGGAGCAGCGCCTGGAATATCTCTGCAAAATAATTAATGCTTTTCTTTGCCTTTGCATTGTACTCTAGTTCATATATTTTTTAATGTTTTTCTCTCTCTCGTGTCAGTCTGCACAAATTGTTTCTGCCAGAGGAAATAAGCATCGCTGTATACAAAAGGCAATCATTTATATTCCAAAGCATTTGCATTAATTCACGCTGCTCTACATGCTCCCACTCAATATCTCTGCCTTTTCTAAATCTAAAACACGGCTAATTCCATCCTTTGACCACGCAGTCCCCAGCCGACAGAGAATAACGTCTATAGAGACAACAGGCCCTGAAGCTATTTTAACATGCTGGAATCCAAACAGAAATGGGTTTGATGTAGCGTTCCAGGAGACCGTTTTATGCACACCCCCCCTCACCAACTCCCCCTCTGTATCATGGCTTTTTAATGACTGTTTTCCGTGTATTCTGCATAATTGCACTCAGAGTAGCCCGGGAGAACCCAGAGTAGCCCGGGAGAACCCAGGGTGCCTGTAGACATCGCGAGCCTGCCTGGCCAGTAGCGTCGCTTTATGTCTTCAGGACACGAAACAAATACACAAATGAATAATAAAAGCAGACATTTCTCAGGCACCAGAGAGTGGCGATGTGCACAGAGCTCCGTGTGGAGGACACAATGGGGGCTTGGAGATACAACCCGGCCGTGTACCTCTAAGATAAACAGCCATTTTACAGCAGAGACGCCAGCACGATACCCCCCACCCTCCCAAAAACACGACACTTAAGTCTGCCTTCCCTCTCCAGCTGTGAAAGCCTTATCACAACAACGGACACATTACAAAGACTTCCGTTCACGTGTCGGGTTCCTTTTATCAAGCCGGGGGAAAGCTTGCCTCAACGTGCATCTAAAGAGAGAGAGCAGTGTGGTGGACAAAGCAACACCACTGTATCACTGCACCACTGCACCACTGTACCACTATATCACTGCACCACTATACCACTGCACCACTATACCACTGCACCACTATATCACTGTACCACTGTATCACTGTACCACTGCACCACTGTACCACTATATCACTGCACCACTATATCACTGCACCACTATACCACTGTATCACTGCACCACTGTATCACTGTACCACTGCACCACTGTACCACTATATCACTGCACCACTATATCACTGCACCACTATACCACTGCACCACTATACCACTGTACCACTGCACCACTATGTCACTGCACCACTATACCACTGCACCACTATATCACTGTACCACTGCACCACTATATCACTGTACCACTGTACCACTATATCACTGCACCACTATACCACTGCACCACTATACCACGGTACCACTGTACCACTATATCACTGTACCACTATACCACTGCACCACTATACCACTGTACCACTGCACCACTGTACCACCACTGCACCACTATACCACTGTACCACTGCACCACTATATCACTGCACCACTATACCACTGCACCACTATACCACTGTACCACTGCACCACTATATCACTGCACCACTATACCACTATATCACTGTACCACTGCACCACTATATCACTGTACCACTGCACCACTGCACCACTATATCACTGCACCACTATACCACTGCACCACTATATCACTGCACCACTATACCACTGCACCACTATATCACTGTACCACTGCACCACTATATCACTGTACCACTGCACCACTATATCACTGCACCACTATACCACTGCACCACTATATCACTGTACCACTGCACCACTGTACCACTGTACTACTGTACCACTGTACCACTTTACCACTGTATCACTGCACCACTATATCACTGCACCTCTGTATCACTGCGCCACTGTACCACTGCACCACTGTACCACTGCACCACTGCCCCACTGTACCGCTGTATCACTGCACCACTGTATCACTGCACCACTGTATTACTGCACCACTGTACCTCTGTACCACAGGAGCCAGACAAGATGGAGTCTCCGAGTCTCAAATATCCTTAAATAACCTCAAATCCACAAATAGCTGTCAACTCCCTCCGGACCTCCACCTCACGCACGCCTTCATTAGCCCAGGAAAGGTTTTCGTTAAGGGGGGTCTTAGGAGTTGTGGTGACACAGCCAGTTCCCCTCTAGATACTTAAACCGTCCAACCAAGCAGGTAAAGCAGTATTGTTAAATAGAGAGACCTGAGAATAAAAGCTCTGATGCTTTTTCAGCTGTCCAAACAAAATGATTTCAGATCACAGGCCCATCCCTTTTACTCGGAGCCTTCACCGTGACCATGGCCCTTGATAATTAGGGAACACCTATTTCGTTTTTATTCCATTAATCCTTTTTATTACTTGTATCCATAGTTTTATGTGGCTGTTTGTTCCGTACAGTTTCCATCGGCAAAGACCGGTCAATCATAGCTGAGGTGAACTGCTGAAACGGCGTTCCCTGTTAAACAAATTTAAAAGCCAGAACCTCACATGGTTGATGGGTTTTACCCCGGTTTCATTGTACCAGTTTGCAGTTATTGCAAACACAATCCTTCCCTCCGTTCCATAATACAAAACAGCGACGGCAGGATATTTGTCCACGTGATGAAGTACATATTTAATGTATCAGAAATGTTAGTTACTCATTTCGGACCGTCTGTGACATTAATGTGCACCGTTTGTCGACGGCGAAGAGAAGGCCAGGTGCGATAAGGAGACGAAGGTCTCAGGCACATTCCTCACAGACACCCGGGGGGCTATTAAGATGGAGAGAGAGAGAGAGAGACACGGGGGAGGTGGAGAGAGACGGGCAGGAGAACATGAGAGACAGGGGAGGATGGAAGGAGAACATGAGAGACAGGGGAGGGGGCTGGCACACGCTGATAATTAATTCCAGAAAGTGCACGGCACAAGCTTGCATCTCCTTCCATTTGTGCAATTACATTTGTGGAGCCCGGCCGAACATCAACAAGATGGAGGGTGTGGCTATAAGTGCCCGAACACTAAGCATCAAAGAGTCTTTTTCAGAGAATCTTAGTCTTATGATAAATGCATTAGGCATCATATCAATCAACCGGCAAGATGCGAACTAATATCAGCCGACACGACAACATAAATATTAAGGCTTTTTCCTAGCTTTCTTGTCACTTTTAGTGTTCAGCTGATGCCAATACACGTCCCTGGTGAGATCGTGGGTAATATAGCGACCCCCACATCCTGTTCCCGGTGAGGGTACACGGAGAAATGCTTCGGCTCGAACAACTACGGTCAGTCTGGCTACAACAATGGCTACCTGGTGGAAATGTGTAACACTGTCCGGAGAGAATTGGTCGCTTCACATCTGACACATCTAAAATGTTTTCCCCAGGATTTCTCTCTACGAACGTAATCCCATTCTGGGATTCTGGGAGCCGCTGGGATAGGTGTCACATGAATTGCATGTTACACTAGGAGATGAATTTGCTTGGAAGATTTTAATGAGCAAAATAACTTAATTGGTTAGGAAAACCGATTTATGTCGGTAATGACTTGTTTTCATCGTGATTAGAACACCTGACACATGCTTGGAGCAACATCCATCAAAGTAAAGAAATAACCGGTTTCTATGAATATTGCAGAATCAGATGAAATACGCCTTTAACACCAACGGAAGATCCAGGTCATGTGGGGTGACATGAGAGAACATTTCAGATGTTTCTCCTCTGCAAGCTTCCATCACGTTCCAATTTATTCTGTTAATTCGTATTGTGATGACGTCACTCTGCTCCTCGTCTCTAATTTAATCGCATGCTGAAGTCCTTTGCGTGATTAGTTATATCCACACCGTAGGAAACAATCAATTCACACTACGACACAAACACGGACCCCCAACTGGGTTACAATGATTGACAAGAGCACTCTCCCAAATTAAAGGGTCCCGGGAGAGGAGGGGGGGGTAGATGAACATACTGAATGAGATGGACATAGACAGAGAGTATGAGATGGACATAGACAGAGAATATGAGATGGACATAGACAGAGAGTATGAGATGGACATAGACAGAGAGTATGAGATGGACATAGACAGAGAATATGAGATGGACATAGACAGAGAGTATGAGATGGACATAGACAGAGAGTATGAGATGGACATAGACAGAGAGTATGAGATGGACATAGACAGAGAGTATGAGATGGACATAGACAGAGAGTATAAAATGGACATAGACAGAGAGTATGAGATGGACATAGACAGAGAGTATGAGATGGACATAGACAGAGAATATGAGATGGACATAGACAGAGAATATGAGATGGACATAGACAGAGAATATGAGATGGACATAGACAGAGAGTATGAGATGGACATAGACAGAGAGTATGAGATGGACATAGACAGAGAGTATGAGATGGACATAGACAGAGAGTATGAGATGGACATAGACAGAGAGTATGAGATGGACATAGACAGAGAGTATGAGATGGACATAGACAGAGAGTATGAGATGGACATAGACAGAGAGTATGAGATGGACATAGACAGAGAGTATGAGATGGACATAGACAGAGAGTATGAGATGGACATAGACAGAGAGTATGAGATGGACATAGACAGAGAGTATGAGATGGACATAGACAGAGAGTATGAGATGGACATCGACAGAGAGTATGAGATGGACATAGACAGAGAATATGAGATGGACATAGACAGAGAGTATGAGATGGACATAGACAGAGAATATGAGATGGACATAGACAGAGAATATGAGATGGACATAGACAGAGAGATAATGAGAACAGTGCATTGATACACCGGCAGAGAAAGGTGACATCTTTGTTGATATCCGGCGCTCGGCTCGGCCTTTATGGCTGTCATGTGAAGACAAAACTCCAACGCCCCCCCAAGGTCATTAGATGGGAGTGTCCGGCAGGGAGCCCGGACATGTGACGCCGGATATTTCAAACGCCATCTGGCTGCTCGTATCGCTCGTCTGAAACTAGTAGCCTCATGTAGGAATATGGCTGCTTTCCTCCAGGCCAGTTCTACACCAGCATTGGATGGCCGAGGTGTTGGCAGTTGGTCTGATATTCTCTGGGCTTTGTTCACCTGCTAGCCATTGGAACACATGCATGGGTAGATAAAAGAGATCCAGAAAAAGACCTGCGTATTACAGTAGTTATTGTGGTTTTGAGGGACACTAGTTAATCATTTATTGATGCCTGAGAGCCATTTTCCATACTTCTACTTCCCCTTTTATCTTTCATGTCCCCAACAACCATGTGTCCATATCATTCACCAGTGACACCGTGGATGAAAACAGAGCTCTGGAAGCTTCACCAGAGTCAGTCCCGAAACCAGGGTCAGAACTCAGTCCAGAACCCAGAACCAAATAGCCAAACACAAAGAGCTCAAACCCCAGGGTACAGAGCCCTAAACCCAGTCCAGAGCCCAGAACCAAGAGCTCAAAACCCAGGGTCCAGAGTACAGAACCCAGTCCAGAGTCCAAAACCAAAAGCCCAAAACCCAGGGTCCAGAGTACAGAACCCAGTCCAGAGTCCAAACCAAAAGCCCAAAACCCAGGGTCCAGAGTACAGAACCCAGTTCAGAGCCTAGAACCAAGAGCCCAGAACCATTAGCCCAAAGCCGCACGACTTCCACAACAGGGTTCTGCACTCTGGGACCGACTGTGGTGAATAATCTCAAATGGATCTTATTATTCAGTTCAGAAGTCACACTCACTTTTGTTCATAGCAAATTGATTTATGGGTACCTTATCTAAGAGACATTATGAGTCCGGCTCTGCATGTGGTGGGTTTGACAGAGATGATAGTGTGGTAATATGATGTTTCATGTCAATGGGATCTCGTGAATGATAATGAAAAGCTATTTAACCACCAGGTTATCACCTCCCAGAGTAAAAGAGCTAAAAGATATGTAAACAAACTAACTGTTTAAAGTAACATCTAAACCACCCACCCCTGCCTACATTTACATTTGTAAAATATGAAATGTGGAGATAGATGTGTTCACCTACCTGCTTCTACCTGTAAAGAAAGTCAACTTATTGCAAACACACAGTTGTACTTTAGAACAAAAGAGAACAATTAAAAACCTCTGTAAGGAATTGCTTCAACTGTGCCCAGGTTAGATTATAGAGAACAGAGAACACATTGAGGAACAATCTCTTGCCAACGTGATTAATTGTGTCATTTTTACCACAGTTTTCCCCGTTTTAAATTCAACCGTGACATCCTCTCCCGTATAGCCCGTAGAGGCATCTCCAAAAAGCATTCCTTGTTCAACTTATATATGTGTGCTCTGTCGGATTCAGGCTGGGTGTTTGTAAAAGCACTTTGTGACTGGACTCATATGGGGGCGGGGCTTCTGTCTGGACTCATATGGAGGCGGGGCTCCTGTCTGGACTCATATGGATGCGGGGCTCCTGTCTGGACTCATATGGAGGCGGGGCTCCTGTCTGGACTCATATGGAGGCGGGGCTCCTGTCTGGACTCATATGGAGGCGGGGCTCCGGTCTAGAACTGGACTTATATGTAGGGGCGGGACATTAACATACATAATATGACCATTGGGCCGGCCTCTGGGGCAGGAGAGGATATCAGGGCTGACTGGGCGGATGAACAACTATTCCAGCTCATATTACTCTGCTGAAATCCACACAGAAACCCATATTGGAAAGGAACACAAAACCACCCCGAACACCTGATTTTGCCAGATTGTAATTGATTGGTAACTCCGACACTAAGGGGGTAAACAAACACGAATCCGGAACACACACACATACACACACACACACACACACACATACACACACACATACACACACACACACACACACACAAACACATTTACACATACATAGGTGCACAGGACACTCCAAGGATGAAATGAAACACAAAAAGGGAAACACAAGACACATAAACACAGACAAATACACCGATGACAAGTATGATTGTTAGCTGGAAATTGGAAGGTCCTGATTTGTTTTGTAGCAGAAGCTTACTGAGTTTAGTAACCTCATTTGAACTGGGGTGGTTTAGTCAGGTTAGGTTACGGGTTAGGGTTCAGTTTGGTTGTTAGTAGGCGTCTTACCTCGGATCGGGGTACCCTCTGGAAGAAGAGATACACAACGTTAGAAGTAGAGAAGAGTTATCGGTTTGGTCATTCAATCAGTTTGGGTCAGTGTAAAGCATATAGAAGGTTAGGCTGATGTGACCTCCCACTGCTGTTCTCTCAAAGATACAGAAACGGGCGTGGGAATTCCTCCTCATATCCGGCTTCACCTCCTCTCTTTCCCTTATCCATATTGGGAGGACAACCTTGTGTCTCATCTGAGCTCTGCTCTACCATGTGTGGTATCATTGCCACAGTCTCCAGAGGTACACAGAGGAGACAGGGACTTGGCATTAAGGCCACAGACACCTTTTCACAGGCTGGACACCTTGTGACAGGGGAGTCGGCTGGCTACCAGACTACCGGGACCCTGGAGAAAGGCGACTGTGTAGAGACTGTGTTCTACCGGAGATAGCGTGGTTCTACCGGAGATAGCGTGGTTCTACCGGAGATAGCGTGGCTCTACCGGAGATAGCGTGGCTCTACCGGAGATAGCGTGGCTCTACCGGAGATAGCGTGGCTCTACCGGAGATAGCGTGGTTCTACCGGAGATAGCGTGGTTCTACCGGAGATAGCGTGGTTCTACCGGAGATAGCGTGGTTCTACCGAAGATAGCGTGGTTCTACTGGAGCTCATGTACTCAATGCTGGGATGTCCTACTGGAACGGCACCAGGGCGTTGCTCGCCCCATGAAGGTACTAAACTCAGAGACGAGGCCAAAGATCTCACCACGGCCAGTTGTGGCTGAGATTACAGCCCCTGGCTGGCTGTGGAATCTGGCTCTCTGGCTGTGGAATCTGGCTCTCTGGCTGTGGAATCTGGCTCTCTGGCTGTGGAATCTGGCTCTCTGGCTGTGGAATCTGGCTCTCTGGCTGTGGAATCTGGTAACAGTTCAACCGTTCTGAAAGCTAGCAACAGTCGTATAATTTACTAAAGCCACAGCTTCCGTTTGAGAGATAACGTTTCTGTTCTGGGTACATACGATTTCTTTGTTCTTTCAGCAGTGGGAAGGTCTCTGTTTTGAGACATTTTTGCCGGGTTTTCCAATTATCTGTGGATATCACAGCCACAGGAATATGTGTATGGCATCTAAATGGCATACCAACCAACATAAAGGGAAAGAAGGATTAAGGGTTTAAGGGCATAAGTGTTAGGGTTTAAGGGCATAAGTGTTAGGGTTTAAGGGCATAGGTGTTAGGGTTTAAGGGCATAAGTGTTAGGGTTTAAGGGTTTAAGTGTTAGGGTTTAAGGGCGTAAGTGTTAGGGTTTAAGGGCATAAGCCTTAGGGTTTAAGGGCGTAAGTGTTAGGGTTTAAGGGCGTAAGTGTTAGGGATTAAGGGCATAAGTGTTAGGGTTTAAGGGCGTAAGTGTTAGGGTTTAAGGGCATAAGTGTTAGGGTTTAAGGGCGTAAGTGTTAGGGTTTAAGGGCGTAAGTGTTAGGGTTTAAGGGCATAAGTGTTAGGGTTTAAGGGCATACGTGTTAGGGTTTAAGGGCATAAGTGTTAGGGTTTAAGGGCGTAAGTGTTAGGGTTTAAGGGCATAAGTGTTAGGGTTTAAGGGCATAAGTGTTAGGGTTTAAGGGCGTAAGTGTTAGGGTTTAAGGGCGTAAGTGTCAGGGTTTAAGGGCATAAGTGTTAGGGTTTAAGGGCATAAGTGTTAGGGTTTAAGGGCGTAAGTGTTAGGGTTTAAGGGCATAAGTGTTAGGGTTTAAGGGCATAAGTGTTAGGGTTTAAGGGCATACGTGTTAGGGTTTAAGGGCAGCATAAAAGCTTGGGAACGTATTAATTCTCCAGTGAAGTCAGACATTTTGTTAGGAAGAAGGAATTACTAGTAACGGTTTGGTTAGATAGGGTTAGGTTTGGTTAAGGTTTGGTTAAGGTTTGGTTAAGGATAGGTTAAGGTTAGGTTAAGATTAGGTTAAGGTTAGGTTAATAAAGCAGAATTGTAAAAGTGAAGACTGCCAGCTGTGGATCCGAAGTAAGAAAGAGAGGATAGGTGGAACTGTGAAGTTCAAAGCTATTTGTTCCTGCAAAACCTGCAACTCTAAATTCATTACAATATTATAAGAGAGGAAAAGGACCAAAAGAGGAAGACAGAAATCAAAGGGGCTCCCAGATACGAATTCTACCTCTTAGCGTCTACGAAATGCCAGTTCTAGCCTGAAAGAATCCTGCATTTTAGGGCTCCAGGGGTCTCACAGGTATCAAACTATTGTCTATTTGACTATGAAAAGGATACTGTATGCTCTAGGTTGTTACAGAGTATGGTTATAGATGTGGTGAGCTCTATAGTCTGGTTATAGATGTGGTGAGCTCTATAGTCTGGTTATAGATGTGGTGAGCTCTATAGTCTGGTTATAGATGTGGTGAGCTCTACAGAGTCTGGTTATAGATGTGGTGAGCTCTATAGTCTGGTTATAGATGTGGTGAGCTCTATAGAGTCTGGTTATAGCTGTGGTGAGCTCTACAGAGTCTGGTTATAGATGTGGTGAGCTCTACAGAGTCTGGTATTATATGTGGTGAGCTCTATAGTCTGGTTATAGATGTGGTGAGCTCTATAGTGTCTGGTTATAGATGTGGTGAGCTCTACAGAGTCTGGTTATAGATGTGGTGAGCTCTATAGTGTCTGGTTATAGATGTGGTGAGCTCTATAGTGTCTGGTTATAGATGTGGTGAGCTCTATAGAGTCTGGTTATAGATGTGGTGAGCTCTATAGTCTGGTTATAGATGTGGTGAGCTCTACAGAGTCTGGTTATAGATGTGGTGAGCTCTACAGAGTCTGGTTATAGATGTGGTGAGCTCTATAGTCTGGTTATAGATGTGGTGAGCTCTACAAAGTCTGGTTATAGATGTGGTGAGCTCTATAGTCTGGTTATAGATGTGGTGAGCTCTATAGTCTGGTTATAGATGTGGTGAGCTCTATAGAGTCTGGTAATATATTTGGTGAGCTCTATAGAGGCTTAGCCAGTCCGGCTGGAAACTGTGTCCATCTGGAAAGGCGTGGAGAGATGGAATCAGGGTGGCATGGCCAGGAGCCGAGGTCTGTGTGACCTTCTCGTCTCAATGGATACCGCTCTGATCTCCTGGCACCCAGGATGTTAGAACACCTGTTCGCCAGCACATCTGTCCTTGTGAATAATCCCCTCAGTCTGCTGCATGCGTGAGGGGCCGTGGCGTTCCCCAGGTCTGAGTCGCCATTTCTGGGTCTGGTGGATCTATGGTGGTGTGTTTACGAGCCTGTGTGTGTGTGTGTGTGTGTGTGAGTGTGTGCACTTGTAAGAAAGTCAAATCTCACAGCACGCTTAATGCGTTGAACCGTCACATATTTTTCAGGCGACATTTGTGTCACCATGCCAAACATTCGCAAGACCGAGACTGAATTAAGAGCTGATGTCATTTCTGTTTCCTCATTCCCTCCTCCTGGGTACATGCCAGCCAAGGATGGGGTCAGAACCCCCGGGGGACAGGAGAGAAATGTCAAGCCTCCTCCCCACTTCCTGGAGAAGCACCCCCCCCGGGACTCTGCACGTAAATATCACTTCCCAGTGGACGTGGTCCAGCCAGCGCCCCAACGCCGCCCCCCTGAGGTTCTGCACGCCCCGGTTCCAAGCAACGGGACACATGTGCTTCTGTGAGTCCCGTGTGTGTGTGTGATACTGATATGGCAGTGTGTGTACCCAGCAAGGTGTGTGTGTGTGATACTGATATGGCAGTGTGTGTACCCAGCACAGGTGTGTGTGTGTGATACTGATATGGCAGTGTGTGTACCCAGCAAGGTACCCAGCACAGGTGTGTGTGTGTGATACTGATATGGCAGTGTGTGTACCCAGCACAGGTGTGTGTGTGTGATACTGATATGGCAGTGTGTGTACCCAGCACAGGTGTGTGTGTGTGATACTGATATGGCAGTGTGTGTACCCAGCACAGGTGTGTGTGTGTGATACTGATATGGCAGTGTGTGTACCCAGCACAGGTGTGTGTGTGTGATACTGATATGGCAGTGTGTGTTCCAGAGAGGAAATATCTGAACCCTCAGTCCAACACCTCCATGTTGGGTTCCATCAATCCCAGGCTGCCCTCCTGGGTCTATTTAGCCAGAAGCTCGGCTCTGAGACTACCAGATCACACACAGGCTAATCTTCAGGAAGTTCAGCCCACCGTGGAACCTTTCAACCTTTCTGTCCGTCTGTTCCATAGGGCATATCTCCAAAGACCTGGCCGGAAGTGTATAGAACTCCTGGGTACATGTGCGTATCTCACAAAAGCAGATGTGTCTGGTGATGAATACCTCATACTCATCTAGGACAGAATGAACTCCCATCAGCTGAACTGAACAATTACAGGATCCACATCTACCCATCTAGAGACGGACAATATTGAAGTGTGTGTTTGGAATTGGAAAGGAGAGTTGGGTTTTATATTTGCGGGTCAAAATATTTAAAAAAGGGTTAAGCCACAAAAGAACCCCACCCCACTCTTAATACCTTTCGGTCACTACTTGACTCATCCAGCCTCAGTAGAAACATGGCATGTTGTTGTGGAAATCCTCAGGGCAAAGAAACTGTAGACGGGGTGCCTTCTCATGTGTGGCCATGGCAATGTGGCAATGTGTGTGTGAGAGTGTGTGTGAGTGTGTGTGTGCGTGCGAGTGTTGACGGGGGAATGGGAATATTTATCTGGCGCTAAGGCACTAGATATCTGGGGACCTTTTAAATGACAATAGTCTCAGAGTTCAGCTCGTCAACAGGTTCACCATCAACAACATGTGGCGTTCGACCCATGTGACTGAGATGCCGACCCACTATCGGACGGTGTGGCAGAACATGGACACACCCCTTCCCCCCGTTCCTGTCCTAGTTTTATCTTGCTACTCGGTTCTGGGAGCCGAAGAAGGGAAAAGTACAAATCAAACCAAAGGGTAAGGCATAGAGAGGGGGGGGTAGGGGTTTGGGGGTAGAGGAGGGTGAGAGGTGGAGGAAAAGGAACACGGACACATGCATTTAAAAAGTGGTTAAAATACCAGGTGTTTCTGGAGCAATTCAGTAGAACACTTACCAAAGGCTTCTGGAAATTATAAGGGAAAAAGAAAAGAAAAATACACAAGGAAAAACAGAACAGTTTATTTTAGGGTTTGGTTTTAGTTCAGGGAGAGACAACCCCTGGAGTGACACTGGGATCGTTACGCCCAAAAAGTGGAATATTACATGACACAAAAAGGCAGGTAGTAGGTTAGAATTGTGTGAATGTACCACTTTAAAACTGTGGCATTTTTAACAAACATAAATGTTTTGATCAAATGTCGTTATCTTGGTTGTATAACTTGTTCTAGTATTTTGTTAACTTAATTGCATTATTTGGTATTTATTGTTACCTGAGACAAAAATGATTGTATTTCTCAGGTACGAAGAATTACCCAAATGCTAAATGCTTCCAGAATTGGTAACGACACTTTAATTATTAAATAATGTTTAATCTCAGATTACATCACTAGTTATTCATCTTAAATTAATGTTCTTATTGTTATTGTTAACTGATGGCAATTATTTTATTTTTTTATTGTTTGTGATGTGTATTTAGATTGACACATCAGCATTTGGACAGACAAACAGACATAACAGACATAACAGATGGACATAGCGAGACAATCCAAAGTGCCTAAAGAGAACGCACAGAGAACGGAGACACTGTGAAACAGAGAGACAGGTGAGAGACTCAAACGTGGGGTCGACACCAACAATATCAGACGCCTCGGAGAAACACCGTCAGACAAGTCACCCACCTCCACAGGAACTCTTTGAGCCTCACTTACGAGCGACATCATGCAAATACAGGAACGTCTGAGAAAGTGTCAAGCTTACTCGTTTCTGTTTGTTCATTTACCGCATAAATGTGGCCCAAGGAGTCTGCCGTCCAATGGTAAGAAGACAGGAAGTAGCCTACTGAAATGAGCTGAAGCAAAAAACCTCAGCACTTGGCAGCAGAGGACAGCCTTAAGGAAGTGGTCTGCTCTCCCCAGATTGGGCAGTTGAGACATTTTACACACAGCACTCTCCAAACCCCTGATACCCCCACAGGGAAACCTCATGTTCCCTCACACCAAGATACTGAGCACTTAGATAGTTGTACAACATCCTCTAAGTGAGCAATTTCTTTCTTGTGATTTCTGCCGCCTTGTGATTTCTCTGAGGGGGATTAAAGTACCGGTAGAAATATATCTAAGTGTATAAATATATATGTATAGACTATATATATATGTATACGCATGTATATATCAGCAATTTGACATACAAGCCAAAGGTCCAAAATAACATAAATGTGTTGTTTTTATTTGCTACATTTCTATGTGCCAAGAGAGGTCATCGAGTTTTAATATATCTAGTCTGGCTTTAAAGTGGATACCAAATCACAGTTATTATATGCAGATCACAAGCAATTAGGGCAGAAACTCAAATGCATTGGGCTTTTTTCTTTACTGCTGTCCTTCCTAATTTATATTAGGCAGCTGGCAATCAAATAGAATGCATTGAATTTGTTCTGATAGTGACAAATGATCGACCCAAAATATCCACCCCCTGTTGCCCACTTTAGAGAAGGCATTTAATTAGGTACAGAATTAGAGTTTGCTTTATTCTGTCTCTCAACGGGGTTTAATTGACGACTATGTGACATCATCTACTAGACATGTAGAGGCTAAAACTAGACTGTGATCAGTTTCTATCAATGGCACATGGGACAGCCTTTCTAAGTGAGGCTTTACATCACCGAACACTAACAATTCAAAATCATCTTTCTAGTCACAGAGAACCCTTTATAACCTTTCTGGGACAATTAAAAACCCACAGCAATTGACACGAGGTAGACATTTTTCTTTTGGGAGGACATATGCACACCTCAGCAACCTGGCAGTTGAATCTGGCACGAGGAAACACTTTAAAACAGAATGAGCACTGAGAACCAATCACTTCCTCACCGGAGCGCAGCTGTTTGATTCGCCCGTTACTTGAGTTGGGGTCAATGGGGAGGAAGTCCTTAAACCAGGTGATTTCTGGGTCGGGGTTGCCGCTAGCAGCGCACAGCATGGTGGCGGTCCGGGTCCGTTCCACTACTTTGAGCTGGGGACCCATGTCTATGTTTGGGAACCCAGTTGGGAGGAGGTCCTCTGTAGGGGAGACAAGAAACAAGTTGTTATTTTCACTGCTTAATTCGGTTCACTAGATGTCATTTGGTTCCATCCTCTGAGCCTGAGAGCCCAAAGACGTGACGGTTTTATTGTGAGCTTCCAGACAGGAACCTAACCAAACCCATTAGAGCATTCGGAGTATCCAAGCACCTGTATTGTGAGCATCTAACCAAACCCCTGTTTTTTTTTGGAAATGCGTCTGGCCGTTAAGAGTCACAGGGGAGTGTAGAATTAGCAGAGGTGTTCGGCTCGCCAGAGACAATGAGAGAGACGGAACAGGACGGGAGACAGAATGAGAGAAAAAAAAGAGTGAAACACAGAGAGTGTGAGTGAAGGCAAGAGTCTGGGGCCTCTAAAGTGGAGCCCCTAATAGGCATCCAGGCCCAGGGGGCCTCTAAAGTGGAGCCCCTACTAGGCATCCAGGCCCGGGGGCCTCTAAAGTGGGGCCCCTAATAGGCATCCAGGCCCGGGGCCTCTAAAGTGGGGGCCCCTAATAGGCATCCAGACCCGGGGGCCTCTAAAGTAGGGGCCCTAATAGGAATCCAGGCCCGGGGGCCTCTAAAGTAGGGGCCCCTAATAGGCATCCAGAGGGGGCCTCTAAAGTGGGGCCCCTAATGGGCATCCAGGCCCGGGGGCCTCTAAAGTGGGGCCCCTAATAGGCATCCAGGCCCGGGGCCTCTAAAGTGGGGGCCCCTAATAGGCATCCAGACCCGGGGGCCTCTAAAGTAGGGGCCCCTAATAGGCATCCAGAGGGGGCCTCTAAAGTGGGGCCCCTAATGGGCATCCAGGCCCGGGGGCCTCTAAAGTGGGGCCCCTAATAGGCATCCAGACCCGGGGCCTCTAAAGTAGGGACCCCTAAGAGGCATCCATTCCCGGGGCCCGACAGCAGCAGAACTGAATCAATATTTCAGCTGGTGGTTCAGAAGAAAAAAAAGCATTTGTGCTGTTTTAGGCCCCCTGCTGATTCCACGCCATTGATTATTAACGACTGCTGATGTATCATCTCTATTTACTGTGGTTCCCCCTGGGATAGCGAGCATGTATCTCCAGCATGTATCTCCAGCATGTATCTCCAGCATATATCTCCAGCATGTATCTCCAGCATATATCTCCAGCATGTATCTCCAGCACGCATCTCCAGCATCTATCTCCAGCATGCATCTCCAGCATATATCTCCAGCATATATCTCCAGCATGTATCTCCAGCATATATCTCCAGCATGTATCTCCAGCATGCATCTCCAGCATATATCTCCAGCATGTATCTCCAGCATCTATCTCCAACATGTATCTCCAGCATGTATCTCCAACATGTATCTCCAGCATGTATCTCCAGCATATATCTCCAGCATGTATCTCCAGCATCTATCTCCAACATGTATCTCCAGCATGTATCTCCAACAGGTATCTCTAACATGTATCTCCAGCATGTATCTTCAGCATGTATCTCCAGCATATATCTCCAGCATGTATCTCCAGCATCTATCTCCAACATGTATCTCCAGCATGTATCTCCAACAGGTATCTCTAACATGTATCTCCAGCATGTATCTCCAGCATATATCTCCAGCATATATCTCCAGCATGTATCTCCAGCATGTATCTCTAACATGTATCTCCAGCATGTATCTCCAGCATATATCTGCAGCATGTATCTCTAACATGCATCTCCAGCATGCATCTCCAGCATGTATCTCCAGCATGTATCTCTAACATGTATCTCCAGCATGTATCTCCAGCATATATCTCCAGCATGTATCTCTAACATGCATCTCCAGCATGCATCTCCAGCATGTATCTCCAGCATGTATCTCCAGCATGTATCTCCAGCATGTATCTCTAACATGTATCTCCAGCATGTATCTCCAGCATGTATCTCCAGCATGTATCTCTAACATGTATCTCCAGCATGCATCTCCAGCATGTATCTGCAGCATATATCTGCAGCATATATCTCCAGCATGTATCTCCAGCATGTATCTCTAACATGTATCTCTAACATGTATCTCTAACATGTATCTCCAGCATGTATCTCCAGCATGTATCTCCAGCATGTATCTCCAGCATCTATCTCCAGCATGTATCTCCAGCATGTATCTCTAACATGTATCTCCAGCATGCATCTCCAGCATGTATCTGCAGCATATATCTGCAGCATATATCTCCAGCATGTATCTCCAGCATGTATCTCTAACATGTATCTCTAACATGTATCTCCAGCATGTATCTCCAGCATGTATCTCCAGCATGTATCTCCAGCATCTATCTCCAGCATGTATCTCCAGCATGTATCTCCAGCATATATCTGCAGCATATATCTCCAGCATGTATCTCAGACCACACTTAAATATGGTAGCCAGCAGTGAGTCTCTCTCACACTGCTAGTCCCACGGCGACATCAGCCGTATGTTTTAAACGCGTTCAGCAACAGTACTCCTCTGTCCCCACCAGTTATACCGACAGAACAGACCTGCTTTTCCTCCCACAGGGGGCAGGCTAGTCTGTGGCACATATCCTGGAGGCCCTGGGAGAAACGCGACGCAGAGCTTCCTTTCACGCTTCACATCACATTGAGTTCGCGTCAACCGCCTGGAAGTGGGAGAGCAACTCCTCGAAGCACATCCAGTAGCAAATGAAGCCGCAGGAACATGCAGTGAGTAATTTGATTTGAGATTAATTAATTCGGGCGAACGACCGAGGGTTCAGTGATGAGACGACGAGAGGAGCTCGGAGTAGCGTGGGGTGGTCGACGGAACGAGCAGTCGGAAAAAACGAGAAGTGCAGGGGTGGAAGAATCAAGGAGCAATTACACTATCATTAGCCACTGCACCCAGATCAGAGACAGCAACCCAGTGTACACCATGCAAAAGCTATTAGCTCCCCCAGATAGGGTGTCAGATTGTGGCAAAAGGGAGGACAGTCGATAGAACCTGCCTGCAAGAATAAATGAATAACTGTTAAAAATATAAATAAATACATATATATAGTTAAGAGTCAGCCAGCCGGTGAGATAAAGACGACAGGTGGAGAAAGACAGCAGAAAAGAGGGAGGGAGAGAATGTGAACGAGATGGGGAGAGGAGGAGTAAGGCAAAGAAAAGAGAATCAAAGAGATGGAGATGATATAATGGCAGAAGATAAAGGCAGGAAAGCAGAGATGGCAGCCACTGACATGCTGATTGGGTCCAGGGTTTCCTGAGGGCAGCCATGGTTGGTGATTATATTTGGGTCCAAATGCACCCTGATGTTCTCTACAATGACACATGTTCAAAGAGAAATGCGTTGAGCCAGTGCTACCTGATTGGTCAGTCATTCCCATTAGCCAATAGGGCCTCTGTACTCTCTGTACTCTCCCCGCTCATTATAATGTTACCCAATGAGCAGACTCTAACCCCATAACACCCTAACCCCCTAACCCTAACACCCTAACCCCCTAACACCATAACCCCCTAACCCTAACACCCTAACCCCGTAACACCATAACCCCCTAAAACCCTAACCCCCTAAACCTAACCCCATAACACCCTAACCCCCTAACACCCTAACCCCCTAACCCTCTAACCCCATAACACCCTAACCCTAACCCCCTAACCCTCTAACCCCATAACACCCTAACCGTAACACCCTAACACCCTTAATTGGTATTCCACACTCACAGTTTTACCATACATGTCTCGTATCACTCATAGGGTAGATTGGCTTTCACATTTGGTCGGCGTTAGCTGAAACCCCACTTTTCTCAGCGTGCAAACCAGATGTCGCCCCAATATTTGTCGAAAGCTTTTGTTTCCGGACGCTTTCACAAAAATAAAAAATACATCTAACGGCGGGTCTCATCGATGCTTGAAATTAGCAGTGCCACGCAATTACGCACTGGCGCTCTTTCAGAGGAATCAGCTTCCGGGCACATCTCCGTCTGACTCGAGCAAATAGGCCGTGCATGTTGTCATTATGCTGATCACGATGATGGCTCATATACAATATTACGGCCACGCTGCAGCTGGCTAAGGACCCGGACGTCCAACGTCATCTATCTTCAGCGGTTGACCTTTCACTGTCCGTGTCGTTTCATGTTTTTTTCTATCCACTTTGGCTTTGCCTCTGGCGGGGATTTGTTATCCGTAATTGTCTTTAATTGCGCCGCGCTCTTTAATGTCATTACGCAAGCGACAGGTGCAAAGCCTTTAATCTGATCAGTTGGCTTAGTCACCGCGTGGTGACACTCGGCCCCCAGGATCCAGCCGCCGTGCGGTCACGTCGCGTCGGTTCTGCGCGCTGCCGCACACTAGAGATCACTCATCGGTTTCAACACTCATATGAGTCCGGGTATTTGCCAGCGTTAAATCATTCTGCCATTTCTGACCGAGACATGTGAATCAGGGTGCTGGAGTGACGATTATGTAGAGGGTCGAGATGGTGAAGTACATTTTGGGTCGAGTGCGCCGATTAAATGCTGTCACTCTTTTCCGATTGGCGTCAACGCTCCTTTTGACTGAGCACATCTTTAACCAAACGGTAAAACTTATTTGGAATGCACTTGGCCCCCTGGAGCAGATGACGTGTTCACCTCCATCCCCGCCATCGTATTACTCATATTATTATTTTCACTTACCGAAATTATTTAATTTAATCAGTGGCGTAATCAGGTTAACTGATTAGCCCTGGCCACAGCAAGCGATGGGGCTTTAGGGAAACTGAATTAATGTTACCGGGCAACTCTGAAGGGAGAGAGAGAAATACTGAGAGTGAGGGATTGGAGAGAGAGAGAGAGAGAGAGGGAGAGATAGAGAGAGAGAGAGGGGTGAGAGAGGGAGAGAGAGAGAGAGAGAGAGAGAGAGGGTGAGAGAGGGAGAGAGAGAGAGAGAGAGAGAGAGGGTGAGAGAGAGAGAGAGAGAGAGAGGGAGAGAGAGGGAGGGAGGGAGAGAGGGAGAGAGGGAGAGAGAGAGAGAGAGAGAGAGAGAGAGAGAGAGAGAGAGAGGGAGATCGGTCCCAGAACATTTCCATGGGATTGAAACAAATAGACGTTTAACTAATCTGCTGCCCCAGCTGTTTGGACTCTGGAGGTGGTCAAATTCATTTGCTACACTGCAAGTCCAGGCTGCTCAAGTTCACATGATCAACAGGCGGCTTTAAAGAGACAGGAGAGTGAGAACGAAAGGGAAAAAAGAGCGAAAGACTGAGACTGAGAGACGCGAGACAGTGTGACAGAAAAACGGATGAATGAGTGAAAGACAAACGGGCGGCCAGATGGAGTCCAGAGCCATGAGTCATGAGGTGTAGGGAAAGTAATCACGGCCACTTTGCCTTCATAGTGGTCCTTCTGGAAGCCCAATCTCAGACAGATAATGGCTATTACGTGAGGTGTCAGGGTGCTCCAGGAGTCAGACGCCACCCACTGGCGCCGTGGGGCCAAAGAGCAAATAATATATATTTTCAAATCTCAAACCGGAGAAAAAAACGCTACTCTTTGGACATTTCGGAACCACGGCGACTCAGGGCAGGACACTGATTCAGCACCCCACCTGATAGAGCGCATCACAGGGGGAGGCCGTTCCCTCGGACCTGATGGAAGGGTGCCCCCCAAGGCCCTATATTTAGGGCCTTGGTTGTACTTCTCTGGGTTAGTTCTCTATTGGGTAATTCTCTGTGCGGTTGCATGTTTCGGCAGGGTGATTTAGTTTGGTCGATTGCTTCCCAATCATGAGTCCAAATAAAATACATTATTGAAAAGGCATAAAAGAAACACACAAAAGGAATGACTAATTCTGCCAGATCGGTGCATCAGTGCAAGCTTGGGGGCACGTTGTCTGAGAGATCTTAATTCACCAGAAACACTGGGGTATTTCAAAAGAGATTTCACAAAGCCTCGCTCTGCAGCTGGAGCTGAAACCACCGCAAGGTGATCTCAGAGCGTTCTGCAATCCTGCGTGAGACCAATAAAAGCTGAGTTGATTTTGATTCGAGGTTAGCTAGGGGTTAAACGTGTAATAACTGTAGAAACTAACTGAACTCACAAACGAATGACTTTCTGGTAAATCAGAGATGTATGGTAATTTTTTTCTCCACTGGAGCCGTTGCTGTTTCTATTAATAGACCAAAGTAAATCCAGTGGATTCAGATAGATCACAATATGATCCCACATATTGCCTCTGAACCTTTGCAGCTAAAGCAGAGACACATAAAAGCTGTCTGTTTTATTATAATTATAAGGTATGGAGGGCGAGGGACATTGCCCGGTCATTAGTTTGGCGCAGTTAACCCTCTAATGACCGGGTGGGAGGGAACAATTATAAAAATATGTTGTTGCAGTAAATGGGACAAATGGCTGCTGGTTTGGGTTGCTAATAGCTGTGTAGACAACAGGCCAACAATGGTGTGTGAAGGGTGTGTGTGTGTGTGTGTGTGTGTGTGTGTGTGTGTGTGTGTGTGTGTGTGTGTGTGTGCGGGTGTGTGTGTGTGTGTGTGTGTGTGGGAGGGGGGACTCAGATGAAGGGGGTCGTGGCTAGGGACGATCAGAACAGTTTAATAAACGATAAAACGAATAAGCCCGGAATGATAATGAGAAATGAGGCTGTTGACAGGACGGGATGAGGGGAATAAGGACATCAGAGGGGGCAAGAGAGGAGAACAGCCAGAGCAAAGGAGGAGAACAGCCAGAGCAAAGGAGGAGAACAGCCAGAGCAAAGGAGGAGAATAGACAAGTTGCTGTCTGTTCCTCATTAAATCAAAGAAGTCAGGCTACAACTTGTAAATCATTTCCTGGGAGGACCGTCACACTGGATTCACTTAGTCAACAGAGGATATGCCAGGAACAACAACGAAATAAATGATACAAGACCATAAAAACATTCCTCTCTCTCAACTCCCGAAATCAAGTGACCCTGAAAGAGTTGTTTAGAATAAGTAAACATGGTTCCTTGAGACGACTAAACAGCTATCCGCCCAATATCCTGACACACATCGGTTAGCGTGAAAGAACAGGATTCCAGCGAGGGCAATCGTTAACATTAAACGTGTGTGTGACTCTGACCGAGGAGACAGCAGGAGGCGAGTGAAGGCAAACAGCACACACCAGGAGCAGATGTTTGACTGCGGCGTCCAGTGCCAGCCAGCAGCGCGAGCGGGCAAAGGGAGCGGGCAAAGGGAGCAGGCAGAGGGAGCGGGCAGAGGGAGCGGGCAGAGGGAGCGGGCAGAGGGAGCGGGCAGAGGCAGCGGGCAGAGGGAACGGGCAGAGGGAGCGGGCAGAGGGACAGCAGGCAGAGCGACAGTGGGCAGAGCGACAGCGGGCAGAGCGACAGTGGGCAGAGCGACAGTGGGCAGAGCGGCAGTGGGCAGAGCGACAGCGGGCAGAGCGACAGTGGGCAGAGCGACAGCAGGCTGCTTCAGACGCTGAGCTTTCTTTAAATATTAACAGCTGCTCCTCCAGATCCTGTCAGGGTGAGGCAGCACTCCAGAACAAACACTCTGTAATCAAGGAAAAGCTGACTGGATATCATTCCCTTTTGCTTTTACTCTCCCCCTCTCTACAGGAATGTCGTGTCTGGTAAGGCTGACAGGTTTATTAATTGCAAAGCAGGTGGGCAATACCTGTGGCTTGGTGTGCTATAATACAGGTGTTACACATGCCAATACCTGTGGCTTGGTGTGCTATAATACAGGAGTTACACATGCCAATACATGTGGCTTGGTGTGCTATATTACAGGAGTTACACATGCCAATACATGTGGCTTGGTGTGCTATATTACAGGAGTTACACATGCCAATACATGTGGCTTGGTGTGCTATAATACAGGGGTAACACATGCCAATACCTGTGGCTTGGTGTGCTATAATACAGGTGTTACACATGCCAATACCTGTGGCTTGGTGTGCTATAATACAGGTGTTACACATGCCAATACCTGTGGCTTGGTGTGCTATAATACAGGTGTTACACATGCCAATACCTGTGGCTTGGTGTGCTATAATACAGGTGTTACCTGTGGCTTGGTGTGCTATAATACAGGTGTTACCCAATACCTGTGGCTTGGTGTGCTATAATACAGGTGTTACACATGCCAATACCTGTGGCTTGGTGTGCTATAATACAGGTGTTACACATGCCAATACCTGTGGCTTGGTGTGCTATAATACAGGTGTTACATGGTGTTATAATACAGGTGTTACATGCCAATACCTGTGGCTTGGTGTGCTATAATACAGGTGTTACACATGCCAATACATGTGGCTTGGTGTGCTATACCTGTGGCTTGGTGTGCTATAATACAGGTGTTACACATGCCAATACCTGTGGGTGTTACAGGTGTTACATGCCAATACATGTGGCTTGGTGTGCTATAATACAGGTGTTACACATGCCAATACCTGTGGCTTGGTGTGCTATAATACAGGTGTTACACATGCCAATACATGTGGCTTGGTGTGCTATAATACAGGTGTTACACATGCCAATACCTGTGGCTTGGTGTGCTATAATACAGGTGTTACACATGCCAATACCTGTGGCTTGGTGTGCTATAATACAGGGGTAACACATGCCAATACCTGTGGCTTGGTGTGCTATAATACAGGTGTTACACATGCCAATACCTGTGGCTTGGTGTGCTATAATACAGGTGTTACACATGCCAATACCTGTGGCTTGGTGTGCTATAATACAGGTGTTACACATGCCAATACATGTGGCTTGGTGTGCTATAATACAGGGGTAACACATGCCAATACCTGTGGCTTGGTGTGCTATAATACAGGTGTTACACATGCCAATACCTGTGGCTTGGTGTGCTATAATACAGGTGTTACACATGCCAATACCTGTGGCTTGGTGTGCTATAATACAGGTGTTACACATGCCAATACATGTGGCTTGGTGTGCTATAATACAGGTGTTACACATGCCAATACCTGTGGCTTGGTGTGCTATAATACAGGTGTTACACATGCCAATACCTGTGGCTTGGTGTGCTATAATACAGGTGTTACACATGCCAATACATGTGGCTTGGTGTGCTATAATACAGGTGTTACACATGCCAATACCTGTGGCTTGGTGTGCTATAATACAGGTGTTACACATGCCAATACCTGTGGCTTGGTGTGCTATAATACAGGGGTAACACATGCCAATACCTGTGGCTTGGTGTGCTATAATACAGGTGTTACACATGCCAATACATGTGGCTTGGTGTGCTATAATACAGGTGTTACACATGCCAATACATGTGGCTTGGTGTGCTATAATACAGGAGTTACACATGCCAATACCTGTGGCTTGGTGTGCTATAATACAGGTGTTACACATGCCAATACCTGTGGCTTGGTGTGCTATAATACAGGTGTTACACATGCCAATACATGTGGCTTGGTGTGCTATAATACAGGAGTTACACATGCCAATACATGTGGCTTGGTGTGCTATAATACAGGTGTTACACATGCCAATACTGCAAACACTGAGATCATTCTGGAGATCCTAAAACTAGTCACCTGCAGCTCCTCACAGTCTGTCTCTGGGCCCGACCACCTGGGTGGGAACCATCACTTCTGCCAGAACACAGGCACTTGGTGTGACCTCTGTGTTGTACAGCTTCAGTCACCTGGGTTGTGGCCTCATGTTTATTCATGAAAACGGCAGCCCAGGCCGCCTCCCACAGCTCCTGTTTATTCATGAGCTGAGCATTCTGCATGTCACAGTAACTTGGCGTCAAAAAAGGTTTGGTGTAACGGCACCCTGTCAATCACCGTAGTCATCACATAACTGGCACACCGTTTTAGATAAGGTTTAGAAAATGTTGCGACCGGGTAATTGAATAGGTTGGCTGAATTGGTTGAGATAAAAGATGACAGAAAGTCTGATCCATTTAAATGGAATGAATATTACAATGACATTCATACTTATGTCACTGTAATGGGCTCGACTCAGTGTTGTCAAACCATCCTAAAGATCTTTCAATTTAGCCTGGGTGACAAATGTGTCATTTAACCTGGACCAACACGGTTTATTTAACCTGGACCAACACGATTTATTTAACCTGGACCAACGCGGTTTATTTAACCTGGACCAACACGGTTTATTTAACCTGGACCAACACGGTTTATTTAACCTGGACCAACGCGGTTTATTTAACCTGGACCAACACGGTTTATTTAACCTGGACCAACGCGGTTTATTTAACCTGGACCAACGCGGTTTATTTAACCTGGACCAACACGGTTTATTTAACCTGGACCAACACGGTTTATTTAACCTGGACCAACGCGGTTTATTTAACCTGGACCAACACGGTTTATTTAACCTGGACCAAAATGGTTTATTTAAACTGGACCAACACGGTTTATTTAATCTGGACCGGCACACGTTTCATTTAACCTGGACCAACACGGTTTATTTAACCTGGACCAACACGGTTTATTTAACCTAGACCGGCACACGTTTCATTTAACCTGGACCAACACGGTTTATTTAACCTGGACCAACACGGTTTATTTAACCTGGACCAACGCAGTTTATTTTACCTGGACCAACACGGTTTATTTAACCTGGACCAAAATGGTTTATTTAAACTGGACCAACATGGTTTATTTAACCTGGACCGGCACACGTTTCATTTAACCTGGACCAACACAGTTTATTTAACCTGGACCAACACGGTTTATTTAACCTGGACCGGCACACGTTTCATTTAACCTGGACCAACACGGCTTATTTAACCTGGACCAACACGGTTTATTTAACCTGGACCAACACAGTTTATTTAACCTGGACGGCACACGTTTATTTAACCTGGACCAACACGGTTTATTTAACCTGGACCAACACGGTTTATTTAACCTGGACCAACACGGTTTATTTAACCTGGACCAAAACGGTTTATTTAACCTGGACCAACACGGTTTATTTAACCTGGACCAACACGGTTTATTTAACCTGGACCGGCACGGTTTATTTAACCTGGACCGGCACGGTTTATTTAACCTGGACCGGCACGGTTTATTTAACCTGGACCGGCACGGTTTATTTAACCTGGACCGGCACGCGTTTCATTTAACCAAATAATTCAACAGACAAACAACAACCAGTTCCCTGAAGTCTTGGTAAACATTTCTGTCTCTCTTTCTTTCATGCAGAGGTAAGGTTGTCCGAGCTGCGCAGACAGAACCTCAAATTGAGGGTGAAAGTTTGGAGAGGGAGAGGAAGAGGTTAGGGAATTGTCTTGTTTATAAGGGGCATGTCCTGCAGATACGCTGGATGAATACAGCTGGATGGGGTTTGACTGCAGAATGAAATAAGGTCGGCCGTGGCTGCTTGCATTGAGATTAGCTGCTCTCTTTCTCTTTCCTTCTTCTGTTTCATTATTCTCTCTTGTCTTCTTGGTCTTCTCTTTATCCACCACTCATGCCTCATCCTGAATCATTTTCATTCATTTTTCCATGTTTTACCCTCTGTTTCTCTTTTTCACTTTGCTTGGTGTCTTTCTCTGGTGTCAACAGCTGGTTTCTCTGGTGCTGTAAGTTGGTTTCTGTTGTGTCGTAACCTGGTTTCTCTGGTGCTGTTAGCTGGATGCTCTGGTGCTGTTAGCTGGATGCTCTGGTGCTGTTAGCTGGATGCTCTGGTGCTGTTAGCTGGATGCTCTGGTGGTGTTAGCTGGATGCTCCGGTGCTGTTAGCTGGATGCTCCGGTGCTGTTAGCTGGATGCTCCGGTGCTGTTAGCTGGATGCTCCGGTGCTGTTAGCTGGATGCTCCGGTGCTGTTAGCTGGATGTTCTGGTGCTGTTAGCTGGATGCTCCGGTGCTGTTAGCTGGATGTTCCGGTGCTGTTAGCTGGATGCTCCGGTGCTGTTAGCTGGATGCTCCGGTGCTGTTAGCTGGATGTTCTGGTGCTGTTAGCTGGATGCTCCGGTGCTGTTAGCTGGATGCTCCGGTGCTGTTAGCTGGATGCGGTGCTGTTAGCTGGATGCTCTGTTAGCTGGATGCTCCGTGCTGTTAGCTGGATGCTCCGGTGCTGTTAGCTGGATGCTCCGGTGCTGTTAGCTGGATGCTCCGGTGCTGTTAGCTGGATGCTCCGGTGCTGTTAGCTGGATGCTCTGGTGCTGTTAGCTGGATGCTCTGGTGCTGTTAGCTGGATGCTCCGGTGCTGTTAGCTGGATGCTCTGGTGCTGTTAGCTGGATGCTCTGGTGCTGTTAGCTGGATGCTCCGGTGCTGTTAGCTGGATGCTCCGGTGCTGTTAGCTGGATGCTCTGGTGCTGTTAGCTGGATGCTCCGGTGCTGTTAGCTGGATGCTCTGGTGCTGTTAGCTGGATGCTCTGGTGCTGGTGCTGTTAGCTGGATGCTCCGTGCTGTTAGCTGGATGCTCTGGTGCTGTTAGCTGGATGCTCCGGTGCTGTTAGCTGGATGCTCTGCTGGTGCTGTTAGCTGGATGTTCTGGTGCTGTTAGCTGGATGCTCCTGGTGCTGTGCTGTTAGCTGGATGCTCTGGTGCTGTTAGCTGGATGCTCTGGTGGTGTTAGCTGGATGCTCTGGTGCTGTTAGCTGGATGCTCTGGTGCTGTTAGCTGGATGCTCTGGTGCTGTTAGCTGGATGCTCTGGTGCTGTTAGCTGGATGCTCTGGTGCTGTTAGCTGGATGCTCTGGTGCTGTTAGCTGGATGCTCTGGTGCTGTTAGCTGGATGCTCTTCCGTCCATCTTCATTTTATAATGTGTCATTATCACTGGGGTTTCTCTCTATTCTGTTCAAAAGCTTTCTGTGTATTTATCGTCATCTCTCTCTTCCCACTGCCCTCATCACAATCTCTGTTCAGAGGGCTGAGAGGAGATCATCAGGTGGATCAGAGCAAGAAGGGAAAGACGAGGACGACGAGAGGGTAGATCTGATCCTGAGACTCCTTTATTTGTCTGTGTCTTTAGGCCACACACACACACACTCACTCACACACTCGCTCACATGCACACGCACACACACAGACACACACACACACACACACTCACTCACACACTCGCTCACATGCACACGCACACACACAGACACACACACACACACTCACACACACTCGCTCACATGCACACGCACACACACAGACACACACACACACACACACACTCACTCACTCGCACAATCGCTCACATGCACACGCACACACACACACTTCAACTCTCCTTTCTCTTGTTCAACACATCATATAAATTGGGAACTGTACTGTTTTATTAGTAAGTTATGACTGATTTTTATATTTATTTTTATATTTTCCTGCCCCACTTCCACCCTCTGGGGCTCTGTCTCTCCTGTCAAGGGAGGTCAACTGTGACCCTCTCTCATTGTTAAATCTGCCCCAGCCAATCAGGGGATTTCCCCCAACCCTAGCCATCTTTAACAGGCCAATTAGGCTTGTGATTTAGTCTGTTGTTGGGGTGTGGTGACCTCTGCCCAGCCCAGCACGACACAATTACCCATGAGCCACGGAGGCAACACAAAGTCGCAGAGCAGCCAAGGAATCTGAAGAAAAGCCAAGAGATTTGAGAGATGAACCATGCATGAAGAAATACTGGAATAATTCTAATCTTAAACCTAACTAACCCTAATCTCAACCTAACCCAAACCTCACATTTAATAACAGCCATTGCTAAATATAATCTAGCTCTAATGCCTAAACTTAATCTGACTTTTTCACGCTTTCGCCAAACTTTATAAAACAAACTCTTATGGCAACAAAAAAAACATGCTTCCCATAAATGTTGTCAAGAAACATTATTTTCCTGAACTAAACACACACACATACAGACACACTGTTTCCCAGGCTGGGTTGTGTAGTGAAGCCCCCCCCATAATTATGCACTCTCCTCTCTCTGCCACTCTGGCATTCCAGAGGAATACAGCAGGAATGATGATGGAATGATCATTAGCCACACTCCGTTACGCCAAATCATTCACAGCAGGGCTCTAAGAACACATCTCTCACTAATACTCTGGAAACCCCGGGGCAGGGTACCAAATACTGCTGCTAACGCAACGAACCGCCAAGGCTGGCGTGGAGAGAGGGGGGGGGCTAGAGGGAATGGAGAGAGAGGGGGGGGTGGCTAGAGGGAACGGAGAGAGAGGGGGTGGCTAGAGAGAACGGAGAGAAAGACATTAAGGAAGGAGACGGACCGATGGAAGCAAGAAGGGAAAAGTGGGAAAGACAGTGAGAAGAGTGGAGAATGAGAACATGGAAAAGAAAGAGAGAAGATGGATGGAAGAGATAGAAAGAGAGAGATACAATGAGATGAAAGAGAGAGAGACAAAGAAAGCAGATGTATTGGACAAACTTTCACAGAAGCATGTGTGGGAAAATTAGAAATGTATAGAAATTCAAAGAAAAATGGTTATGTTTTGATTGCAGAGCTTCACTTTGACATAGATGTGAGATGTTCACCTCCAAGTGGTGTGTCTTATTTGGCCTGTATGTAGAGCTTTGACACAATGAGACAAATTCCCCCGGCCAGTGTGCAAGCAATCATCTCCTCACTAAGGACCTCTGTCAGCGCGGATTGTCACAGAGAAACCAAATATGGAAGCGAGAAGGACTGTCTGTTTCTCATCTTCTCCTCTCTCTCCTTTAGCTCCAGTCTGTTGGTCAGTAGATACGGTCTGTTGGTCAGTAGATACGGTCTGTTGGTCAGTAGATACGGTCTGTTGGTCAGTAGATACGGTCTGTTGGTCAGTAGATACGGTCTGTTGGTCAGTAGATACGGTCTGTTGGTCAGTAGATACGGTCTGTTGGTCAGTAGATTTGGTCAGTAGATACGGTCTGTTGGTCAGTAGATACGGTCTGTTGGTCAGTAGATACGGTATGTTGGTCAGTAGATACGGTCTGTTGGTCAGTAGATACGGTCTGTTGGTCAGTAGATACGGTCTGTTGGTCAGTAGATACGGTATGTTGGTCAGTATATACGGTCAGTTGGTCAGTAGATACGGTATGTTGGTCAGTAGATACGGTCTGTTGGTCAGGAGATACCATTGGTCAGTAGATACGGTCTGTTGGTCAGTAGATACGGTCTGTTGGTCAGTAGATACGGTCTGTTGGTCAGTAGATACGGTCTGTTGGTCAGTAGATACGGTCTGTTGGTCAGTAGATACCATTGATCAGCTGGTCAGTAGATATCATTGATCAGCTGGTCAGTAGATATCATTGATCAGCTGGTCAGTAGATACCATTGATCAGCTAGTCAGTAGATACCATTGATCAGCTGGTCAGTAGATACCATTGATCAGCTGGTCAGTAGATATCATTGATCAGCTGGTCAGTAGATACCATTGATCAGCTGGTCAGTAGATACCATTGATCAGCTGGTCAGTAGATACCATTGATCAGCTGGTCAGTAGATACCATTGATCAGCTGGTCAGTAGATACCATTGATCAGCTGGTCAGTAGATACCATTGATCAGCTGGTCAGTAGATACCATTGATCAGCTGGTCAGTAGATACCATTGATCAGCTATTGTTTAGTCAGTAGCCATCCAGTGACTCACCTCTGATGATTGACAGCTTGGCGTTGACATTGACCTCGCCCTCACTGTTCTCTGCCACACACTCGTAGATGTTCTCGTCCCGCGGCGCTCGTAGAGGCTGGATACGAAGAACCGCCCCTGCGCCCTCGTCAAACTCTATAGTCTGTAAGAGAAGGAGGATGCTTAGAGCCATACCATAATATAGTACACATATGGTGATATTCCACTAATAATTTCCTTCCTGCTTTGACCAACATGTACACCAAGTCAGAGTGCTGATATTGTACTAAGCTTTTGTGCTTATTAGGTGATTTTATTTTCCTGGTAAAGATTTGGACCCACCCATTCTTCTTCCACTTTACCGACCAGTGCCGTGTCAAAATAAACCCAGATAAAAGGTTTTACATGTGATTTCATCATTATTTTAGGGGGGCGTGTGGATCAATACGACAGAACAATTGAGTGTTGAGTCCAGATGAATCTGAAGGCTGCAGCACTAATGAGGCAACAGGCCGACTCCAGAACCAGATCAATATCAGATAGCTGTCGGGTGTGGGGGTAAGGTGGGGTGTGGGGTTATGCATGGATCTGGTACCTGCTACACTGCTTAAAAAACAAGGAAATAACCACAAATTGAGCCTGAGTTTAATGGCTGGCTGAATACTCCTGGGTCCTCGCTCTGTGGAAAACATGTTTGCCTTTGGACTGTCTAGGGCCTCTGTCAATTTAGTTTTTCTTCTAGATATTTCTGCGTGCATGTGTTTGAAAACCTACGTGCTGACAGAGTTGTTAAAGGCTGTCCTGGAGAATGAAAAACTGTCAAACTACTACGTTTGCCTTGGGTGGTTTATTAAAAACACTAGGATAGTTTATGTTGTAGATACTGCTATACTATACTCCAATAGTATGTGTTAGGGTAACACACATTAAATGAGCTGGTACGATGGTGCATAGATAAGTTACCCAGATAAGATACCCAGGTTAAATATGGTAAGTTACCCAGGTTAAATATGGTAAGTTACCCAGGTTAAATATGGTAAGTTACCCAGGTAAGTTACCCAGGTTAAATATGGTAAGTTACCCAGATAAGTTACCCAGGTTTAATATGGTAAGTTACCCAGATAAGTTACCCAGGTTAAATATGGTAAGTTACCCAGATAAGTTAACCAGGTTTAATATGGTAAGTTACCCAGATAAGTTACCCAGGTTAAATAAGGTAAGTTACCCAGATAAGTTACCCAGGTTAAATATGGTAAGTTACCCAGATAAGTTACCCAGGTTAAATATGGTACTTTAATAAAGATATCCTTTCTCTCATTCTGTTTGTTAACTGATTTCATGTCGTCGTCATGGCAGCCTTTGTTTATCTGCTCTTCCAAATGTTCTGACAGCATTGTTAGTGTGTGTGTGTGTGTGTGTGTGTGCACGTGGGTGTGTGTGTGAGTGTGCACGTGGGTGTGTGTGTGTGCACGTGTGTGTGTGTGTGTGCACGTGGGTGTGTGTGTGAGTGTGCACGTGGGTGTGTGTGTGTGCACGTGTGTGTGTGTGTGTGTGCACGTGGGTGTGTGTGCACGTGGGTGTGTGTGTGTGTATGTGTGCACGTGGGTGTGTGTGTGTGTATGTGTGCACGTGGGTGTGTGTGTGTGTATGTGTGCACGTGGGTGTGTGTGTCTGCATGTGTGCATTGTCAGCTCGAGGTTTGAGTTTTAATTAAGGGAACACAGCGCATCAATCACAATGCTAGTGACTCCATCTGGCCATATGGTCCCGCACACAGACAACAAACATCATGAATAACATCATGAATAACCCGCTGTGAACACATGTGACAGATGCCATCGTCACCAACGTCTAGTGGAACATCCCACCCAGTCTGTCAGAAGGACAAGCAGAACCCTAAACCAAACGTGTACAGAAGGTCACTACGTGGGAAGTTTGGTGTAGTCACGGTTCCTCCACAGCAGTAGGGGGCAGTGTGTCTCACCTCAATGCGCTGGGAGTTGACCTTTTTCCCCTTTTTGTTCCAAGCCACACGCGGCTTAGGGTCTCCCGTTGCCTGGCACACGAACGAGACCACGCCCCCGGACACGCCGATCTGGTCGACAGGGACTTTGGTGAACCTCGGTTGTGCTGGAGAAAAAAGAGAGAGGAAAAAGAGAAAGATGGAGAGAGAGAACAGAAGGGGAAAGAGAAAGAGAGTTCAAACAGACTGAAGAGACCAAAGTTATGGAACAGCAGGCTCCAGTGGAGATAACCCAATATTCATTACATGGACAGTTATAGCTGCAAATAAAGGTAGTAAAGTCCTGAAAACTACACACACACACACACACCACACACACACACACACACCACACACACACACACACACACACACACACACACACACACACACACCACACACACGCACACACCACACACACGCACGCGCACACACGCACACAAACGCACACGCACACACATACACAGATACACACACACACTCACGCGCACACGCGCACACACACACACACACACGGTTCATTAGTGAGCTTCAGTCAGCCTCCTTCCTCTGTATGAGGTCACCACTAGACACAACCAGGGATTGCATCTTGGATATGAGGAGACATGTGTGTGTTTCATGAGTCGTATGTTTCAGTAGTTGTGGAGAGATGGGGAACACACAGGACTCGTACGTTTCAGAACTCGTATGTTTCAGCGGCCTGTGGAGAGACGGGGGGCAAGCAGCTATGTCTGAACACTAAAGTAATTGCACTACAGACACAATGCACACCCTGACAAGCCGACGCAGATACATGAATAATTTAATGGAGCAATGAATAATAAAGCTCCATGGAGGAGCTTCTGACTCGATTTTATGGCACACACACACACACACGCACGCGCGCACACAAACACACACACACCACCGCGTCCCCCGCTAACAGAGGAAGCACATCTGAAACCCACACACGTTCCTCACTGGCTGAGCCAGACGCAAAAAACGCACACGCAAAAGCCAACCACTGTTGGAGAATAAAAGGAGATGGCCAGATAAAACAATGACGAACATCCATGCCAAGGCAGGCGCGTGCGTTCCATATCGTCACGTGTCGGGCATTCCGATTAGCTCCGAGGCTCCAGGCGAGAGACAAGTCAGGAAACTAATTTGTTCTGCATTATAACAAAACGCAAACACTTTCTGAAGCTTTTTGAAGTGTTTTTTATTTATTTTTTCACCTAACATCCTCTTCTTGACCGACAAATGCTCCCAGAATATCAACAGAGTGTGTTAATAGTCTGGAATATAGGCTCCACTTTAGAGTTTCTCCGTTTCTTGGCTCTTCTGGTGGGCTTAGGGTCAGCTCTCACAACGACTCTGATGTGGTTCTGATGTTTGATGTGGTTCTGATGTTTGATGTGGTTCTGATGTTTGATGTGGTTCTGATGTTTGATGTGGTTCTGATATTTGGTGTGGTTCTGATGTTTGGTGTGGTTCTGATGGTTGGTGTGGTTCTGATGCATGTCGTGTGGTTCTGATGCTTGGTGTGGTTCTGATGTTTGATGTGGTTCTGATGTTGGATGTGGTTCTGATCCTTGGTGTGGTTCTGATGCTTGGTGTGGTTCTGATGTTTGGTGTGGTTCTGATGTTTGATGTGGTTCTGATGTTTGATGTGGTTCTGATGTTTGATGTGGTTCTGATGTTTGATGTGGTTCTGATGTTTGATGTGGTTCTGATGTTTGGTGTGGTTCTGATGTTTGGTGTGGTTCTGATGTTTGGTGTGGTTCTGATGCTTGGTGTGGTTCTGATGCTTTTGGTGTGGTTCTGATGCTTGGTGTGGTTCTGATGCTTGGTGTGGTTCTGATGTTTGATGTGGTTCTGATGTTTGGTGTGGTTCTGATGTTTGGTGTGGTTCTGATGTTTGGTGTGGTTCTGATGCTTGGTGTGTTTCTGATGCTTGGTGTGGTTCTGATGCTTGATGTGGTTCTGATGTTTGGTGTGGTTCTGATGTTTGGTGTGGTTCTGATTCTTGATGTGGTTCTGATGCTTGGTGTGGTTCTGATGTTTGGTGTGGTTCTGATGCTTGGTGTGGTTCTGATGTTTGATGCACTTATGAAAGAAACAGCCACCCTGGAACATGACACTTTCTTTTATTCCCTAAACCAGGAGCTTATAATACATTTTACCCAGAAAAGAAGCTTTAAAAGGTCTGTAAAATTAGCTCGTGAAAAGCACCTCTTATGTCCAATTTCGCCGTTCTCTGGCAAATCAGCCTGTAAAAGGTGTTACCGACCGGTGAAAGGTGGCTATTTTCATTGAGATGGAAGACACATGTTTTTTCCTCCAATAACCCCTCTTTTACAAATCAGTCAATTGGCAGATGATGAGCTACAATTTTGTCCAACACTTTCCTAATCCACATCATAATGAACCCAATTTATTCTCCCAAAGCGTCTCATCGATTATAGTCTCGGTCAAATAACCCAACCCTCGCATTGTCTGATTTACCTTCTAATGACGACGTGAAAACACTGCAAAGTGAAGCCACGCTGACATGCAGGGGAGGCTGTTTCCAAATAGGAGCCGGTCACTTGGCTTATCTCTGTGAACAGAAGCTACCAGTCAACAGGAAGATGATACATTAGCTTAACAAGATGGCTTCCCTGCTCGGTATGGGTCAGTTCCCCCAGCATGCAGCCGTGGCTGGCTGTGTAAAACCTGAATATAATGTCCCTGTGAAATAAGCTGCTTCCCTCTCATCTACGGCTGTCCTGTACGGATGCCGTCCCCCGCTTGTCCAATAAACCGCGTCCTGTTTGCCTTATCAGTCTAAAGCTGTATAAAGTGTTGGCCTGTCTGAACGAGACCTGGGACCACGAGAGATACCGGAGGAACGGCATGGCTCCTATGTCCTCTAGATAACATCGTATCCGAGGTGGAATGAGGAACAGTCGTGGGACCCGAGAGCCATAAACCCAGTGGGCATCGATACGACTGCTTACAGTCCGGACTCTAAGAGTTATTATCATTTGTGATTTCTAAACTTCTGGATCTGCCTCGTGCGCTTCAACGGAACCTTAATGGTGTCCGCCAGAAAAAAACATTTGTTTTGTGATGCAGCAGCTCAAACCAGCTCAATTCTCACAGGCTGATCACTGATCAGGTAAAAACCATGGCAATACATAGTGATTTCTGTATCTGCCCGTTTTCGGTTCCATCTAGTTTAGAGTCTCTCAGTCATGCTCCTGACGAGAGCTAGCCTGCCCCTGTGATGAAGACCACCCAGAGGAAGAACACAAGAGAAAACGTTTTTGTTTCAAGTGGAGGAGCATGGATGCATGGGAAATGGAGGTAGTTAGTGTGTGTGTGTGTGTGTGTGTGTGTGTGTGTGTGTGTGTGTGTGTGTGTGTGTGTGTCTGTGTGTGTGTGTGTCTGTGTGTGTCTGTGTGTGTGTGTGTGTGTGTGTGTGTGTGTGTGTCTGTGTGTGTGTGTGTGTGTGTGTGTGTGTGTGTGTGTGTCTGTGTGTGTGTGTGTGTGTGTGTGTGTGTGTGTGTCTGTGTGTGTCTGTGTGTGTCTGTGTGTGTGTGTGTCTGTGTGTGTGTGTGTGTGTGTGTGTGTGTCTGTGTGTGTGTGTGTGTGTGTGTGTGTGTCTGTGTGTGTCTGTGTGTGTCTGTGTCTGTGTGTGTGTGTCTGTGTGTCTGTGTGTGTGTGTGTGTGTGTGTGTGTGTGTGTGTGTGTTTTTTAAGGGGGAGGAGGAGATTGGTTTTGAAGTTCTCCACAGCAGATAAACAAACTGTAACGTGGAACCACTAACATGGATATCCGATTCTTCTCCTGACTCCTTCAGGCTGCCGGTGAGGATGCTATATGGTTCTGGGCCCAGGGTAAATTGCCTCAGTCAACCACTCACTGGTCTAGGATATATGTTACAAAACTGCTACCAAGGACTCATCAATAACCAATTGTCAGCCCATGCAAATTCTGCAGCCGGCAGTGCAGTTGCTGAAGAGGAAGGGGTGAAAATCTGAGGGGGGGGGAAATCTGAGGGTGAATAATCTGAGGGTGAATAATCTGAGAGGGAATAATCTGAGAGTGAATAATCTGAGAGGGAATAATCTGAGGGTGAATAATCTGAGAGGGAATAATCTGAGGGTGAATAATCCTGAATAATCTGAGGGTGAGTAATCTGAGGGTGAATAATCCTGAATAATCTGAGGGTGAATAATCTGAGAGTGAATAATCTGAGGGTGAATAATCTGAGGGTGAATAATCTGAGAGGGAATAATCTGAGGGTGAATAATCTGAGGGTGAATAATCTGAGGGTGAATAATCCTGAATAATCTGAGGGTGAATAATCCTGAATAATCTGAGGGTGAATAATCTGAGGGTGAATAATCTGAGGGTGAATAATCTGAGGGTGAATAATCCTGAATAATCTGAGGGTGAATAATCTGAGAGTGAATAATCTGAGGGTGAATAATCTGAGGGTGAATAATCTGAGGGTGAATAATCTGAGGGTGAACAATCTGAGAGTGAATAATCTGAGGGTGAATAATCTGAGGGTGAATAATCTGAAGGTGAATAATTCTGAATAATCTGAGGTAGAGATGGTGCTGGTATTTGTACTGCGGGTTAGGTGGTGGGTGTTGTCTGACACAGCTGTGCTGATTGGATTGTCAGACCGAACATCTACTCACTATTCAGGCCGAGCTATGGGGAGAACCTACTGAAACCAAAGAAAGAACCAAACTGAGCAATTGTTCTCAAGCAAGATAATAATGTCATTTTCCCCTTTGCCCTTCCCCGTAGGAATCACAGGGTTATATAGAATTTCTATTTTCTGTTCTGTTAATATCGACATAAATTGTGTTGTATAGTTCATAGAAAATGGGTGAACAGAAATGGTTTGTACCATGCTTAAGTCCTAAATCCTAGTGGTCAAACTCAAACCCAAACACACGTATGTCATTGAACATGAAAGACAGGTCATGAGATTCCACATTGGTCAAATTTGGTCCTTTGCTAAGGTCAGCAACTGTGGAAGGAAATATATAAAGAAAGGGCACTGTGACCGCCCGAAAAATACATCTGTTCAGTTCTAGAAAAAGCTTTTGATACCCTAACAGGCATGTGATCAGAAGAGTAAACTGAATGGGAACAATTGTGTCATTTAAAGTATCTTTAGGCAATTGACACTTGTTGACTCTCCCAGAATGAAAAGAACACCTGCAATTGCTGAGAGCCAAAAATGGTTCAGGGACAGAAAATGTCTCGTCTGAAGATAGAACGAGATAAAACCGATGTATCTCCTCAGTGAGAACAGCGAGGGCAAAAGCGACAAAACAAAGCCCTCTGTTCATGACACGGGGTAATTGGAAACGTTTTGGTTTTAATGAAAAACTTGGCTTGGTTGTCATGGAAACGATCAGAATGTTGACAGCCTGACTCAAAATCAACCTGAAACCCTGAATCTGTCCATTTGTTGAAGTGAGAAGCAAACATTAGGGGAACCATTCTATATGATATGAATACTTCTGCATGTACACTGATGAGATAAAACATTACGACCATGTTTTAAGTTGCCTGACATTATTTACTTGCCAGTTCCAAATGACAATCTAAAATAATGCCCCCCCCACACACACAACACACACACACACACACACTTACACAGCAGCCGCTGTCTCGTGAATCACTTTAGGCACAAGTCAATTACAATTAGCTGGCTTAGCCGACACACTTTTAGGGAGATTGCCCAGAGGCCAGGGAGAATAAATAACATCTACAAATAAACGTCACAGTGTTCAATTGACCTTGTTGCATTCTGTCAGGGGTTTTATGGTTAGCAGAGACGCGACACTGTGACATCATGCTTATGGTGTTTGTATGTAAACATACACATGTAGATTAAAGACAGAGGACACAGCACAACACAGGCATCAGGGCGCGGGGAGGCGGAGTCAAAAATGCTTTTTATTCGTCAATTGGACAGGAGTGACCTCATGTTTTACTAGGTGGTCCTGGAATCCTACCAATCTCCTCCAGCAAACAGACAATTTATAGAAGTAGAAGATACCTGCTCGTTCCAAAACCAGGTCGCCAGCAGGGGGTCAAAGGCAGTCACGCATGACCCAACACACACACAGGCGCTTGCACACGCACACACACACACACACCTTGATGGAAACCAACACTTTATTACCACACAGTAGCTAGATTTATTCTACTGGCTTTTCTGCTTTTTTGATTAAAAACGTCGACTCCCCTTTGTGATTTATGTGAGTGAACGGAGGAGAAAAAGACAGGGGAGAAAGGAGGGAGAGCGAGAAAGACTGAGACAGAGAGAGAGAAAGACAGAAAACAGAGAGAGAGAGAGAAAGACAGAGAGAGAGAGAGAGCGGGGGGTTGTAAGAGATGGGAAGGGGGGATGACATCATGCCTTCAGTACAGACCCTGTCCTATGCGATGACGACATCTATTTGCTATAAGTGCATGCCTGTGTGAGAGAGAGTGTGTGTGTGTGTGTGAGAGAGTGTGTGTGTGTGTGTGTGAGAGAGTGTGTGTGTGTGTGAGAGAGTGTGTGTGTGTGTGAGAGTGTGTGTGTGTGTGTGTGTGTGAGAGTGTGTGTGTGTGAGAGAGAGTGTGTGTGTGTCTCTCGCTCGTCTTTCACTTCCTCATCTCTCGCTCTTCTTTCACTTCCTCATCTCTCGCTCGTCTTTCTCTTCCTCATCTCTCGCTCATCTTTCACTTCCTCATCTCTCGCTCATCTTTCTCTTCCTCATCTCTCGCTCATCTTTCACTTCCTCATCTCTCGCTCATCTTTCTCTCCGTCATCTCTCGCTCATCTTTCACTTCCTCATCTCTCGCTCATCTTTCTCTTCCTCATCTCTCGCTCATCTTTCACTTCCTCATCTCTCGCTCGTCTTTCCCTCTGTCTCACCCAACATCTCTCTCTCCATCTCTCCTGTTTTTATTTTGCCGCTCCTTTTGTTTGGTTTTCCTAATGCGTCTCTAAATCCATTTTAGGGAAGAAATGGTGCAGAACAAATCCCAACTGGGGGCGACGCTATAAGAGACGGCAGTGTTCACGATCTGGGGTACAACACAAACTGAACCCTATTTCCTACTGAGTGCACTACATTTGACCAGTGTAGATAGGGCTCTGGTCAGAAGAGGTGACATATATAGTGGTTGGTACTCACATAAGGCATGGCAGCAGGTCACCAGCAGACTGACCAGGAGCAGGGACGGCAGAGAGAGGCAGGGTTGACCACCGGCGGCCATTTTGCTCCGGCGACGACCTTTGACCTGGCTGGAGAGCCGCGGCCCCAGAAGTAGGACTCTGGTGTCTTCACACGGGACGTGTTGGCACTCTGTGGGAGGAGGAGACAGGTGTTTAGACATGGTGGTGAACCTCACTACCCAACACCATCGATATGCACACCCAAACCCCAAGGTGAACACCATAGACTGTATAAAGATATGGAGGTAGTATCCGTGACGTCACCCGTAGGTTTCTGAAGACCGTTTTGGAAGCCTAAAGTGGGCGTAGCCGACCGTCGCCATCTTGGCAGCGCGTCACTCCCGGATAAACGAAAATGGTCAAAGAGGTGGTACGTGGATGGAGCTGAGGAGCCTGGATGCTGTTTACTGAGTAATTATAGGCTAATTTCCTACACATATCTTTGCGGACATGTCAAAAAATACTTCCAAATATAGTCAGTGTTAATAAATGTTACGCTATTTATGAAAATGCAGGCATCCGATAATGCGGGAATCCGCTGGACACACCCTTAATTATGCAGAACTTTAAATATTAATCAACTAAACGGATGAGTTATAAAAAAATTCACCCCCCTCACAGTTTTTATGAAGGGCAAAATTAGCTGTATAGACCAAAGCCAAATAGAGAACCAGGCTGTAAACATGTTTTTTTCTGCTGTATAGTTGATCATTTTAACATGGGGGAGCTACAGATTTGATTCACTTCTGCAGCCAGCCTCAAGCGGCCAGTCAATGAATTGCAGTTTAACTCACTTCCTTATTGGTTTCAGGAGAGAGACCGGAAGGTTGCCACTTTGCGAACACACACACCGTCAAGGCGGACGGACGAGCCATCGCTATGGGTTACAGCGAGCTGGGCCAACTCAGCCCCCCCGTCCTAATCAACAGCTGTTCGCGTCTCGTAATTAGCTGCTATCTCTCCATCTTGTCATTATTTGCTTATCAGAACATTGTGTAATTGTGGGGGTGCCCTGCTAGATTTCAAACGCTGTCTCTTTGTTTTAGCCAAATTGCTATTAATCCCACAGAGTCCCAAATGCAACCATACTCCCTTTGTAGTGCTCTGGCTCAGATTAGAAGTAGTGTGCAGTTTACGAGCCCAGGGTACAGACAGAATGAGACTTCTGCCAGCGATACTGATGTGTGTGTGTGTGTAACATCTGTTTCATCCATCCACTCAGTACAGTTTCATCCATCCACTCTGTGCCCACATGTCGTTTCAAATCATCACGTTCCCTGTCCCAAACCCTGATGTCTCTGTTCCCACGGTAACATGAGTATTGCTGGATGGATGATTGTTTAGTAACACACCCCTCCAGTCTGCTGGGTCGCAGACACGCGCTGTAACCAAGCACCCAGGACGGCACGCCAAGCAGCATGCCAAGGTTCCACCGCCTGCAGGCAAACGCCCATCCGTCAAACACACACACACACACACACAAGCAACAAGGCATGCACACACACACACGCACGTGCACGCACACACACACACACACACACACACACATCCTCTCTGGGTAGAGCCGTTGGAGCTCCTTTGCCACTACAATGGACCTACTGTGAGCTGCAAACGTCTAAACCTGGACTCATTCCTCACACCCACTCCCCCAGGTCACGCCCAATCCCCTGGTCACACCCACTCCCCGTGGTCGCACCCACTCCCCCTGGTCACACCCACTCCCCCTGGTCACACCCACTCCCCCTGGTCACACCCACTCCCCCTGGTCACACCCACTCCCCTGGTCACACCCACTCCCCTGGTCACACCCACTCCCTGGTCACACCCACTCCCCTGGTCACACCCACTCCCCTGGTCACACCCAGTCCCCTGGTCACACCCTCTCCCCCTGGATCTCTTCAGGGGTAGGCCAGGCCCTCTGCAGTCTGTAGCCCACAGGAAGTGCACATTGTGTGGGTTAGTGATTTATAAAACCCCTCACCTGAGCAGGTTCTCTACGATCAAAAGGTTCCATTGCAATAGGGTGTATTGTTTTGGAGAAGCACCTGAGCTACCTGATTACCCCCCCCCACACACACACACACTCACACACTCAAACACACACACACACTCACACATACACACACACACACACACTCACACCCACTCACACACACACACACACACACACACACACACACACACACACACACACACACACACACACACACACACACACACACACACACACACACACACACACACACATAGACACACCAACACACAGACGTTCCAACTGGAATCCTTTAAGATGGATAATGGAGCGATTATATGTCGGGAACTCCACCAAGACTAAACCTACAGATCGATGGTCCACAATTCCACTTCGACTAACTATATGTCTGTAGAGACGACTCACACGGCTATTAGCTATTAGCGGCTCACAGGAGAGCAGAACAGCCCAGATAACGAAAGAGAAGAGATACACGAGCCCTGGCGGTTAGATATGGCTCTCATGGAGGCCCTCCAATGACTGACCTCCGTGCCGCAAAGTGATTTGTCGAGCACAGGTGGAGGGAGAACCACTAATGGGTAGCTAACAGCTAACGCTCAGGTTTTTCATTTATATTGTCTTTATCTTTGTGTACTCCAATAGCTCCGATAAAAGGTTCCAGGCATTTAAAATACTGTTTTCTTGCGCGATACCAGCTCCTCTTTCTATTATCGTATTGTATCAGGATGAGAGTAATTATCGCTGGCATGTTTTACCAATTTAGAGTCTTAACGGGATTGACAGGTGTGACTAATATCATGATCGTTCAGGTCCAACACACCACACTGAGTTTCACTGTCCTCGGATACCCTGTAGCCAGAGATATAAATCCTGAGAACAAGCAAAATGGAAAAATTGTACAATATGTCAACATTTCACCTCCGAAAATTAGTGGAAGGTTTACTGCCGTGACTATTTTTGTGTGGACTTTTGGTCGCTTTCACTTTGGAATTTAAAATGGCTGCCATGTTCTTGGTGTTTCTCTCGTGGTCTGAAATCATAGCTGCTCTCTGACACAACGGGCATCCTTATCCAGAACGTTACCATGAAATATTGATACTAACATGTTGGACTCTGGGCCTGGAGCAGAGAATTATGGGAAAACGAGAAGCAGGTTAGATCCAAGGTCGCAGAGATAGTGAGAGCAGAAGTCAGAACACTGTGTAACACACACATATACACACACACACACACACTGTGTAATACTGTGAGGAATCCCTCTAGCGCAGCTCCCCTGCCCTCTGGTGGCGGGTTTCGTCGTTCGTCGTCGCCGACGTATTAGCGGCCGCCGCCCCCTCATTTGTCACTTTGTCTAGTCCTGTCTATTGCACACACCTGGTGTTCATTCCCCATTAGTCTCCTATATAGGCTTCCTCTGTGGGGTCATGTCCTCGTGTGGTATTGTTGACTGTTGTACGTGTGTACACGCCTCCCGGCGTTATATTAGAGACATTTGTGTGTCTATGTTCATATTGAGCCCTTGTTGTCGGGCCTTTACCTTTAAGCGCTGTGTCGCTGGTTTTGTTTCGGTTACGGTACTAGTGAGTACTTAGCAAGTGGCGTTGTCACGAGAGTGTACATTAAAAACTCATCAACGCTACGGATCCTGGGCCTGCCTCCTTTTCTGCATTCACACACCTCGCCGGCTACGAGACAGAGCCGGCGTGACAAATACACATCAGAACACACACACACACACACACACACACTGTGTTGTACAACACACATACAGAAACACACACACACTGTGTAACACACACACACAGAACGTTAACGTTTACATTTACCAAATCCCATTGCTTAAAATAGCCCCTTTACTAAATCAGCAAAATGTACAGTGCAGTGATGTTTGGTGCTAACAAGTTCAAACAAGGGCAATCACACACACACACACACACACGCAGACACACAGACACACACGCACACACACACACACACACACACACACACACACACACACACGCAGACGCGCACGCGCACACGCAGACGCAGACGCACACGCACACGCACACACACACACACACACACACACACGCACACGCACACGCACACGCAGACGCACACGCAGACGCAGACACGCACACGCACACACACACACAAACACACACAAACACACACACACACACACACACACAATAACCAACTCATAGGAAGATCATACAACCCCTTTTGATGTGTACATCTTTTAGAAACACATTTCTTCAACTCCAGTGTTGGTGCAAGTTAAGCTCCACTTGTTTTAGCGTAGTGTCACAACAAGGTAAGCTAATCGTTTCTCCTTCACCATCTTACGTTAAAGAAACAGCCTGTGGACCGTCCTCCAGAGGGTGTGGGTTGTGTGGGGGTCGACGTAAAATAACCACAAATGTTGTGAAATGTCACTGAGAAAAGGTCGCATATTTCAAAGATTTCGCTTGGTAAGAATACTGTAACATTTTGGTCATTATGTAAATGATACGGTTTGAGAAGACCGCCGTCAGCCTGTGACATCACCGCGTGGTAAACCAGATCAAAATATGACGCTTCCAACATGTGCAATAACTGCAACTTCACAGTTCTCCCTTCAACAACCACAAGCAGTGCTAGATGCAAAAGCATTGCTTGAGATATTTGCTGTGAGGCTACATATAAAAAAATCCCAGCAAGCTACTTAAAGCAGGATTTAATATTGGGATGAAATCACCTGCACTGGGTCAATAGAATCCAGTAACACAGGAAATGGTGGCAGGACTGGGCACTTAGCTCCAGGCTGAGACGCCGTGGACTCGACTCTGGTGCTAAATGGCTTCTCCGAGTGATAAATATCTGCTGCGCTTGAGTGCCACAGGTCTAAAGACAAACCCGGAGATCCAATACGTTGTGTGTTTCAACTCACTCCGTTGATAAATCACTTAGCCCTGAAGAGGTGCAGGTTTGTCTCCTCTCTCCATTTCTCTGTCGTTCTCTCAGCCTCCTGGGAAAAACTCAGGTCTCCGAAACGAATGTGAACCATCCTGTACAAAAAAGCAAATCCTCTGTGTAAACTAGAGAAACTACTAGATGATATAGGAGAGGTTTTCATTGCTACATCTAAATTACCCAGAAGCTGTGGTTTTGGATGGCAAGCTATTGGACCAGACTGTGCAGAACATGGGAATAGAGAAGCTGACAATATAAAATTTAGGAGACATTTCCTCTGTAAAGCAGATTTACACATGCCATGCACACTGAATAACAGAAACCTGGCCGAACCATGTCTGCTCTGCTCATATTCTACTCCTGAACTGAGGTCAGATGTTTTATCAATGCCAGTCTCCACCCATTTACCTCCACTATCCAATCACAGGAAGTCACCTTATGCTGCCTGAGCTCTATATGTGATTTAACCATCAGGTGAAGCGATGAGAACCAAAGCAAGATTCACGATTCTTTTTATAGCTCGAAATAGGAGGAAATGTGTGCTAGGATTTCTTAAAAGGACAACACAGTGACAAAGAAGTCAATCCAGGTTACATACGTAACATGGAACCAAGGAATTTCTGAGACCACACGTGCAGATGAGATTTTAGCTGATCCAGACGCACATAATCACATAACAAAACAGTGCCAAAAAATATACAAAAATTTGTATGGTAACGAACCCCAGTTGGAAATAGTGCTTTGACATTCTGTTGGCTCTACGTGGATGTTCCTCATGACACAATACCGTACTAAACATCTCTAAAACCAAGCAGAGGTTTAAGGATTCCGGTTTATGGTAACAGAGAAAAGGTGTCCCAGAGTGAGGCTATCAGTCCTGTCAGCGTGTCAGATGCTTTGTCATTTGCCTAAAGACACTGGGAGCTCTTATCTGTTCCACACGGTGCATATTACCAAGGACACAAAGCTTATTCATGGCGTCACCAAAATCACCAGTTCAGACCAGAAAAAAATAAATCCCACCTGTCTGCAGCTTCGAACCACCAAACATACACAACCGTTGAAATGTCTGGGGTCACACGGAAATGTCCATGTTTTCCACGAAACATACATGAAATTAGTTTGTATTGGAGATATATAGCTAAATGAATATGAATTATAGTCATTGACAAAGTAAGAAATCATTATTCTCTGTCCGCTGGTACAAGTTCCGTCTGTTAGGTTTTTCTTTGATTTCAGTCCGATTGGAGTTTGTATTTCCTTGGTGGGCTTTAATTCACTTCCTTGTGTATTTCTAAATTAAACCGATGTCCTTGCCCCGGCATCCGATCTCGTCGATTTCAACATCACACTATTCCACCTTCATTTCCTCCCTCATTTCCTACTCCCTCCATCAAACACCGTGCAGAAAGCCTTTTCTCATTGTTTCATCTTTCAATTTGCTGCACGCCACCTAATGTTGCCAATTCCAGCACTGAAACCAAATCAACCACAACGGATTGGCTGAAAACAACATAATACTTTCACGGAATTGTCTCCTACGATCCCAATGTCTCAGTGCTGGTGTCTGGGATGACACCACAGTTAAAGAGATGTTTTGGTTTTGGATCCGTCTACCACAGAACAACCACTGGCCAGAAGCATTCAGTGGAGGAACGTGACATGGAAATAACTAATATTCCTGGTGACGAACCCTGAAACAAACCAGAAGCCGTGGATTAAATGAAAGAAGACACAGTTTAGAAGACACAACAGACACACAAAAGACACACAGCAGGAGACACAACAGACACACAACAGACACACAGCAGGAGACACAATAGACACACAACAGAAGACACAACAGACACACAAACGACACACAACAGGAGACACAACAGACACACAGCAGGAGACACAACAGACACACAAACAGGAGACACAACAGACACACAGCAGGAGACACAACAGACACACAACAGATACACAACAGGAGACACAACAGACACACAACAGGAGACACAACACACACAGCAAGACAGACATGACAAGCGTGTATCAAAATGTGATAGACTGTGGGTGTCTAGGAGTGTGTTTGTGTGCGATTGTGTGTGTGTCTAGGAGTGTGTTTGTGTGTGTGTGTGTGTGTGTGTGCATACATGTTTCTAAACAGGCGACAACACCAGAATGTCAGACTTCTCCCATCAAAGGGACACAATTCCAGGTCCAGTCACCATCACTGACAGCCAGTTCCTTGGTTCGTTAACATTTCGCCCAGGGTCCTTCCTGTTTATTCACCGCTAGGTGTAACCGGCTCCTGGGATGACAGCGTGTCAGCCGGGACGAGGTGGAGACTCGGCGAGGCGCGAGACTCGTCCCAGTGTCATGGCTGTCCTCATCCATTTACAGGCAGAAGTGAGAAAACCCAAAACACATAGAACTGCGCTGCCAGAGAAACTGGGGCCACGTCCTGACAAATCATATCATTGTGCATAAAAACCAGCCCCTGTTCTCGTTCTAAATGTTCTAACATTTGATCCAGGCAGGTTGAACCCACAGATGGACGGGTTTGGGGGTTTTGGGACATCTCAATTTAAGGAACCATAAGGGATTTTGGTTATTGATAGTTTTGCCCACAGACTTCCAATCACAGTGATTGGGGTTGATATATTAGTACTCGCAGACATCATACTGGACTCTGAGACATGAAACATCTACCAGGGGTTCATCTGAGACATGAAACATCTACCAGGGGTTCATCTGAGACATGAAACATCTACCAGGGGTTCATCTGAGACATGAAACATCTACCAGGGGTTCATCTGAGACATGAAACATCAACCAGGAGTTCATCTAAGACATGAAAACATCTACCAGGAGTTCATCTGAGACATGCAACATCTACCAGGGATTCATCTGAGACATGAAAACATCTACCAGGGGTTCATCGGACTTGGGGCTACCCGGAGAAGGTATTTAATGTCAAAGTACCTAACTACCAGATAATCTATGAAAACTCAATAAAACAGTAAATATTTGGCAACATAATGTTCCTGTAAAGTGTCTACCTCTTTTTATGACTAAAATGTAAAAAAGATAGAATGATTGAAACCCAGCAGACGAGGTGTTAATCAAGGACGTTCAATTGAAATAGAAATAATTGAATGCAACCAATTTGTCTCATGTCATAAGCTCAGCATAGAAACCAGCTAGATATAAATTGAGGTCCTTCACACTGTATGAAGTCATGTCAGAGTAATTCGGGTTGTATCTGCATAAAATTACCAGTCGCCCCCAAGACAATATCCACTCAATTCCAGTGCCGACGTGACATTTGCCAGGGGGGTACCAGCTCTATAGGCAGGGGGGTACCAGCTCTATAGGTAGGGGGGTACCAGCTCTGTCTGCTGGGGGGTACCAGCTCTGTCTGCTGGGAGGTACCAGCTCTATAGGCAGGGGGGTACCAGCTATATAGGCAGGGGGGTACCAGCTCTATAGGCAGGGGGGTACCAGCTCTGTCTGCTGGGGGGTACCAGCTCTATAGGCAGGGGGGTACCAGCTCTATAGGCAGGGGGGTACCAGCTCTATAGGCAGGGGGTACCAGCTCTGTCTGCTGGGGGTACCAGCTCTATAGGCAGGGGGTACCAGCTCTATAGGCAAGGGGGGTACCAGCTCTGTCTGCTGGGGGTACCAGCTCTATAGGCAGGGGGGTACCAGCTCTATAGGTAGGGGGTACCAGCTCTGTCTGCTGGGGGGTACCAGCTCTGTCTGCTGGGGGTACCAGCTCTATAGGCAGGGGGGTACCAGCTCTATAGGCTGGGGGTACCAGCTCTATAGGCAGGGGGGTACCAGCTCTATAAGCAGGGGGGTACCAGCTCTATAGGCAGGGGGGTTGTCATAGTCCTCATGTCCATCCAGTATGGGTCTATAACTGGTCAGGGACGGATGGTCAGGTTGCCCCACACACACACACACACACACACACACACACACACACACACACACACACACACACACACACACACACACACACACACATGCTGGCTCTACATTCCTGGTCCTCTCCCACTGCTGACTTGTTGATATTCATCTAAGATGGCTGTCGCATGGAGTCCAGAATAGACAAAGGAGGCAGCGTTTCTCTGATGTGTGTGTGTGTGTGTGTGGCATGTGTGTGCGTGTGTGTGTGTGGCGTGTGTGTGTGTGTGTGGTGGGTAGACGAGAGGGCAAGTCGCATGACCCAAGTGTGACTTGCGACGATGCCAGGAAAGGACATGTGGGCCGGGTGGCGGAAGGCATGCTCTAAATGTTAATGTGTTCCTGGATAACCAGAGAGGGAGAGATGGGGGAGAGATGGAGAGAGGAAGGGATGGGGAGATGTGGGAGAGATGGAGAGAGATGGGGGAGAGATGGAGAGAGGAAGGGAGAGATGGAGAGATGTGGGAGAGATGGAGAGAGATGGGGGAGACAAGGAGAGAGGGAGAGATGTGGGAGAGATGGGGGAGACAGGCTGTGTTGTCCAGGGACCCTCCTCTGGGGTGAGGCTGACTGGAGAGACAGACACAAGGTTATTGTTGGAGCCTGGGCTGTGGGTTAAACAGATGAAGATCCTCACTGTTCTCCCAAGTTCCAATGCCAAACTGTTACACACACACACACACACACACACACAGACACACACACACAGACACACACACACACGGACAGACACACACACACACCATTTGGTGTAGATACACACACACACACACACGGACACACAGACACACGGGGACACAGACACACACACGGACACACACACACACCACGTGGTGTAGATACACACACTGCTGTGAGACACAGTCCATTGTCCTTTTAACAGAGACAGTTCTCCATTAACCCCCTTCCTGTGTTCCCAACCTCCACTGCTTTCCACCCCCCTCCACCCCGCCCAAACATCCCCCCCTTACACACTGCCAAAACCCCCCGACCCAAAGACCAAAGAAAAGGTCTTGGATTCTCTGTCGCTAACTGAGAAGTTCCTGAGGGGTCAGAGTTGAAGGGTCAAGCAGCTGGTAAAGCACTGAAATGACTTTTTTTCCTACACAGCATTCCATCACAGCATGGGCCAAACCAAATCTATTCCTGTCCGACTTTAGACAAAGCTAGTGGTGGGAATATCACATGCCTGTTTGGAATATTTCTACAAACGTCTGTCAATATAATGGATTACTGTTTATATGTTACCATGTGGAGCATTTTGTTCTGTTTTGAAGGCATATTGCTTTTAAAGAAGGGATTAAACACTCAGTGATTTTCCCATAAACCACCTCTCTGGTGTCATTACTCGTGAGGCGCTGTACTAGCCAGCCTTTCCGCTGGGAGAAGGAAATGGCCACTGTCTATTAGTGAGAGCGCTAAGTTAGAAATAAAGAAAGGGGGAAGGCTGAAAAATAACACAAATTAATTACAAATAGTACCTAATTAAAGCAACATAGGGGAACGTGTTTATTATATTGCACTGAAGCATCATGTCATCTATTTAATATGACAACAAGAGCATTGACATATTAAAAAAAATTATAAGTATATTTTGTGGTGAAAATGAGGCACAGAGAAAGAGAGAGAAAGCATGTGGCTTTTGTTTGCTGACTGACTTTGAATAAAATATAAATAATAGAAGTTAACTTTTTATTCAAGCTGACAACATAAAAATGCATCAGATTGGAAATAAAGACAGCACCTTTAAATTTGAACAAAGAGGTAAAGAGAAGTGGTACATTTTAGAGGGAGAGATAAGAGAGTCGCTCTCCGGGAGAGTTAGAGAGCAGGGTGTAGTCCACATCTGTCCTCGGACCCTTTCCACCCGGTGTAACCACATCCAGGTCAATCAGAACGATCGATGACACACACACACACACACACGCTGGGGGGTACATGCTAGACTTATTACAAGACCGATCAATATTTCATTACTGCTATCATTGGCCAGACGTCCAAGGCCTGTTGCCATCGGCTACAGCCAATAAACATGGAAACAAAAGTTCCTCACGGTGACTTAGTGATACCTCAGTATTCACAAAGAGCTCCACTGAGATGAATCACACCAGTTCTGCTCCTAGCACCAGAACTTAAACAGACAGTCCACTTGAAGATCTTCAATTAAATCGGTAACAGGTTTCTAGTGTAACAGGTTTCTGGTGTATCGGTAACAGGTTTCTAGTGTAACAGGTTTCTGGTGTAACAGGTTTCTGGTGTATCGGTAACAGGTTTCTGGTGTATCTGTAACAGGTTTCTGGTGTATCGGTAACAGGTTTCTGGTGTAACAGGTTTCTGGTGTTTCGGTAACAGGTTTCACTAGC